>JBAMHW010000021.1:26527455-26543597 GCA_037177495.1 Rhadinocentrus ornatus
TATAGATGGTCCTCCATTTCAATGTAAGCTGGCAAGCTGAATGATCCAGGGTCGTCTTGGCTTGTTTACACCACCCCCGCGTCCTCTCCCTCCTCCTGAAACAGCGGGGACTCGCAGGTAAAAACGCACAAGGCTAACAAGTTTGTCCCCTTTTGGCTACTGTATTCAAAGATGGGAATGCAACATGGCAGCCTCCAGTTGGGTGCGCCACCACCTATGTATTTATAAACGTCTATTTCTAAGCTACGAGAACGATTTCATTTGGATGCGACTGTGATTAGACTTTGGTAAAATACGTATTTATGAAAGCAATACTTGATTTTTGCTAACAAAATACAAAAAAACTACACACTGTACCTTTTTGAAGGGTTAAACCATTTATATCCATATTTTATCATGATTGGTAAAGTTAAGGATCCTGATATTGCCAAACAAACCTTAAAATCTAATATCAGGAATAAAAGTTGGAAAGTGTTTTTTTTTTCTTTTCCTCCCCTCCAGACTACTTGGTGACCTTACCACATATCCAGAAGTATTTGTTGTCAGTTCGCTACATTGAGGAGCTCCAGAAGTTTGTTGAAGATGACAACTTCAAGTAAGTTAAATGTCTGTGCATTGAAAAAAATATAAATAGTTTTATAAGAATGACAGCACTTACTTTGCTTCTGAAACTCTTTGCCCTTTTAAAGCAGCTCTGACCTGATCATTTCCACTTTATTCTTGATCTTGGGTCCGGAGATGGAGATCCCTTATCTAGAGGTCTAGATAAGGGATCTCCATCTCCGGTCCCACAGGTTTTGGATGTTTCCCTACTGCAACACACCTCACTTAAATGGAAGGTTCTGCACAAGCCTGTTAATGACCCCACTTAGCTGAGTCAGGTGTGTTGCAGCAGGGAAACATCTACCTGCAAGACAGTAGCCCAGGAGGTCTGGAGTTTGTGATCCCTGTTCTAGATTCACTCTGCAGCCATCACAACTCCAAATGGGTTATAATTATTTCAGAATATGGGAAGGAAAACTTCTGACAAATATTCTGATTCAAGTCTTGAGAATTTTAAATGTTTTCTGTTGTGAAAACAGGATTATTCCATTTTCTGGTGTTCCTTCACAAATGGTGAAAGTTAGTCACAGATATTCATAATTTTCTACTTAACATCAGAAAAGTCTGTGTGTGACATATTTTGTGTTCACCTGACAGCAGAAATGAGCTGATGTATTTGTTTTTCAGACTCTCTCTTAAGATTGAACCTGGAGACAGTTCTCCTCGGATCACTTCTTCTAAAGAAGACCTGGCAGGTAAGACACATACCTGTGTGGTGGAGATACACTGCTGTGGTCTGCTAGTGGTTTGTTCCCTCTGGAAAAACACATCTGGTTTATTAACACTTTTAAATGTTAATATGCATTGAGCAGATAAAAATGGTGTCTAAAAATCCTGAAAACCTGCTGCCAGATTAGCTTTGACAGCAGGTCTGTTTCCTTCCTCCTTCACACGGACCAATGATAGGTAACTTCCTGATTCCCAGACTCACTGTACTGGTATGGTGATTTCTCATTCATGAACTGGTCCACTTCAGAAGCTTTCTTTTAATGACCACACCATGTGGTCTGTCACCAACCGCAATGATCCCATTATATGAAAGAAGGAAGGGGGGCAGACTCTCAGGAGGCAGTGCAGAGCGACTCAATACGGTCCTGCGAGGGCCTCAATCCAGCAAGTTTTCAATGTATTCCTGCTTCAACACACCTGCAAACATCCTGTCCAAAGATGTGAAGCACAAAACTGTGTGCGAGACTCTGAAGTTGTGGTTGTGGTTTTTGTCCCTGTCTTTTTACTTGTATCTGATTGGATGGTGACTAACCATCAAACTGTCCAATCAGAGAGCAGACAGCTTCATGTCCATCTGCACCAGAGTCTCGCACGCAGTTTAGTGCTTAGCAGAATCTGTGGACAAGATGTTTGCAGAATAACTTTTTTACAACCATGGAAATTCTTTTCTGCACATTCACAAACTTTGAGCAGATTGTGTAAAAAAAATGACAAACTTGATTTACAAACACAAACATTCATCTACATCTGCAAAATATTTGACTTTATATTTAAATACACGTTTGTTTATTTGTGTGTAAATGTAACGGTAACAAGAATTTTTCAGTAAATATGTATCTAGTGATCAAACTATTTTCCTTTTTAATACACATAGGCATGGGGGTAGAGTTCTGAGTTAGTGATACTGGGAGAGGATACTGATTTAAATGCTCACATCAATTCTTCTGGGAATCTTGGCTGTCCAGAAGGGACCACTATTGGTCGTACAAGGGACTTTTCTTTGGTCTTTTGCTTCATCTAGGAGCTTTGGTAAAAATAAAACTAAAGAAAGCCAGATAGAGAAGATATTATTCCATGTAAAACATCAAGTTATCTCCATGACGCAGGATCACAGACCAAATATGGTGCAAATGTTTTCTAGAAAACGAGCGAAAAAGTAAAAAGAGTGCGACACATCTGCAGCTGATTTATTTTTCTAAACCTGGGGTAAAGTTATTGTTTTCTATTACTCAACTTTGGCTGATGAATTTTCTTTTCTTTCAGATCTGTCTGAGGTGTCTGCATCCATCAGGTATAACCGACGGCCCACCTGCCCTGATGCATCTGTGGGTGTTCATATTCCCACGCCTCCTCCCTCCCATCATAGGAAAAGCCATAGTCTGGGAAACAAGTGAGTCATGGTTGAAGTTAAGCTCAGGATTTGATTCATATATTCATCAAAAGGTTGAAACCTCAACAGCTAAGTCTGTTTGCAGCAGAACATGGGGGAATCTTTTGGTAACAATGGAAACTACAGCATTTCCTCCTCATCATTTCAAAGTTGGGCCCAGGTGCCACAGAGTGATAGGACCCTGTTGTATCTGTAGTGTTTTTACCTCATACATTTTTTATAAAGCACTTTTCATACAAAAGGTAGCACAAATACTTTACATAATAGAAACTATTTTGGCACTTCATAAAAGGAGTTAACACACCCAAGTATATAACATTGCAATTTTAAAAACACACAGCAGATCGTAATCTCTTTCTCACATGCACACAAGCATGCATTAACTGAATATCAATATAAAATAAACATCTGGCTTGATGCTGCTGTGAGGAAACGATTTCTTGGGGATTCATTCACACCACGAGCCACCGTGACCACAGAGGCTGCCACCACTGGAAGCACTCAGATCAGGGCAGGCCGGGGTCCTCATCACAGCTGTAGGGCTGCAGTGCAGGACCCCCAGCTACCCAGACCAGCAATCCCCACAGCAACAACCCTGCAGACCACTCAGGCAAAGCCCCCAGCATGGAGGACCGCCATTAGGAAAACACTGGAGTTAAAGATATTAGACGATAAGACCAAATACAAGCAACAGGCATAAAATATAAATAAAGGAGTTCATAAATGAAATATACTTGAGTAAAACAAAACAATAAAACAGACAGCCACATAAATAACTGGTATTTAATATAAAAATTAACGTGTACTGTATAAATAAATAAAACCATGAAATTCTAAAAAAACAAGATAAAATGGACTTAAACAAAATAAAATGAAAAATTCTGTAAAAACTAAGCTAAAACGTCTTGATCCTCTCTTTAATAACAATAAAAGTCTCTTCAGCCCTGAGGTTCTCTAGTAGAATGTTCCACAGTCGAGGGCCGTAGTGATGGAACACGGTCTACATAAGTTTATGTTCTGACTCTGGGACCAGCTAAACGGCCGGTACCAGAGGACCCCAGGGTCCACGAGGGCCCATAATTTAAAAACAGGTCAGATAAATAAGAAGGTCCAAGAAATTTATAAACAACGAAAAGAACCGTAAAATCGATCCTGAAACGCACGTGGAACGTTAGAAAACCTGGGCTGCAGCTCCCTCTAACAGCAGCCTGTAGTTTCTACCTAAACTAAATGTGAGTGAGTTAATCTGCTGCAAGGCCTCCCCCACTGTCAGGTCCTTTTGGTTCATGCCTGCCATGTTTTTGAACTGATCTGGAATCATGCAGATGAGTCTCCTGGTGTGACATTTTTTGTGCTCCTAAACACTTGATACAACTTTAAAGTCTGAGTAAAGCAAATTGTAAAATTTACATGGAAAAAATTTGAACAGAAGTTGCTGAAAAAATGTTTAAAGACTTAGTTGAGCTGAACTATCCATCCGTACATCTTCTAATGTAGCTTACTCTAGAGGGTTGCAGGGAGGCTGGAGGCTATCCCAGCAGTTACCAGGTGAGAGGCAGGAACTCCTGGACAGGTCACCAGTTCATCACTGGAGAGTTTAGGGTGGCCAGTTAACCTAATGTCATGTCTTTGGATAGTGGGAGGAAGCTGGAGTACCTGGAGAAAACCCACACATACACGGGGAGAACATGCTCTGCACACAGAAAGGCCCGGTCGGTGCTAACCAGCTCAACACAATGCAGCCCGGAGCTGAGCTTAGGTTTACTAATTTGCAAAGTTGGACTGTTTTTTTTATTTTTTTTTTATTTAATGGGTTTTCTGCCCAGGTTTTTCAGGGCAGGTCTAGAATCCCAGATCTGTGATCTAGAGGGATTGTGTATATAAACCAACCCCATCCTGAATGCTGGAACAGTATGAGCTTCTCAGGAGTTTTTGCAAACACAAAACCTTTAGAGTTTCTGAGAACACCTCAAAGGGTTTTTGGTCACAGGTTGTCATTAACTTCTCGTCATGGAGGATAGAGAGGAAGTGTTTGCATCTCTTTACAAGATCTTTTTTAACATTATTTTCTCTGACTTGACAAACCTTTAGACTACTTTTTCTCAAATGGAGTAAAGGTACTCCTTGTGGTATGTGGCGACACTTCATGGTGTAAATAGAAAATAATAATTTAATAATCATCAATCAATCAATAAAACTAACCCATATCAAACCCATAAAGCCGGCAGTGGCTTTGTTTGTGTGTATGCATGTGTGCGAGCGCTACTGTGTGTGAAAGAGACTTTAATGAGTGTGGGTTTTTTTATGTTATCTATTTTGATGTGTATAAATGCTTGTTTTATTTTAATATGCTTGAATAGGTTTTTTTTTTTTTTATCTGGTAAAGCGCTTTGTGTTGCCTTCAGCATGAAAAGCACTTTATAAATAAAGTTTGATTTGATTTCTACAGGACACGTCCTGGCTTGAAGCTTGGTTTTTCTGACTAATGTGATACAAAACGAAAGTGAAAGTTAGGTTGAAGAAAAAGTCTTTTAGAAAGGTGGGATGTGTGTGTTCTCTGGCCATCTAACGCTGGGTGGTCTCTGTCCACAGCATGATGTGTCAGTACGGCATGCTGGAGAGCAGAAGCGCCACATTCACTGTGGAGAAAGCTCGACACCTGCTGGATGACAGCTTCTTAGAGTCTCAGAGTCCAGTCAGGAACGATCCTCATAGTACGTCCGTGTCCAACGGACTGTCATTAGGTATGTCCCGCAGCTTTTTTCTCTCTGCATTGAAGTCTTTATGTTTGCAGGTGAGCTGCTTCTTAGACTCCATTTTTTAAATGACTGAGATACCATTTAAAAAAAATAAATATAATTCTGTTTTTGTTTCTTTTTACTATCATACCATATTCTATGTGGATTTTCTTTGAATATGGATATATTTTTGCTGATGGTGTTTTACTTTATTTTGCCTGACAGGCAGCAGTGAAAGCTCGTTCAGGGAGGAACTTTCCCCAGGAATGGAGAGGTGAGACTTTTATTCTTCATTTCACCTTTAGGGTTTATATTTCTCTGAAATGAGAACATTTACCGTGATCATCGTCATTAAAGGGAATGAACAGTTTAAAGAACAAGCTGAGGACGGTAGAGCTGAAACAGCTTCATCTAAAAGTCTTTTTTTTTTTTTTTTCAGGAACGTTTCTCATAAATAGAAACTCTTAGTTTCAACTTAAATATTTCCCTGAATTAATTAATAGATAAATAAATAGAAAGATAAATTAATACATAGATGAATTAATGAATTGTTTATGAAAAATAAACAAAAGAATAAATAAGTGAATGACTAAATTATAAAATAGATAAATGAATAAATAAATTTTTTTATGCATTTAATTTTGGGGGATTTTGCATTTATAAGTAAATAGAAAACAGCTTGGAAGTATTGTCTTGATTATGTGCTCAAAATCTTTGTTTCCAGCATATTTGTTATGATGTAAGTATTTGTGTGTTTTGCTAGTATGAAACATATTTTATTCCTAAGTTTATCTTGACAAAGGAAAAAATCTAAAATAAAAGTGAAATAATGTGAAATGTGAGAAGCAGGTTAATTTTCATGCTACTAACCATCGTATTAATCCCGCAAAGCCGTAAACTGACTGACAGTGTGTGATAAACAGGG
Organism: Rhadinocentrus ornatus; assembly: GCA_037177495.1. Classification (NCBI taxonomy): domain Eukaryota; kingdom Metazoa; phylum Chordata; class Actinopteri; order Atheriniformes; family Melanotaeniidae; genus Rhadinocentrus; species Rhadinocentrus ornatus. Next base: position 26,533,841 of record JBAMHW010000021.1, read on the forward strand.
GCCGCATGTACGCAACGCTAGGGCCCAACTGGAAGGTTCCTCACCACAACTCCCACCGGAGCCGAAACTGTGTTTACAGGTACGGTGAAGTGAGGTGGTAGACCTAGAGAGACTGATGTCTAATGTTTGCTATCCCATCATTAATAAGTTATTAAGTAGATTTTTTGTTCAACATCAGCAGCTAAATAAGCATCCAGTTACTTTATATGTTGGAAAGTTACAAAGGAAGGCTGAGTTTGCTGCAGCACGTGCACATCTGTGATCATACACGACCACATCAGACAGTCAGTCACACGAGGGAGGGATACAAATGTCTCTGGATGTCTTGGCGTCGTCTTTAGAGCAACACATACAGTAGTGTTTGCCCTGTGGCTTCTGCATCAGCTGCTCAGTGTTAAACTTGCTCTTTAGCTTCTCTGCTGCCAACTCCTACCACGGATGCAGCGAAGCCAGCAGTGTGACCATTGAAGGACCCCTGCGAAGAAAAACATTGCTGAAATTGGGACGAAAGCCCAAGGTATGGTGCAATATGATGCTTCAGATTCCAGGCTCTGGCTGAATGAGCTGCCTGTTTTTATATTTTCTGTCTGTAGTTGTCATCATGGACCAGATTCTGGATCTGTCTGTCTGGATCAACGCTCATTTTCTACGGGGCTAAAGCGCTGAGAGCCTCTGAGAGGAAACATGTAAGTTTCTACTCTGAAATCATTCAGACTTTATAATGTGCCCTGCAGAATCTCATTTATGACCCATGAAAGTGCGGAGGAAGAGAAGTGCCACAGTGAAATGCATAAATACAGCATGTAATAATTAATTCAATTTGCCAATAATTTCTCATCAATATTAAGTAATATAAAAAAAAAACGTATAATTAACAAAAGTATAACAACTTACTTAAATATGTCAGTAGTTAAAGATTGATAAAAAAATTATTAAATTTATTCAGTTAATTTATTGATGGAAAGATGAGCTTGCTGACTATGGATGGATATGGATGGATGACTATATATGATAGGTGAGTAGTTGTTTTTTTAAAATTAATTTAAATTAATTAAATTGATGTAAAAACATAAATAAGGGCTGTCAAAAATTGCATTAATGGCAGTAACCAATTTATGTAATTAATTGCATTAATATTTTTAACACAATTAACGCATGCGTTAATAAGCCCAATACATCTGCCATTTCTCCGTTATGACGTGGGACGTTGTGGCGTCTAGAGGCCAGATGGAAAAGATGAGCTTGCTGACTATGGATGGATTTTTTTTTTCTGCGTTGTGCACAAACAGGGCTGGTCTAAGGATGCTCTGGTCTTCTCCATCTGACAAAAGGGAGAAGATATTAATTAATAATAAGAACCACAACCACTAAAATATGTTCTGTCATTGTGAAACAAAATTTACATGTTATAAAATCCATCCAGCTAAATAAGGTGGACAGTCTGCTGCCAGCATGTAGCAGTTAGTACGAAATGTAGCTTTGGCCATTTATTCCAGCAGAGCGGGATGCAGACTGGAGGCAGAAGTGATGCGACAGTAATGAAACACACAAGAGGAGGATTTCCTTTTATTTTTTATTCTTACACAATGCTTTTTAAAATTGTTGTCAAAATTTCTGTCCAGACAGTCTTTATTTCCCGCAACTCCTTGTCCACCCGGTTAATAGCAGTGATTGTGTCCCTCTGCACCACCCACCCAGCTGGAGCACCCAGCCACTAGAAAGAAATATTATTTAACAATAAATAAACAAGTACCAATCTCAGATGTATCTGTACATATTTATTTTATAAATTTAAACAAATTACTGGCTTCAGTTCTGTCATTTAGCAGACACTTTTCTCCAAAGCGATTCCACCCTAGATAGATCTAGTAGATCCCGGGGGAGAGGTTCACCTGCAGCTTCTGAAACTGAAATGTTTCATTAGCTGAGATCCTACATGCAGAATAATCTGGAACACAGCGTAAAAAATCTAAATATGATCCAACATCCATTTCTAGAACGTCATGGATGGTATTAACTCTCAAAACTCTGCTAGATCTCTGGCGCCCCCTATCACTTATATCAGTGGTTCCCAAACTTTTTTTGCAGGGCCCCCTTTTCATTGACAACAATAATGTCAAGCACCCCCGATCCCAGTACCACATGCACCCCGAAGCTTAAAAGAAACATACGAAGAAATGTGCCACAAAATAGTTTTTACTTTATTGGCTGCTCCTTCGTAACTGTAGTAAAAACCATGACAGTGGCAGAAGGAATGATTAACTCATCTGCTTTAGTGTGAGATTTTTTAAACCAGGAAACTCTGCAAACTACTTCCGGTGAGTTGAGCTTTCAATAAGACAGATGCTGCTTTAGTAAAACAACTCTGCTATATATGATGGGTGAGTAGTTGTTTTGTTTAAAGTAATCAACAGTCATTTGTTTGTGTTCAGGATGAAAAGTCCCCAAGTAGCGTTATTACTTCTTTGGCTTCATACTGTCAGATGCTGATATTTTAAGACATACAACACGCTGTGGTCTGTCTTCATTACCCACCATTACCATTATCATTACTTGACCATTACCTAGTCAGACCTAGGGACGCAAGATATGCCTCATTATATTTTCTTCGTTTTTTGGTTTGAAATCTCTGTTCTTGATTTGTCATTGTTTGCCCATTGTTACTTTTACAAATTTGTCCATGTTTTCCTAGCAGTGTAAAACTATAAGTATTATTTAGCCTTGCTGCCCCTAACTCCTCTGAAATGCTGAAACATGGCAGCCCATTGCTCTACAGTACATGAAAAGGTTGGTTAAATGTGGAGCTGAATTTCCCAGTCAGGGAATAAAAATTATTAACTCTTATTATTACATAGGGCTGCTCGTTGGTGTGGTGGTTAGATCCGCAGCATCACAGCAAGAAGGTTGCTGGTTTGAACCTCTGGGGCAGTGGCCTTTCTGTGTGGATTTGCATGTTCTCTCTGGGTTCTCCGGTGTCCTCCCACCGTCCAAAGACATGCATGTTTGGTTAATTGGTGACTCTAAATCCTCCCTAGCAATGAGTGTGTGGGTGTCCCTATTTGTGTTGGCCCTGCGATGGACTGGTGACCTGGGCATGGTGTACCCTGCCTCTAGAAGTTAAATGCTGGGATAGGCTCCAGCTTACCTGCGACCTAGGAAAATGAATGAATGAATTATTATTTCCAACATCACTTTCCAAACAGTCTGGGTTGGAACATCGTGGGCGGTAATAAACCAACCCAGTTCAGGTAACTGTCTGGAGCAGCAGTGTTCAAACCCACAAACAACAGCTCAAACTGTAATCAGAATTTTGTGGTTTAAGATGGAGAATAGTAAATGTCTTAAATACTCTGAGTATAGATGAAAAATTCTTCTCATTACTTGGACTCATTGCTTACAGTGTAGTTTTTGTGTTTTGCTGCAGTACAAATCCAGCCCCTGTAAGCAGGTGTGTGTGACTGGATGGATAGTGGTTCTGTCAGATGACCCAGCCCGCCCTAACATCTTCCAGCTCAACGATGCAGACAGAGGTCGGCCTCGCACCACAGAGATGCTCCTGATGATTCATTTCTGTCTTTCACTGCAGATCCTTACACACACTGTTTGTGTTGCAGGTAATGTTTACAAGTTCCAGACAGGATCCAGGTTTTCAGCCATCATATGGCACAAAAATCTTGAGGAAGCTTGTAGGAGCAGCAGGCCTCTGGTACGTTCAGTACATCACACTTGTGGCTTTTTTTTTTTAATCCAATCAAGTGGTTACTTTTTCTGAGGATGTAGACAATCATGAAGCAGGAAGACATGAAGAAAGACTCCAAATAAAAATTTTAAAAAGTTGGATCCCTGAGTGAAATGTAAATAAAACCAAAATGCAATCATTTCTAAATCTCTTCAGGTCATATTTTATTCCCAGTAGAAGATCAACATGTCTGATGGCATTTTACCATGAAAATATGAGCTAATAGTGAATCTGATGGATAAAGTTGGAATACGAGCAACAAAAGGCTGGAAAAGTAACTAGTACAAACCTGAAACGCCTGGAGGAGCATTTGACAACTAATCAGGTTAACTGGTAACAGGTCAGTAACATGCCTCTCTGAAATGCTCCTTTTATACCCAGAGTCTCTCAGATAGAAAGATGTACAGAGCTTCACCAATCTGAGACAAACTGGATCTAAAAATAGTGGAAAACTTTCAGAAACATAAATGTTGTGTGTTTAGGGTGAAAACAGGATCCAAGCGCAGATTCAGAGCTGAGTATAAGTGAAAAGCTTTATTTTAATCAGCTGGTGATGAGCAGCGGAACGGGGAGGGTGTGGCAGGCAGGCAGGTTTGGGTTTCTGACAGAAACAAACAAACAATTATAAGAAGGCTGAAGGAAAAGATGGCTATACAAAATGTAGATATGGCCAAGTGCTGTTAACACTGGGTAAACCAACAATCTGGTGACAACTGTAAGACTAACCCACTCTAAATACTGCTGCTGATTGCAGATGAGGTGCAGGTGAAGATCCTGGTTGCCGGGGAAACAGGCACGCCCACCAAAGTCACACACCAGAGCAGGAACATGGACCACAACAGTAAAATTGTGATGAGTTTGAAGATCCCACCATCTACAGTGTATAATATCATCAAAAGATTCAGAATCAGGAGGAATCTCTGTACGCATGGGACATGTGCTAATATTTTCCATGAAATGGTAAAATGTCTTAGTTTCAACATATGTTTATCTTCTATTAGGAATTAAACATGGGCTGATGAGATTTAGAAGCCATTGTATTTTTATTTTATTGACATTTTACATTGAGTTCAAACTTTTTAGGAATTGGAGTTGTATTATTAAAGTAGAATAAATGATCAAAACAGCCATACTGTAGATGCATAGTGCTGGTTTAATTTAACACCAGCAGCAGAAAAATAAGTTGGCTGGGACAGTTAAAGATATAGAGATGCAATATTTAATGCAAAACATCACATAAATGTCCATCCATTAATTTACTTCAATATGTCGATTCAATGTCTGGCTGAGCTCAGAAAGAAAGTTAGATTTTATCATTTTAGTTTTTTATGATTTGATCTGAATGACAGTGATTGTGTTAAATTAGCTGCGATCAGAACTGAAAAGAAATCACATAATAAAATTTTTTGATGAACACTAAGTATTTAGCAGCTAAGAAGTAGTTGATTTCTTTGGACCTGATAAAGACTAAATACAGATCTAAAAAATATATATTACCATTCATCCGTTCCTCCCTATCTGGAGTCTGGCCACTGAGGCAGCTGCCTAAGCAGGGAAACCCAGACTTCCTTCTCCCCGGCCACATTTACCAGCTCATCCGGGGGGATCCTGAGGCGTTCCCAGGCCAGCCGAGAGATGTAGTCCATCCAGCATGTCCTGGGTCTTTCCTGGGGTCTCCTCATGGTGTGACATGCCCGGAACACCTCACTAGGGAGGCATCCTGATCAGATGCCCGAGCCACCTCATCTGGCTCCTCTCGATGCGGAAGAGCAGCGACTCTACTCGGATCCCCTCCCGGATCACCGAGCTTCTCACCCTATCTCTAAGGGAGGGCCCGGCAACCCTGCGGAGAAAACTCATTTCGGCCGCTTGTATTCGGGATCTTGTTCTTTCGGTCACAACCCACAGCTGGTGACCATAGGTGAGGGTAGGAACGTAGATCGACCGGTAAATTCAGATCTTTAAATCAACTACCAGCTGGGTTAGCAAGGACAACAGGTAAACTTCATCTCACCAGACAAAATCTTAAAATATATCTGATTCAGAAATCTGTGAGAATATTTGATCCAGAAACCAAGTAGCCTCTTAATGGGTCTTTCTGTTGTTTCTAAATGTTTTTCTAGTCATTTAGTTTAATATCTGCTCTGTTTTTCCACCAGATACCTGCAAACCTCATGTCCTTTGAGTGAGAACAGACGTGGCCCAGCTGGACCTCATTGTGCCAAACCCAGCTGCTAGGAAAGTGTTTCCGAATGAAGTATATCATGTGATGGTCTAAGCTGAAGCAGGGGAATCTAGAAGCACCTGATGCCATGGAGGCTCCGTGTTCCCGGATTACACACCAGACATGTGAAACGCCAGCACATCTGTCTGCTTTCTTCAGCCAGATTAAGTGTAATGTGAAAAGAGGAGAAATCAGATGACAGAGGACTTGGTTTCTTTCTCTGCGCCTCCTGTTCACCATCATTCATTATGCTGCTGTAAACCAGTGATCTGGTCTGAAGATGATCTTTGGTTTTACAGCCTCCATTCCGGAACTGCTGAAATAGTCAAACTGTTATTGAAAGGCAACTAAAACGACAAGGAAGCCAATGAGTGTCATCACATTTCAGTACCATAACTGATCCGGAGAGCAGACGGTGCTCGACCCAGATGTGAACTTGCAGAAGACGTGTCCAGCTCAGAGATTAGAGCTGCAGCAACAAGGACACTCCATGAGCTCGTCACCCAGACGGTCAGCTGGATTGAATTTATTCTGTTCCCATGGATTCACCATCCAGAACCAGGAAGTTTGCTTCAAGAGCAGGTGTGAAATTGTTGAGATGAAGTTTACCTGTTCTACTTGCTACCTCAGCTGGTAGTCCTCCTGTCAACGGTGTTTGCTGATGTACATAACAAGATTTACAGATAGTGTTTTCTAAAGATAATGTGATTAGAATCCATGCTGCACCATGTGATGGCGTATGCACTCTACAATGCATCAGATAGTGACTGACGCAGCTGATCCAGTGAATTTAAAGTCAATTATGACGAAGTACCAAATTTTAAGTCTGTAAATAGTGTATTTATTTGTAAAAGAGTTTATTTTTGACAATTGGCCAGTAAAGGGAAAAATGATATAATGGGTTATCATTGATTTGACACCTGCTGCAGGATGGGAAGCCAGCTACGCTAAAACTTGGACTGACCCCCATTTTCCGATGACAGACAATGGAATAAGGGAAGACTCCAGCAACAGTGGTACTGCTAAATAATCTGCTTCCAAAGCAAAAAGGATAATTCTGCTTTCTTACAACCTCGATTAGACCATCGGTCTCATCAGCACCAGTAATATTCACCTTTCTTGGTCTCATTCACTGGAAAGATGAATGAGAGAAACAATTCTTTACTCTGAACAGGATAAAGCAGAACATGAAGAAATGACCTAGTGGTTGTGTTCAGTCCAAAAAGTTGAGATCTCACAAACTGACGTTTTATTCCCACTAGAACATAAAAAAATTAGCTCATTTTGAATCTGATGGCAGCAACACATCTGTAAAACGTTTGGAACAGGAGCAACAAAAGGCTGGAAATGTAAGTAGCTCTAATGAGAAACAGCTGGAGGAGCATGTTGTAACTAATTAGTTTAATCCGTCACAGGTTAGTAACATGAGTGGATTTAAAAAGAGCACCTTAAAGAGGGAGTCTCTCACAGGTAAAGATGTTCAGAGGTTCAGCAACTTCTGACAAAATTCTAGAGCAATTTTAATATAATGTGCCTTTATGTCATGTACAGCTTCAAAGAAGCAGGAGGAATCTCTGTATACATGTGACAAGGCTGAAGATTCTAAACTGGATGCTGGTGATCTTGGGGCCCTCAGGCAGCACTGGAACAAAACATCCAGCATTGAAGGTCCAGGACTGTAGAGCAGCTAGAATCCTGCATCAGACCAGAATAGGACAACATTCCTCTTCTAAAACTCCAGCAACTGGTCTCCTCACTTCCCAAATGTGTCCAGACAGTTGTTACAAGAGGGGATGCTACACAGTGCTGAACATCACCCTGGAACTACTTTTTAAAGACGTGTTGCTGCCACCAGATTCACTATCGGCTCGTATTTTCCATCAGATGGTAAAATGTCTGTTTCATCATCTGACACGTTGTTTATCTGCTACTGGGAATAAAATATGGCTTGATGACATTTGAAAATCATTGAATTCTGGTTTTATTTACACTTTGTAAATGTACATTTTGTGATGTAGTGTAGCTAGAAAATGGTCAGTTGTCTTTTATTATTAATTCTTATATATCACAGTTGCTGAAGAAGCCTCTGACCGAGCATACATTATTGTTTACTCTCTAAGCTGTACATGTAACAACCTGTACAACATTTTTCAGCTCTAAGCTCCTCAGCACTGAGCCTGGCCTGAATTTATATTATGTTATTATTAAAATACAGATACTGAAAATTAGTTATTATCCAGAATTATCCTTTTTATAAGCAGAACTAATGGAAACTAAATGAAGTATTTACTAATGGATGTTAAATTTCTAACATTTCTGTAACCTGTGGTAGCTGTTAGTCATTAATGACTTATTAATTATAACTGCAACACAATTATTGTAAACAGTACAATTGTTTTCTTTGTCGTTGTTTATGTATTGTCTTACACTCAAACTAACTGATCAGAAAGACTTTTTTTGTAAAGTTGTTTCTGCAATATTTGAGTCAACGTAGGCTTTAGGGAATTCCAGAGGCCTGCGGTGGACATCAAGTCTGTTTAAATTACACATTTATATTAAAGTAAAGCAGTGTTTTAGAAAAAAGAGCTTACCTTTTGGTACGTTAGGTTTTATCCCATCCAACTGTTTGCATTTGTTTTTGTCTGGTAAAAGCGTACTTAACTGACTGATGAACTTGATCTGGTGCCCACATCACCCTGATGGTTGCAGATTGATCTGTACTGGAGAACCTCACTGTATGTCAATAAATAAGAATATAATCAGTTGAGAAGCGTTATGGATGGTGGATTTCTGGTCATTTAGAAATATAGCTTGACTAGCATGCAGGTTAAATCGTCTCAGTACTTTTCTGTAAAGGATGAGCTCAAGATTCCTCACAAATAGATCTCTGATGTCATAGATACTTCTATGCTTTTCCGCAACCACTTCTTTCTCTTTTTCTTAATTTCATTTTCATTTAGTTGTGTAACAGAAGAACAGGTAAGGGGCAGGACGTGCAGCACACAGACATGTTTCTGATGTACAGAGGGTACGAGCTAGTATGAGTTTTTGTACATGTGACAATCCCATTTTTCCCAGAATTCCTCTCCTTCTGAAGACAGTGTGAAAGTTGATGTCTTCATGTAATGAATTGAGTTGATTATATTTACAAAGAGCTTCAGGGTGGGAGGTTTTGGCTCATTTACTGATTGACTTTTTGCTTGCAGCTATAAACATCTTCAATAAATGGGTCCTTCAGGGAGTCTCCCAAGATACAGGCAGGTAAAAGAAAAATGATGTCCTGTCTAGGGCTTCTAAAGTTACTTAGGACTTCTTCCCAGAAGGTCTTTAAAAATCCGACAAGGACCTCATAACATGGAAACAATCTGCAGATTTCCTCCAGCAACAGAACTGTGAACCACTTATTCTTAATTTCTGTTTTGGAGTAATAAAAATCTAATTAAATTCTTCAGCAAAAATCAGAATAGAGAATTCATAGTAGCGGATGAAGTTGTAGCCAAACGTCTCCTGAAATTTTATCAGATTCTTTTTCCCGTCACTGTCTGATGTGATCTGCTGAATTCTTGTACTCGGATGTCTCTTAGATACACCTTATGGTGCCCCTGGACACATCATCAGTGATGTAACCTGGGATCACAGGTGGTTTCGGGTCTTTCAACAATCAGACCCCCTCCAACCTAACTGATCCGGAGAGCAGACGGTGCTCGTCCCAGATGTGCCAGGGCTGATCAGGCCCCAGCTTGTGTCCAGGTAGCGCTACCCTACTTGCCACGCCTCTCCCCTCCTGATCCACA
>JBAMHW010000021.1:26560837-26571254 GCA_037177495.1 Rhadinocentrus ornatus
CAAATATACAACTTAAATTTATCTTTATCAACTCAAACAAAATCTCTATAAAACAAGTTAAACAGAACACAAAACTAAAACTCAAAACGGCTCCTCACAAACGGTGAGAGCGTCTCTTCTCAATACTTACTTCCTCAAGCACAATTGTGCACAAACAAAAGGGGAATACTACTTGCTCAGAACCACAATAAATATAAATATCCCAAGGACTACTTTACTAATTCCAAGGGTTTCACTAATTTGTGAATCAATATCTTGATTCTGACATGTCTCAGATTTCTGTAGAGACCAAGATTAAACATGCAGCCCTTGATGGTGATGATACATTTCATTTATGAAGGGCATGTTGAGAAAAGTATTTTAACCTATCACACATTCGTACACTGGCAGACATGTAGCAGTGTGAGGTTCATTGTCTTGCCCAAGGACACTTCATCCTGTAGTCTGGGATTGATCCACCGACCTTCTGACTGGTATATGGCTGTTCTTCGTCCTGACCTCCAGCCACCCCGTCTACCAGGCTGACAGGTTAAAATCTGACTGCTAAGCTCCACGATATAAAGAAGCTCCTAAAGCTGCTGAAGACACTAATGAGCCAGAGACTAAACCCTGTCCTGTACTCGCTGGAACGAACGTGTCCAACAGGATTATTAGCTTCTAGTTGATATCAGGCTTCTAGGAACATGCATGCACATCAGTTAATTCTGTCTTTTTTTTTAGTTTAATTAACATGTTGATACTTGAACTGAACAACTGAACTTTAAGAGCTTGACAAGGAAACATTCTGATATTTCATGTCTGAGTAAACAAATGCAGGGATTTAAATAGAAACATGTTTAATGTGTTAAAAATTGTTCAAACTTTAGAGTCGGGTATTAAACTGCATCTCATCCATTTTATTATCAGGACCTTTAGTTTAGCTCCAATAATGTTCATGATGAAGTGGGACCCTAAAACTATTGTTTCTATCAGCAGGTGTAAGTCCACCTCATGTTTTCCTGTCGTCTCTCTGGTGGCTGATTATCACACTCTATTAGAGCAGTGCCGGCTGTCTGTAGCCAAACATAGACGGGCCTACATCATTCCAGCGTTTAAACAGAGGGCAGCAACAACACGGCAGCTCAGGGTCGCCGGTCGCTCTCCGGATGCAGCAACATGTCACAACTTCTTTAGTTCTTCCGTTTTTCTTTTTTAGTTTCTTCCTTTCCTTTTTTCTTTCATGTGTTTCCTTCTGCTCTAACATTGACCTGTAGCTTCATCATGGAGTCGGGGAAAATTCATTTAAATCTAAAGACAGTCCTACTGACAATGATGATGTTCAAATGGGGTGAGTAGAGATCACTCTTAATCCTTTTTCTGGGAAAGCAAAACAGTGATTACCATCCACCAACACAATATAAACTCACATATATTTGGCACTTCCCGTCATTCCTGCTGATTGATAGCGGCAGAATTTGTAAAAAAAATGTGGAAATGTGTCAGACAGTCCAGAAACAACCAGAGTTTTCTCCTCTGAATCAGAGGAGCATGTTTAATAGATCATTTTAGAGATGCTGCTCTGCGGCAGGTGCTTGTTAGACTCTTCTGTGCTGATTAAAACATGCCGGGGTGATCTGTGCACATTTAATAATAATGAGCTCGGTTCATTTCCAGTAAGTCTTAACAGTATTTAAAAACAGCACGTGGATAATTTTAGTGATCGAGGATGCTACTGCTGATTATGTCTGAAAACTAGCCTGAAGGGATTGCTGAACATTGAACATGAAGTTGGCGTGTTATTGTAAAGCTTCATATGAAAAGTGGGGTCTGGTATTTCTGGATTTCAGCCCCTTCTGTCAGATTTGACACATGACTGGTTCAGAATGAAGCAGAGCTCCTCAGTCATGCATACTCAATCAGAGCAAACAGAGGCGAGTAGAAAAGCTCATTCATAGCCATCTGTGCATGAATGGCGGTGCAGAACCAGGTCACATAATGTCCACAAACTTCAGAATTAGTCTCAAAGCAATGTTTCATCAAATTAGGTTTGTCTCATCTCAAACGCCCAAAGTGACATGTATCATTTCTCAAAAAGTCCTTGATGTCTCAATGGGTGCATAAATCTGAACTCAAAGCAAATTATAGCAAATAAATGTTACTTAACGTGTTGTGAAATGTCGCTCATGCAATATAAGACCCTTACGAGTATTATAAAGCAAGTTTTTTACAACTTGCATGTAGCTGTTAACACCTGATTATAAATTCTGTATCATGACTTTGTTTGGTAATGCGTGTTGAGCAGTTTGCATGGCAAGCTGTCCAAGATGAAGAGATTCATTAAAAGAAAAAGACGTGATTACAGCCATTGTCACAGGACTGAAGTCATTGTTGATTTCTGGAAGGCTTTTGTTACTGTATCTTTATTTTGGACTTTTCCCCTGGTAGCTCAGTATTTTCTGCACAGCAGCATTGCAGGTTGCTGGAGGACCAGTTTCTGAGTTGGTGTTATAAGAACTACGAGGGGGTGTCAAATAAGTGCAGTCATGTGACCAGGAGACAAATGTGGAGCAGAATTCCTCACATTTTTTCTGCAAGTTAGTGACTCCCCAATGGAAAAGCTCAGCCCACCAGTGATGCAGAACAGATCGCTTAAGTTAAAATCTAAGACCTTGATGTCACTTAACTGTGAAATCATGCAAATCAGTTAAAACTTGATTACAACGATTCTTCAGAGGTCAGACGGCCACTTTCATCTGGACATAATTGCAAAATCTCCAATAAATTAGATTCTATAAGCCGGTTTGGAAATTTTGTTATTTTCACTGGTATCTTATTACTCAGTGAAAGCTTTACGAAAACAAGCATTAATTAGCAAATCTTTTATATTGGAGCTGTTGTCAGTTTCCTCCCTGCCACAATGCTGTGTTTGAGGGTTGATACCACAAAAAAACAAAAGAAGATGTCACATAGCTGTTTTATGTTTGTTTTTTTACAATATGCAAATGAGGAAAAAATCTACAGCAGACTTGACAGATCGCCAGCTTTTGTCAGTCGGATTTTTTGTTTTTTTATTCTATTTAAAAGCCAACAAGAATAACAATGGGAACATTTCTGCATGGAGTTTTCATTTTTTTCTCTGTACATGTGTTTCTTCTCACTGTCTAAAAACATGCATGTGATTGTAAGCTGACAGTGGCTGTCTTGTCTGTGCTGCTGCTGTCATATACTAGTGATCTATCCAGGGTGATAGTAGATTTTATTAATTCATTTATTTTTCTTAATGTTTTCTTTTTTTCCCCTTTTTTTTTTTTTTTTTACAGTGTGGGCTCCAGCCCCATAGATAAGTAGATAGATATGTAAATGTCATGATGATGACAATAACAGTATTAAAACATGCATGGATTCCACATATTAGAGACAGTTAGAGACCCGATAAACAAAAACCAACCCCACTGCCAGGTTAGAACCCTAAATAAACCAGCTGGGGCTCCAAAGAGCTCAGCTAGTTGAGCCGGCACTTAAGACTGTCTGTGGTGGTTTAATTCCCAAAATCCTTAACTGTACAATAAGTGAGACTGACACATGGACACCTGCATGCTGCCATGAATGAGCCCAATGACATGACAGAGTTTTTATTTAGAAAGAAGGTTCTGATAACCTTCATTCCCTGCATTAGCTGGCATCAGTCTGCTTCTGAGGTCAGGGCTGACCTGGATTAAACCGGTATTCTGTGATAATTTTGGCTGTGTCAATGACAAGATTTTTTGGTCAAAATGTTCAAATCCAGTTTTTCTCTTATAGTTTGTTCAAACTCTGTTGACGCATTTACCACTCTCTGGTGAATTTCACGGGCAAAAACGTCACGAAAAAACTGCTATAACATATTCAAGCAATAATATTTTAATGATTATTTTTGCAAACCACTCAAACAATTCTGTAAATGGTTCTGATTCTGCTGCAGGTGTGTTTCTGTGATTGATTTTGTTGACTATTTTCTTTATGCAACATGTCCTGAGATGAACTGGTGTTATGCAAAAACAAGCTAGTTAGAGAAGGATGCAGCACAGAATGTGGTGAAAGATTAGGTGACAAAGTGGACACACATTAGAAATTGAAGCTTGGAGCTGTAATCTGAACACGTACTACCACCAGGATATTAGAGGAGCAAGGGGATTGGCCCTAAGAGGCCAGAGGGATTACAAAATGGAAAGGATTTGGAGGTCAGGACAACAATTGGACCTACATGGATGGCAGAGAGACAAGAAGAGTGGAATGTTTTAACTCTTCTCTCAGCTCATCTCTCAGGAGATCATTAGATTGGATTTGATCACAAAACATCACAGTTTGACTTGCAGGCTTTTTCAGGCTTGAAGAGGATCTCCATCACAGCCTAGAAAATGCCTGTAGCTGCTTTCCCACTGTAGGAACTTTTTGAAGTTCCTAAAACCTTTTCAGGAATAAGGCCATTTTTCATGAATTTGGACAGAAAAGAACTAGGGACCATGGCCCTCAGTTCCTGTAACTATTTTAGTTCCTACGCCGAGGCAGGGTCTTTTCGGGGTACCATAGGAACACACATGGCGTAGATGTTTGTGATTGGTAGCTACGCCTCTTGCACGATTTCCACTTATTCATTTCCGCTTCTGGTGGTCTCGCTATTTTTAAAACCTACTGTTGCAGCTATGTATTAGCTATTTGGTGGTGTTGTTTTATTCTCTATTTATTTTTCAAAGATTTTTTGTGTGTGTGTGTGGCGCTAAAGTAGCACATCCCTGTCGCAGACGGTGGTGTCACATCGGTCCATGTGCAAAGGGCAGTTCATAATATGTGTTCACAGTTAACTTTTGGTGTGTTTTTCTATGTTATTTTAGAGGGCTACTATTTGCTTTAAAACTTTGCCCGCGGTCTCTGTGCTACTTTTGTCATTCCTTGTGACTGAGGGACAGGAGCTCTATGAAGGAAGCATTGTGTACACCCGTGACCAGCTGTTTGTGCTGTGCTGCTGCCCGGAGCCAGGCCGGTCATCCTGAAGGAGCTGTGGAGGAGACGTTGGGGGTGCAAAGCTGGAGCCAAAGCCAAGGCAAACAGGCAGAGGTACAAGGTATTATCAGCCTTGGGAATTCACCTCCATCGTTGTCATGGCAGCGTACTTCCCAGCATCAGCAGATGCAGAGTTGCCGTGTGACGTCATCAGTTCCAGCGTTGCCAAGGTACAGAATCAACATCCCAATGCCTTCACAGTTATAACTTTAGAAGTTATAACAGGGACTTTAATCACGTGACTCTGGACAAACTTCTGTCCACACCCCAGATCAGACTACATTCTCATTCTGTTGAAAGTTTGTCCCACTTGTTCAGCGACAGCCTGTGCACAGAAGGACACAGTGAGGAGGTGGACGTAGGATCCTGCTGAAGCACTACAGGACTGCTTTGAGTCAACAGACTGGGATGTTCTTTGTCAGCAAAATGGGAGGAACAGCAACAAGATGACAGACCGCATCACAGATTACATAAGACTCTGTGAAGAAATCACAGTTCCCACCTGGTCTGTTTCCTCAATAATAAGCCTTGGATCACTAGCGACCTGAAGACTAGTCAAAACCAAAAAAAAGAGAGTTTTCAAGTCAGGAGATCAGGAAGAAAAGAAGAGAAGCTGTGGGGGAAGAGGGTCCACGACTTCATGGTCTCCTGGATTACTGACTCCCTGACAGGCCACAGTTTGTCCGTCTGGGCAGCGTCCTGTCTGACGTGATGGTTCTCAGGGGACTGTGCTGTCTCCTTTCCTCTTCACCTTATACACCACTGATGTTCAGTCCTGCCACCTTCCGAAAGTCTGATGACTTGGCTATTGTTGGGTATCTAAGAGAGGGAGGGAGGGGGGGAGGACAGAGCGCTGTTGGACGGGTTTGTAGAGGACTGGCAGGAATCACCTGCATCTGAATGTCACCAAGACCAGAGAAATGGTGACAGACTTCCGGAGGGAGAGGACTCCTCTATCTCCATTGAAGATCATGGGGCAGGAGGTGGAGATTGTTAAAACCTAGAAGTACCTGGGAGGGACCATGGACCACAGACTGGACTGAAGATCCAACACAGATGCTGTGTACAAGAAGAGGAGGAGCAGGCTCTACTTCTTGAGAGGGCTCTGTCGTACGGACAGATACAGGAAATCTTTCAATCAGGGGTTAGGCCTAAGTCAGCTCTGGCAGACAAAAGAGCTGCTTAGACACCAACCTGCTGCTTCTATCTGCTTTCTAATTAATTCTACTTTTTTAAAATTCTATTTAAGTTTACACGTTTTTTCTTACATTTGATTTTACACGTCCTTATTGAAATCAATATTCTTCTAAATTCCATACACAGCCGGTAGGAGTCTGTGACAACGGCCTGCACCCTGTTTATTGACTTTATATTGTTAACCACAGTAATTTATTGTTTGTGTCTAATTATTTATAATAGATATTGCACATGCATCTCACCGTCTACCTCATGACCATTTTTTTGCACAGCTAATCATTCATTGTTAAATGTGGCACACTGCACATTTATGTATCTAGATTAAATACTCATTTTTTTTCTTCTTTTTTTTAATCTTATCTTGATCTTCTTTCCAGCTTTCTTAAGTTGTTTTTCTTCTATTTTATAATCTTTATGGCATTTAGTGCGGACGGCAAAGTAAGAATTTCATTGTTATGGGAAATTTGTTTCCTTACTGGGCAAATGGCAATAAACACTTTAAATCTTAAAATCTTGATTTCAATTCTTCTTACTTATTCTCTCTTGCTCTCTTGATTTGTACATGTTGTACATAGATTTGTATTTTTGTTTTGCTGATTTATTTTGTTTGAGACATTTGCACCAATGTGTGCAAATAATTTGTACCAATTATTTTAAACTGAATAAACTGAACTGAACTTTGAACTAGTTCATGAGAAACATGGACATGCAAAACACTGGTGACAACTGAGGCCATCCGTCTGCACATGTTGACTGGGATTGAAAAGGGTTCAGCTTCTACATTTAGTTTTACATGATAAACAAACAAAAACATGTGAACCAAATAAAGCAAAAATGGTTTGGAGGGTTAACATATTAATTAAAGAACTAAAAGCCTAAAATACTCTTCATGTCTTATTTCTCACCACAGCAGGTAAAGAACAAAGTCCGGCGTTACTTTCATAAACCTCAAAAACACAAATCCGTTACATTGCAGGAATATTTTACCAGAAACTCTGTGAAAGAATAGAAGTCTGAAATTCAGAATCTACACCAGATAAGCTCACATCCGTCCATATGCGTAGGTGGGCATAGTTTACTATGCCTTCAAGGAGAGGACCCACCTATTTGCATCTAGAGGGAGGGGCTGTGGGGTTTTTAAAGCACGGCTTTACATCACGAAAAATAAAACCTAGTTTTACCTTGTAGGGGGCGTTATGAGCCATTTTTGACCCACAAAAACACAACTGTGTTGTCTTTGTTTGGTCCTTCCTCAGACCCTTAGACTGGTTCTTGTGGAGACACAACTATGAGGTTGCTTTGATGCCAGTCCCAAGAGTTGTGTGTCCACTCAAGGTCGTCTAAGGAAGGATGATTCTTTCAACAGAAATGTATAACTATTGTTTTGTCCTCGTGCCTGCCCAGAGTCTCTTCCAACTCCGCGCGACTCGGAACGACCACTCTCATTACTTGCAAGTAATTTGTCCGTGTTCATTTTCCCTTTAATAAATTTTGTTGTACTTGTACTCATTCCAGACTCTTGATAATTTTTATACAACAGGGGCATAGATGTTACACAGTGTTATCACCACGCCATTTGCAGTGGCTTCTACACATATGACTCTACCATTACTGTTCTTAAGTTCTTTCAACACTGAAAAATTGAACCTTTTATGCACCCAAATAAGAACTCTATTCTCCTTTGTCTAAACCTTCCAACACAAAAATATTTACAGAAGCATTTACTTTTTGCTGAGCCTTTCAACTTTCCCTCAGTAAGAGGAGGGGAAATAACACAAAAAACTCCATTATCTAATCAAATCTAATCTAATTTTATTTATAAAGAACTTTTCAAACATAAGTAGCACAAATTGCTTTACATAATAAAATGCACACAAAAACAATGTTTTCAAATAGAAAAGAATATAAAAGGAGCTATTTAAAGTCCACACCAACTCTTTATCCTCTCTAACAAACAACCACCATGACCACAGAGGCTGTCATCACAGGGACGGCCCAGGTCCGGGAAGGCCGGGGCCTACACCACAGCCATTTAAGCTGCAGTGCAGGGCCCACCTAGACCACAGCCATCTCCATGGCAACGATCTTGCAGACCAAGCAGGCAATAGTCCCAGTGTGGAAGGTTCCCATGAGAAACTCACTGGAGCTAAAAAATTTTAAAAGTAGAAAATTAAATATACCTAAAAACAACAGCAACAAATAAGAACGACAAGTATGAAAGTTTAACTGAAGGAGCTCATAAAAAGTAGAACAGTCATAAAAAAACTGAACTGAGAAAATGACTTATGAAATAAATACGTACATGAATAAGTTAAATAAAAATGATTTAAAAAAATAATAAGATGAAGTAGCCTGAACAAGATAATAATTTAGTTAAAAGCTAATTTAAAAAGGTCTTGAGACTCTTTAAAAGCATCAACAGTCTCTGCAGCCCTGAGGTTCCCTGGCAGAACGTTCCATAGACGAGGGCCACAGTGGTGGAACGAGGCCTCGCCAATCATTCACCAATGATGTGGTGAAGCACATGGAAACTTCATGAAACTGAATCATGTTCAGTTTTCCATGATTCCTTATGATCGCTGATCGATGGTATTTGTTTTTATGATGTAGGAAAGCTGAAGTGAATTGTCTGTTTGGGATAAATAAAGTTGTCTGAACTGAAGTGAAAAGTGTTTGTGTTGAGGAACAGCTGCAGAAAAAGACTAGACCAAAGGGTCAGGACTTTCTCCAGCTTATGTCTACAGGTGGCAAACACTCTGCTAGAGCCCAGTGTAATCAAAGACAGCTAGTGTCTCCACCTAAAGCTGAAGGCAGTAGGCTCCTTAACCAGAATTGGAAATGACAACAAGCTTCTGCTTTAAGGGCAGCAGTGGATCAGGCTGGCAGCCTCAAAGAGACTGTAAGACATCTGTTACATGTTAGGGATGAACACGTTAACATGTATTATCACATCAAATCGTTCATGAATTAACACCATCATTATTTAATTAAGTCTTTTTTTGTTTTTATTTTAATTTAATTCATAATACCATGTACAAAATTTCATCACGATCTTAGTTGCTATAATAATGGCAATAATGTACTGACAAACAAGGTGTGTATGTGTGTGTGTGTGTGTGTGTGTGTGTGTCATGCAGTAGATCGAAGTTCGAATCCCACAGGGTGAACAGTAACACCTTCCAGTTTGGGCCTTAAGCAAGACGCTCCAGCCCACAGTAAATGGTTCAGGAAAAAAGCTGCTAAATGACAGAAATGATGCTGGTAATGTCGTCTTTGGTTTTAATATATAAAATAAATATGTACAGATATGTCTGAGATTGGTAGCAGTTTATTTAGTGGTAAATAATATTTCTTTCTAGTTCCTGGTTGTTGCCGGAAATGGAAACGGTCTTGATGGAAATTGGGACAAAAGCAAATCCACCTCTTGTGTGTTTCATAAGCGTTGCATCACTTCTAGGCCTCCAGTCTGTCCCACTGTGCTGAATCGCAGAATAAATGACAAAAGCTTACTTTTACTGACTGGTAAATGTTGGCAGCAGACTCGCCATCTCATTTCCTTGGTTTTATACTGTGCCGTTGGTGTTGCAGTTTCCCGTTTTCCCAGATTTTGTGTACGCCTGGGTCAGAGTTTGCGTGGAGGTAGGATCATTCTCCCGCCAAGTTTGGTTTTTATAAATCCCAAAAGTTGACTATATTTGGCGTAAGCCCACTTTATAAATGAGGTCCCACATAAGCATTAATATGTAAAGCGGGAGGTCCCGGAACGCAGAGGGGGGGGTTCCGGCGACTCAAAAGGGGGGCTCAAAGTAACGGAACACACACACACAGATACACACACATAAACACAGCCAAGGTACTAACCTCTTTGAGTAAATCCAAACATCACAGTGTGCATAACAGGGCAATATTTTTTTAAAGTTCTGAACGCTGGCCTGACAAAGGAAAAAAGAATAAAGAAAAAAAATATGAGCACCACATCAGCGTTTACTGGGTGCGAAATGTAAAATGATAAAACAAAATAAAAACCAGGCCGAAACTGTAACATTTCTTTTATTAACAGAAATAGTATTCTTCGGACTATAAGGTTTTTCCATCTGAGTGAAAGCTGGTGCCAGTGTAACCTTATCCTCTCCCTCCCTCCATTTCTGTAGCCTAAAATTCATCTTAGAATACCTCTAAATTATGCAAACACAAGATTTTT
>JBAMHW010000021.1:26661696-26672772 GCA_037177495.1 Rhadinocentrus ornatus
TGGCTCCGTAAGAAGCATATCAAGGTTCTGGAGTGGCCTAGCCAGTCTCCAGACCTAAACCCAATAGAAAATCTTTGCAGGGAGCTCAAACTCCATGTTTCTCAATGACAGCCCAGAAACCTGACTGGTCTAGAGGACATCTGTGTGGAGCGCAGACTAGTTCCCATGTTAGCAAGGTTTGGCAGAAGAAACTTCATTTAACTTGGTGATTGAGGTTTGAGATTATTCCAGGATAACTAACAGGAAAGACCAGCATAGAGCTACAGGACCACAAGAGGACCAGCGGGACTCCCGGTGACAAGCTAGGGTTAACAAGAGATCTAAATTTTTACCTGTTAAATCTAAAAACAATCCTTGAGTCCAGGTCTAACATCCTTTCCTCCCATTTACAAGACATCTGCCCAGTAACTAATGGGTTTAGTGTAGATTCTTAATCCAGTACTGATACAGTCCTTAGTCAAAAACCAGAAAACACTCATCAGGCATCAGGCTGGTGCAGGAAGGCTCAGAAATCCAGGTTCAGATATTCACGCATTAAGCACTGGTCTCCAACATTAAAGCTCTAAAGATGATCAATGAAACATTGAAATCCAGATGAAATCTGTGCTCGACTCCTTCTTCTCCTCTTCCTCTTCCTCCTCCTCCTCCCTGCAGGCTACAGCACCGGTCACTCTCGCTGCTCCAGCCTGACTGACCTCAGTCACCATAGAACCACCTCCTCCAGCAGCAGCACCTCCTGTGGCGGCACCCACCCCTCTCAACTACCCCTGACTGAGCTGCACCGTCAGGCAACCCCCACCAAACCAGAAAGACCTCCTCCCCCCTCTGCAGCAGCTCTCAGTCGGTCCTCCAGGTAAATACTCACCCCTGTTGTTAGAGAACAGGAACATGCTGCAGCATGTGGTCCTAATCTCACTCAGAGATGTGTCCGAATTCCAAGAAACGGGGGAAAACCTGGATCTGATTCCCAGACATGTGCAGACTCGCATGCCTGGAATTCTTTCTCTTGGAGAGGAGAATTGTGTGATGTGTTAAGCTGGAAGTTTTCTGGAAACTTTAGGTTCACTTATTTGTACATTTATCCAAAATCCAAACGTCATCATCATCATCATTATTATTATATAATTGTTTTGGGATTTTTTTTCCCCAGACCTTCATGTCCACCCCAAAATAGTGAATAAGTTTTTATCGTTGATGTTTTCTGTTCAATTCGCTCCAGATGTTTCCTCCATTAAGTCATGACAGCATCACCAAATGTTAGCAGCATCAATTCCACAGGATTTAATACTGTACACTCACTGACCACTTTATCAGGTCCACCTGCTCAACTTCCTGTTAACAAAATGTAATCAGCCAGTCACATGGCAGAAATTTATTACATCAATACTGTCAGAGGAGACTGAGCAGACTGGTTGGAGATGATAGAAAGGCAACATTATACAAAGTGAAAATGTATTCATTAAGATTGATAGAAACAGTGTCTGTCTCTTAAATCTCATCAACAGGAGGAAGAAGGATGCTGTGGAGAGGCAGCCCAGTTGTGTGGACGACACCCGCATCGATGCCGATGACATTGTTGAGAAGATCGTGCAGAGCCAGAACTTTTCTGACAGCAGCAACAATGAAGGTTCGTTTTTCTGGTTTCAGATTTAACTCAGACTTTGTTTTCCAGCGTTAACTTGTCTCCTTGTTTCCCTGCAGACAGCAACCTGAGATTGTTTGTCAGTAAAGATGGGACCACCGCCCTCAGCGGGGCGCAGCTCGCCGGCAGGTACCTGCTTGTTCCCTCATGTCAGGCTCAGTTTCCCTTTAGAAACAACATCATAAGATTTACGTTATGTTTTCTTTGCTTTTCCCAGAGGAACTCCTGGTATCTTTGAGCCGGTGGTCATCGAGACTCACTAAGCAGTTGATCTACAGCCTCATTACCTGCCAGATGTTTCCGTCACATCTAATTTTCTCATGTTTACTCAGGTGTTGAAGTGTGAAACACATGATTACTGTATTTTGGGTTTATCTCTCCCTGACCTTCATTCACTCCAGCCGCTGTTCAGTTAATGTAGTAACGTCTGCATCAGGGATACCGGAATGAGGAGCTCAGCTAACAGGGTCGTTATGACAATAAAGAAGCCAAATAATACCAAAACAAACACATTTCACAGAAAAAGTTACCACAGATAAGTATTCCCAGAGGGATTCAGAACCACAAATATACCAGGACGGATTTGGTGTCTTTTATAGGGGCCAAGTTAGCTGTAATGTGTCCATACAATTTAAATTATGAGGAGATGGAAGGTCTGGGAGCGTCACTTATCCATTTATGATTTTTTTCCTTTTGAAATTTTCTGTTAAAATTTTAAAGAACTTCAATCAGTTGTGTGATGTTTCCCATCTGTCCCAACACAGCTGGGAGGAAAATCCCACATCCTCCTAGAACTCTATGATAAGGATAGAGGGAGGGAGGGATGGATGGTATTTCTGTGAAGAAAAAGAGGAACAATACTACAAAGGTGTGTTGCAGTCACCTGAAAAAAAAAATTTCAGTTCAGTTTTTGGAGTTTGACATTATTAAAATCAGCAGTTTTACATGAACTTACAGGTTCATCAACCATGTTCTGACCTGCAGGAAGTAAAGAATAAAAACTAAATGAAAGTCGTCTAGTATCTTCAGGGACAATACTTCAGCTACATCAGACTCTCAGACCGGTCTGGTTTCTGTAGAACCAGAGACGGCAGGCTGAGGACCGGCGGTCCAGTTTCTGTAGAACTAGAGGCCACAGGCTGAGGACCAGACGGTCCTCGTGGCTGCCACGTTTCCATCACTCTGCCCCAGGGCAGCTGTGGCTACGCATGTAGCTAAAATCATATTATTCCCTCTTGGTACCCAGCCTGAAGTCTTTATCACTCTGACTCATATAATTCCTACTTCTACAACATAGTTTTTCTTATTCTGTGGTCCTGAAGCAGCGGCCTCTGGTACTGCAGATACCTTTTACTCATAGTGGACGTCCTGGATCAGAGTCATGGAACCTGGACGTTTTTGTAAATTCAGAAAAAATGGAACAGATTTTTTCTTTTCCATAAATGAATACAGGACTGATGTTGAAATTTCTTTGGGAATTTTGCAGTGATCCTGAGTGAGTGTGTTTCAGAGCTGTTGATGATCCATGTCAACGTGTTTGTCTGACAGCATCAGAAATGTTTCAGCTCCGATGTGACGCCCACATTCAGACTCCTGCTCGGTCTGGCATGTTTACATCCTAGACTAAAGCACACTCTGAGCTGTGTCCGTGCCGTCGCCTGGAAAACTGCTGCTCCAGCAGGTGCTGAGGACACGGTGGATTTCTGATCAGAAACTTCAGACCCAAAGGAACATAAATGGATCACTAAATCTTTGTTCTTCATTCGTTTAATCCCAGATCAAATGTTCAGCTGGGACTAATGATGATGATAACGAGAATCCTCTGAATGCAGATTCAGCTGCTTGAAGCTTTAAATACTTTACCGTGTTTATTTGAGTATTTTGCACATGTAAGCTCTGTGAGGAGGATCCTTAAAAACTACTAACAGAACATGGACTTCTGATGCTGATGCATTTTTTTAAAGCGACTTTATTATTATTATTTTATCATTTACACACTTTTTTAGTGTCAGAATTCCCTCCAGGATTTAGGGTATATTGTGGTGTTGTATATCTCTCAATTATCTCCTGCACTTACTGAGAACTTTTTGTAAAATAATTTATTCAAGTGGACCCACAAAAATTTTTTAATTTTTTTAGTGATTTAAGTTCTTTCTTGATTAGAAAATGTTTTTGAATTTTAACACAGATCAAATGAAACTGTTGACTTGAAGGAGATGTTTAAAAACTGGCTGAAAGCCACTCTGTAGTCCTGCTTGGTATCTGAGAAAATGTAACCCTCTGTTGCCTGAGCAACACAAATTTTTTTTTAACCTGCCACATTTCCTAAATGCATCTCTTTGAATGATGCAATACTTTAAAAAGGATCCTGTTTTATTTACTCATAATTTCCTCACGTTTTCCTCCATTACATAATGAATTTAGCCACATCCTGTTTCTAGAAAGAAGAGGGTAGAAAATGGAAGAAAAAACTGCATATGCACCGAGGAGCAACGTGACAAATGACAGCAACACGTCAGGAAAGATCTAGAAACCTGACAGAAACATTCATTAAAATGAAGCAATGGTGATCAAGCTCTGGAATCTGACTTAACTTTCAAGTTTAGATATGTTTTCATACGTAGTTTGTATAACGTTAGAAAAATGAAGCTCGGACTCTTCTAGACGCTCCTATTATTGGGTTGTTCCACAATGATCTCCAGACAAAACTCAGACATAAAACCCTTTATAAGACTTCCTTTAAAAAGATTTACTAGTTAAATTAAATATCTATAACGTATTTTTAGATTATATTTACTTAGTGTATTTTAAAGACACTCCACTTTGTTTTCCTAACTGGCCTCACAATGCAACAAGGGGTTAACCTGCTGCCAACCTGCCTTCACTAAGTTGTTTTAGTGGGATTTTTAAAATTTGATATCGCTGTTAAAACCAAAACAGATAAACATAATTCAGATGTTGTTTTAACCACTGATTGGATAATTCGATGTGACTGCACAGGATTTCTGAAAAAAAAAAGAGCTCTACTTCAGTCCGAACTCCTGCTACTGTTTTGTATGCTGCAGCTTGGAGACATTCCTGCTTTCTACATCACAGCTGAACGACTTCTGGCGTGGGCCTGGCGGTGGCGTCAGTCTGGCGACACTTTGGGCCTGGTGCTGTTGTGGTGAAGTTGTCCTAAAGCTGCTGGGGTAAAATGCTGCCTGTTGTTCCAGGACGCACGGTGAACTGGACTCATTTGTGTTCATATAAATTGTGTGCATGTAGGTCTGACTGCATAAAAAGTAGAATGTAGATAAATGAAACATAAGTTCAATGATCAATTGTAAGTAAATATGCAGTGTTGATGTTTATCCCTTCATGCACATAAACGTTGTGTAAAGAGAAACTTCATCCACTCAAACGGATGTGGAAACGCACTCAACCTCACAATCTTTCTGTTTGTGGACCAGCAGGCTGGTCTGCACATCGGCACGTTGGATCTAATGAACTGGGACCAGTAAATACTTACAGAGCTAATTCTGTCTCCTACTGGGATTTTAAAGAACTTTGACTTCATGCAGTAAAAGAATTTGTACATTTACTCAGTAACTTAAAATAGACAGATGTGATTAGAAGTGGAGTTATATTGTTTCTGTGTCTGTGGTGTGGGATTAATCTGGGTTTGGTAAAGGAAAAACACTGCAGGAACGTTTCTGCTATGTTTAACAATTTATTTAATTTTAATTAACCTTGGGAAATGGACCAATAACTATGATTTGTAGAATTGTTTTGTATACAGTAAGATATAAATATGATATGAATTGATTTTGAAAACAGTATTTTTGGTTCATGTTTGCATTCTTTGAAAGTTAATGTGAGTGAAACTTTATTTTTAAATGGACTGTATGTATTTTAACTCCTTATGTTAAAATGGCAGCAAATTAATATTAAAGTCATGTTAAAAGTTTAAAATGCCTGTCTAGTTAAGAAATAAATATACAAGCCTGTTCATTCTTGATTTTATTTATCAAGTGGTTAACTACAAATCACACCAGGAAAAGTTGGGATGGTATGCAAAATATCCATCTAAACAAACAAATAGAAAAAAATAATAGATAAATTAAATGATATTACTATTATTATTCATGATAATAATTCAGCTTGTGCTGCAGCAATTACCAGCAAATTAGTCTTTTGTTACTTTTACAAAGTCCAATTCATTAGGTAAATTTAAACAAATTTACAGGAGTCCAATTTATAACTGTTTATATAAACCAGTTCATAAAGATGATTACCTTAGCCCAGTGCATCATAGGATGTCTGCCATCCAATGATGCACTGGGCCTCAAGCAGCAGGACAGAATTGATGGATCAGGGGTCACCAAGCCAGACCTACTGAGATGAACTGAATGTAGAGAGGGAGTCTGATACCTGAAGCCAAACTGGTAGCCAGTTCCACAAAAAGGGGTTTGATAACTGGAGTTTCTGCCTCCTGTTATACTTTTAGAACCTCTAGGAACCACCAGTAAACTTGCAGTCTGAGAGGGAAGAGATCTGTTGGGAAAATCTAGAACTCAGAAATCTTTAAAATCCAATGGAGCTTGGTCATATGAGGAGAAGAATTTAAATTCTATTATATATTTATTATAATTATTAATAAGATTATTATTAATATCAATAAAAACAGAAAAATCAAAGCCATAGAAACGCTCTCTTTATCATTTAGATAATTTAACTGTTTTTTCTTTTTGTTTTTTTTTAAGAATAATGCTGATTCAGATTCACACAGGAATATGCTTAGAATAAACCAGGAGTGGCCAGGTCCGGTCCTGGAGATCTACTATCCTGCAACTTTCAATGCATCCCTTCTTTAACACACCTGAATCAAATCAAAGTTGCCAGACCTCTGCAAAGCTGGATGACATATGGATAAGGGAATTCAGCCATTTATTCATGTGTTGTAGAAGGGATGCATCGAAAAGTTGCAGGAATTATAAGTCGAGGACTGAACTTGGGCACCCCGATAAAATCATAAAAATACCCTGAGATGCACATTCATTTTCAGCTGTCAGGGGGCGCCTAAGCTCCACAGGAAAATGTGGTCTGCCGGATTTATTCTGAAGAAGAAGAAAAAGGGGGTAACGTCAGCAAATAGCTTGCTGTCAGACATGGTAAGAAAGATTAAGTAGTTATAATTATTCAGTTTAAATGTTGCGGTTTCTTCAAGAACAAATAATCAACGGATAATTTAAATGGCGGCAGACGGAGAGTTGGTTTAACAGATAATCGGATTAGTTTAGGTGCCTAAGAAATGACTGTTAGCTTGTAGCCTCATCTGCCGTAAAGCAGGTCAGTTTAGCACCGTTTTACTATTATTTATTTATTTTTTGTTCTGACTGCAATTCGCTGCTAAATAATATGTGTCCCATTAGCCATTCTTCATAAATAAATTACTGTAAGCGACTACAGACTTGTTATGTTGCAGCTTTCTGCTAAAACAATTTAATCCGCCAGTCTGCACCCACATCGTTACAGCACAGACACGGAAAGTGCTAGAAAGTGGTGCAAAGTTATTAAAACAGAAATTGATCGTGTACACACAAGTGTTCAGACCCTCTGCTGACATTTAAAGATTCAACTTTGGCTCCTTCACTTCTCTTCATCATCTTTGAGATGTCAAGTAAAGGCTTAAACTGAGACATGAGGTGGAAGGAACTGACTGAGGATCTGAGAGAGGCTACGAGGGCCTTTCTGCTGCTCTTCATGTTCCCAACAGTGACCTGAAAGTGTTGGGACAATCAGGACTTTTCCTGGAGCTGACCGCCTGGTCAGGGGAATCAGAGGAAAGGAGATGTAACTTAAAACCCAAAGATCCTTCTGCTGCGCTGACTGTTTGTGGCATTTTGTGGTCTGAAACTCAGTATGAAGGACCTGAAGATGGCTCCATACTGACACAGCTGGGAGGATCTGCAGAGAAGAGGGGCAGAAAATCTCCACATCCAGGTGTGGAAACCTTGTTCCCTCACTGCCATGAACGAGTCGAGGCTGGATATGCTGCAGAAACTGCTTCTGCTGAATTCTGACGCTCTGTATACTGGTGGTCATGTGATCTTCAGTTTTTCATTCATAGACTTGTATAATTCTGTGTCTGCACAATGGTTACGGAGAAGAGGATTTTACGTTTAGCAGAAAGCTGCAACATGGCTCATGGTGGAAAACAGAAGGATGAGCTGTGGGTTATTTATGCAGAAGCTGAGGGACAAGACAATTTGTAAATCAGTAACTAGATAAAATTTTTTAAACTTGATGTTTCCAGCTGAAGGATCGAGAACACTGAAACTAAACCTCGTACGATCACCGCAGAAGGATTGTTTCAGTCATGAGGGTGAAGTTCTTCTCTTTTCACCTGTACGTTCAGAGAACTGGTTTCAGTTTGGTTTGTAGATCCAGTAGAATACTATATGGAAACACACGTGTAAATGGTTTAATCGGAAATTCTGTCTCAATTTAAATTTAACCCTTAAAAACTCCACTAGATCTCTGGCACCGCTGAGTACTGTCGCTGATCTGCAGCTTCAAAGCAATGGTAGTGTGTAGCTCTGTGGGGTAAACTGTGATGGATAGTTTACCCTTTACACGATCTACTGAAGTTTTCCTGGTATTTCTATCACATCCAGGAGGTTTACAATCCAGCCACGAAATGTAGTGTTTATTCAGAGACTATCTGGTAAATCCACAATGATCCATGATAACAGCATTATTTATCACATTTCGTCATAAAAAGATCACTATTACTGCTATGTTGCTAAGAGACCTCTATTTAGACCTGGAAATGATGATGAAGTCACTTCCTGTCAAACTTAACACCAATCAGAGAACTTAGATTGATGGTAACGTCCAATCCGGAGCAGCCAAAGATCAACCAGTGAGCAGAAAGTTCTATGTGTGTCTGAAAAGAAGAAAAGTGTTTATTTTATTATACTTTATAAATCCCAAGGTGGGAAATTCTTCTGTGCATTTAACTCATCCTAGTTGCTGCGAGCAGTGGGCAGCTTTCTTCTTGTGGTCGGCCTTTATGCTGCTATATCTATTGATACATTCATTTTACATAATTTTAGCCTCATAACCTGACAGCTGAAGCTGTCCTGGAAACATCGGTCTGCATGCTGACTGGGATTAAAAGGGATTAAAAGCCTCTAAAGGCATTTTTTACATTTAAATATAGCAAAAAAAAAACCAAAAAAAAAAAAAACCACCTAGCATTGAGTTTTAAGTGTTAAATGAGGTGAAGCTCTGCAGAACCACTTAGTGCACAAACGGTGAACGCGCTGAAATATGACTAAAAAATGGGGCCACATGAGCATATTTGTTTTGTACTTTCATGTTTCCTTGTCATGTTTTCAACATTTAGCAGCATCCATTCTTCCTCTTTCAGGCTACTGGAGTGGATCAAGTGGTTGGGATGAGTCTGGTTGTTTTCAGCCTCCTGCTGTTTACATATTACTCTGTTTGGGTCATCATACTGGTACTTTCTCTATGTCTTTCTAATATCTCTGTTCACTCGTTAAATTAGGACTCATTAACTGGCCTGCCAGTGACCATGAATGTTTCTTCTTCTTCAGCCTTTTGTGGACAGAAATCACATGCTGCATAAGTATTTCCTTCCTCGGGAGTACTCGGTCATCCTGCCCGGCATCGCCGCCGTCATACTGCTGCTTTGTGTCGGTGAGTTTGCTGCCTGCTTCACACGTCTCTAATTCTCAGGAGTCTGCGTAAACCCTGCAGCCCTTCAGATGGTTGGTGAGGTGTAAGACTTCGCCTCGTCTCCGCTTCACGCCGTGTCCTTCTCTCCTCTGCACAGGGACCTTCACCGCCATCATCGTATGGAAGAATCGCAAGCCAAGGAAGGTGGACTGATGTCTGAGACCGCTGTGGATTTCCCTGGTTTCTGTCAGCCGTCATGACTCCCACTCTGCAGGGTTAACTTCATCTGTCTCAGTTTAGCTCCTCATCAGGACATTTTCCAAGAGCTTTGAGGAGAAACTGTCAGAGCAGAGTTAGAGCTGAAGGGTTTCAACTCGAAAACGACGACTTAACCTGAAGAAAAATGTTGAATCAGGAACACCGTGGTTGATGACAGAAGGAAGAGAGAAAATCTGTCATACGTCTGTAAATACTGTTAGAAATGTGACAAAGTGTAAAGGATGTAAATAGTTTAAGCTGGAAACAGGGCTGGTGGTCCTGCCCGTTTGCAGCGGTGGTCCCGTCTGTTTAATAAAACGTAGAAGTCGTGTTTTCTCTGTGCCGGTGAGAACAGAACCATCTCTTGGTAGTCCTTCTGGTTTAAGTTTTCACATTTGGTTCTACAGATCAAGGATTTTCTGCCAGTTTTGGTTACCTTTAAAACAGGGGTGTCAAATATATGGCCTGGGGGCCAAAACTGACCCACCAGAGGGTCCAATGGGGTCTGCAGGATGAATAAAAGTGAAAATAATTGCAGAAGACATGAACTAATATTTTACTAAAAGTAACTTTTTGTGTGTTTATATTAAAAACATTTCCAGGTCAGGAGGAGAACTTGTTTTCTCTGTTTCATCTTTCTGACTTCATAGATGTGAGCAGTTTGTATGATGAGGTGAGTTTCACGTCAGGTGGTCAGGGTTACTACACACATGTAGAAATGTACACGTATGTACAGTTAAAATCATTTTTACATCTGGGACATGAAGTAATTTTCAATTCCAGATACCTGTGATGAGACATTTTGGTGATTCTGTAGATCCATTGTGATCTGTAAGTTGTAATGGGCATGACAATTAGTAAATAACAGAATATAAAATATTTTTTTTATATGAAGTTTTAAAAAAAGTTAAAACAAATTGTATTAAAAAATCAAATTTATATGAATGTTTTTATATATAAATATACATTAAAATATATAGTTAACAAAATGTGAACATCTTAATAATGTACATGTACTTCATACTAAAATATAGGGAAAATGTGGAGTTTTGTTTATTTCTAGATCATTCTGTTGTTATTTTTGTGGTCCACTGGAGACCAGATTGTCCTGAATGCGGAACCTGAACTAGAATGAGTCTGACAGCTGCTCTATAAGGTCCTTTGATCAGATTAAATAAAACTGGAAACAAGAAAAAGATTTCCACATTCAGTTTTCCTGACAAGAAAAGGAAGAACTAAGACAAAGGCCTAAATTTCTGGTTATTTTAGGCTGGGTCTTCATCTTCGTTGCTTCCTGTAAATGACCTTTGCAGGAGACATTTCTTCTATTTTTCAAGTAATTTGGAATATTTTACAAATAAATGTAAAGGTATTACTTGGCCAGTAATCTGCAAAGTATAACTCTTTATTGAAATCAGACCACTTTAATGTAGATTCTGCATTTTATTAACAAGAAATGTACTCTAATAAATAAAATAAGTCATGAACAT
>JBAMHW010000021.1:26672872-26685465 GCA_037177495.1 Rhadinocentrus ornatus
GCTGAACTGGCCTGCCTGCAGTCCAGACCTTTCACCAATACAGAACATCTGGAGCATCATGAAAGCAGAAATCCAGCAACCAAAGTCCAGGACTGTAGAGCAGCTAGAATCCTGCATCAGACCAGAATGGGAAAACCTTCCTCTCCTAAAACTCCAGCAACCGGTCTCCTCACTTCCCAGAAGTTTCCAGACAGTTGTTAGAAGAAAGGGGGATGCTACACCATGCAACATCACCCTGGAACTACTTTTAACACCGTGCTGATCACCACCCTGGAACTACTTTTTACAGACGTGTTGCTGCCATGTTTTCCATCACATGGTAAAATGTCAGTTTTATCATCTGATAAAGAATATATGAAACAAAATAATCAAGCTAAAAAAACTGCAATGATGGATATAGCAAATTATTTCAATACATACTGTATGTTTAAAGCAAGGTCAAAAAATTAAGAATAGTTTTTCCTTATTGCTAGAGACAATCACACATGTAGCCTAATGATTAAACATAGAATTACAAAGAATAAAATTTACATTTGAAAGGGTATGTCTAAAAAAAAGTTGAAGACATAGTAAGTACCAGCAAAGATAAACCACCTGGTGTCGATGATCTAGACAGTAACGTTTCGAAACCAGTTGCAAAGTTTGCTGCACCTCCCATCTGCCACATTATAAAAACGACCACAAAGATGGACAAAACCAAAATAATGCCACTGCCTCAAGTGTCCCAATAGATATATTATCAGTATTATGTAAATGCATAGAAAGTACAATATATGAACAAATAACTTGACTTTGAGCATGCATGTAGAGGGGCCCTCTACTGCTACGGTTTTAACTCATTCCTATGATTGATGACTGAGTCAGGAAAATTGATGAGAAGAAAATGGTTGGTGCTGTAATACCTGACTTCTCCGCAGCTTTCCATATAATTCACCACAATATATTAATGAAAAGACAGAATATTATGGGTTTGATTTGTCCTCATTCTGGTGGTGATACAGACAGAAAGCAAACAATTTATTTTAATGGTTGCTTCTCTGATGTGAACCGCAACATGCGGAGTGCCGCAAGGGAGCTGCTTAGGGCCATTATTGTTCACAATCTTTACAAATAATCTGCCACATTTTGAATAGATCCAGTATCCATGTATGCGGATAATTCGACCATATATGTCTCCGCATCCACAGCTTATGTGTTAAATGGAGGAGGTAAGAGCAATCTGCAACAAACTGGTTTTAATGCATTAAAATCTAACTGCATTATATCTGGTTCATACTTTAAGAATAAACCACAGTTTAACCTTAAAGTAAAACATGGCAACATAAAGCAGGTGCAGGAGACCAAGCTGCTCGGAATAGTCACAATGGAAAATTACCATGGACATCACAGATAAATAAGATGGTTAATAAAATGGGAAAGGGTATTTCTGTCATAAGAAGACGCAGGACATGTTTAACTTCAAAAGTCATTTAGGCCTTAATCACATCAAATCTTGATTACTGCCCAGAGGTTTGGTCAAATTTAACTGCAAATGACTGCAAACGACAAAAAGTGCATAACAGAGTTGCTCACGTTGTTCTTGGCTGTAGTGTGGAAAGTATGTATAAGAGTCTGGATTAATTAACGTCTAACGCTGGTAAAAGAACCCTGAGCACATCACCCAAACGGCAAAAGAAATTCAAACTATTAACTAAGAAACATCTTTTTGATGTTCAGCTAATTATAGAAGATGAAAATAGAAACAAGCAGTTAGCTGAGATGCATGAAGTGCTGGGGCCTGAAACCAGGTAGTTCTGACTGGGGGATTTTTTATAGATTGCTTCCAAAGTC
Source organism: Rhadinocentrus ornatus (assembly GCA_037177495.1). Taxonomy (NCBI): domain Eukaryota; kingdom Metazoa; phylum Chordata; class Actinopteri; order Atheriniformes; family Melanotaeniidae; genus Rhadinocentrus; species Rhadinocentrus ornatus. Next base: position 26,674,703 of record JBAMHW010000021.1, read on the forward strand.
TGAGACAACAATGAGATGGATTGAGGAGATTTTTTTTGTTTTGTTTTCTCTGGTGTTTTTATTTGTTTGAAATTTGTGTGTCTCATGCAGATTGTCTTTCCGCAAATGTTTTGTCCTTTATCTATTCAGGCCTCTTTTAGTTTGCTTATATTGTATTATTTTAGGAACTGTACTATTTCAAAACGCTGGCGGACCTTAGGAAGAATAGCTGCAGCCATGCTGTAGCTAATGGGGATCCTAAACAATAAATATTGTGGTTTATGGTCTTCTGGGAATAAAATATGAGAGGATGTGGAAATAATTGAATTCTGGTTTTATTTACATTTTCCACTGAGTTAGAATTGGGGTTTCATATCTAAAGACAAACAGATAAAGCTTGCTTCATTTATCTCCAGGATCTGTACCCTGTCGTGACAGGCGGCGTTCCAGAGACCCGGGAGCTGCTGAGGCTCAGGTTCGACCACGTTTTCTACACGGGGAGTAGCACGGTGGGGAAAGTAGTAATGGAAGCTGCAGCTCGCCATCTCACCCCAGTGACTCTGGAGCTGGGAGGGAAGAGCCCCTGTTACATCGACAAGAACTGTAACATCAGGATTGCCTGCCGGTAACGCCACCTGTAAACCAGCTTTTAAATGACCTTGTTGCATACAAACATATTTCACTTTAAAATCCATAATCACATCAGATGTGTTGACATTCTTTGAGTAAAGCTGCTTTAGAATGTGACAGCTTACATTTAGTAGAAAGACATCGAACACTGAAGTGATCTGGTGTGTGTGCAGTCGCGTCACGTGGGGGAAGTTTGTCAACTGTGGCCAAACATGCATCGCTCCAGACTACATCCTGTGTGAACCCTGCATCCAGGGCCAGGTGGTGGAGCGCATCCGACACACCCTCCTGGTAACGCTTCATCTGCACTCTCTTCTAACCTGAACTTTGACCTGTAAGGGAAGCAGTTAGGAGCTTCACCTAAACATTTTTAATCCATCTCAGGAATTTTATGGCGCCGACCCCAAATGCTCCCCTGATTACGGGCGAATCGTCAATCAGAGGCACTTCAATCGGATCATGAGTCTGATGGAGGGTTACACTCCTGTGGTGGGTGGACAAAGCGACGCCTCGCAGTGCTACATCGGTAGGATGAAGCATTTTTACAGCCTAGTTTTACTTTTTTGTTTTAACTTTCAATTTAATGAATCCTGATGTTGCTTTAAAGCCCCAACAGTGCTGAAGGATGTACCCCCCCACTCCAGGCTGATGCAGGAGGAGATCTTTGGCCCTCTGCTGCCCATAGTGACTGTGAGTGATATGGACGATGCCATTAACTTTATCAACGAGAGAGAGAAACCCCTGGCTCTCTACATCTTCTGCTCCGATAAGAAGGTGAGAGGAAGATGAATTATAAAGAAGTTTTTCAAGTTTGCAACTCGTGCTCATCCCACTCATTTCTCAGGCAGTAAAACGGATGATTGAGGAGACGACGAGTGGAGGAGTGACAGTCAACGATGTTATGATGCACTACACTCTCAGCTCTCTGCCGTTTGGTGGTGTTGGTGAGAATAATGTCTTATTGTTTGTCTTCAAAGCGACTTCCCAAACAGCTAAAACGTTGTACTGGAGTCGCCTCTTAACTAAATTAACCTGAAACACAGTAGGAAAGTTAAATGGTTATCTCCTCCTAAACCAAAACCACATTACTTTTAGTGAAAAAACGGGAGGATAGCAGCCCAGTTTACCTAGGAATGACTAAAGTAATCCTAGGAATGAGTAAAGTAATCCTAGGAATGAGTAAAATAATCCTAGGAATGAGTAAAGTAATCCTAGGAATGACTAAAGTAATCATAGGAATGAGTAAAGTAATATCTGAGGAAGACCTGTGCTATAGTAGAAAGTAAAAGTGAACCTGAGCAGGTTGCCAGGTGTATAATAGAGGTGTCACACAGGTTAATATCTCAGGAAGCCATTGGCCGATGATGATGAAGATGAAGGACACCTCTATCAATGGTCAGGAAGATCCAGGGATAGCCCCCACATTCACCTTAGAAACACCATGAGGATCCAGAAAGAAGTGAAGCCCAAGATGGTCTATGATAGGAAGGGTGAACCCTTCACTATAAAACCTCCTTTATCTCCATGGAAACCAGCAGGACCTTCATGGTTCATGTCAAACAAAGGCAGAGTCATAGGAGAACACATTAGCAGAGTTTTTAGAGTTGAACAGTAAGTCCTGGTTTCTGATCCTGGCTGCTAGCTCCCAGAGTTTCTGTCCCACAGTGATGAGACAGACATCTTTGGAACCAGCAGAGTCTCTGCTTTCCTGTGACTCATTAGTTGTGTGGAGAAATTAGCAGAAGCTCTAAAGTGGACAGAGCTGTTCTCATGCTTTTCCTACATTCCCATATAACTGCTTGTTATTACTTCATTTATTATTTAATTGTAGTTAGCTTTTCCTCAGTCTTTTTCTTTTTGTTTTTATCTAATCTTAAATAAATTTAGGTATTAAGTTATAAAACTTTCATAAACATCAGCTTTGTGTTCATTTCACTGAATTATTGGGTTTTTATCAGTTGCTATAATTATAAACTAGAAATAAGGAAACTTACTACGTGAATCATCTGGTAATGTGGAATAGAAATCACTACAGACACTTTTACTTTTTAGTTCTAAAGTCTCATTGCTGAAGGTTAGTATAGGGCTGGAGAGGAAGGGCAACATCACATGCCTGAAATAATTCCAGTTGTGGGACCGTAGAGCCCATGTTCCCCAAACTAAACATAACTTAGTCTTTGTGTGTCCCTGTTTCAGGTCAGAGTGGTATGGGCCGTTACCATGGCAAACACAGCTTTGACCAGCTGAGCCACCAGAGAGCGTGTCTTGTCCGCTCGCTGAACATGGAGAGTGTGAACTTGGCACGTTACCCTCCTCAGGACCGCCGGCGGGCGCGCAGGGTGCGAATGGCCCTCAGGACACCTCTGATCGACATGTCCAAGAGGACGCTGGTCTGGGCCGTGGTTGCCACCGTCCTCGGCCTCGGCCTGTTCGTCACCCTGCTGGTCATCCTGCTCATCGCCTCCGGCCTCAACTGTACCTGCTGGTACTGGAGAGGATTCTATAACTAGGACCATTTCGTTCACAAAGATCAGCTGAGCAAGCAGAAAACTAGGAGATGTGTCATGATCTCATTCTAGATAAAAAAGCATAACCCTCAGATCTAACGTTGATGTGCTGTGTTTGATGTCTTTGTTTAGCCAAATGTGGAAAACACCTTCCAATTCCTCTTAATTTGAAGTTAATATTCACTTTATGAGGAAATGTTCATGTGTGCTTATTCTGTTGGAAGAATAAAAGAATGGTTTACATACAATTCTTATTAATTTTTTACATGGACTTTTTTATTTAAAGCAGTTTATTAAATCTCTTAATTTGAAAGACTTTAAGTCAACAAATAATCAGTTTTATAAAGTTGTTCGTAAAATGTAAATAAAGCCAGAAAGCATTGACTCATAAATCTCATCAGGTCATATTTATATCATATTATATTATATTTATTCCCAGTAGAAGATAAACAGCACATCAGATGCTGAAAATGAGATGTTTTATCATTTGATGGAAAACTTTACTCATTCCTAGGACTACTTTATCTGATTGTGAATCTGCTGGAATTTCACATCTGTAGAGATTCATTCCTTTTTTCTGGAGTTTGACTTGCACCTGCATTGTTATGGTGATATTTGTGGGCTAATCTATTTAAATATTTTATGTATTTATAAGAGACTTTTTTTTTTTATTTACTGTTACTCTGGTCATTTCTACCAGTTGCCAGGTTTTCTGTTTCTTTGTAAAGAAGTGCGTCGTGTTGCCACCAGATGGCAGCAGAGAGCTGTAGAAATGTGAACACAGCTAATCCTGGAAAAGAAAAACCAAAGTTTGTATTCGTATTCACTGGCTGTTTAGAGCCTATAGCTTTCCCTTTTATTTGATTCTATTTTGGGTGGATTTTCTCTATTCCAGATGTAAGAAAAGCGAAAGAAAATGATAGTGTTCAGTGTTTATAAGCTCAGAGGAAAAGTAGAGTCTGATTTGTTTACTGTTTTTTCTTCATCTTTTATAATATTCTTATGCATGACATCACTTTATTTGCCGACAAATTATTTAGTAGCCAGGTTGGTTTTCTTTACCTCTATGATTACAATAAACTGTTAGACTCTGAGATCCTTGAGCTTAATGGGCACGAGTGAAGAGGAAATCGTGGGATGTATAAACTGGAAATCCTCTCAGGCTAAAGGCCGCCATTTCAGCTGCTCCTGCATCTAGTTCTGCATCTGATCTATTGGTGATGCTGTAGTAGTATATTAATCTGCTTTGTCTCTTCCGAATTTCCCTCCCTTTTCTTTCTGAGCTGAGCTCTCGACTGCAGATGATGCAGCTTCACCGCTGCATAGGTTACCCCGCCCACCCTTCCACCTAAAGAGCTGTTGCATATATTAGAGGCATATTATGAACACAGCCAGAAATAAAAGTTTGATGCTTTCGCAGGAAATCAGCTTAGATTTTGTTGGTTCTTCTGCAGGTTTTCTGTTATAAAAACTTCAGATGAGGAATCAGTAAAGATTTTTGACCTGCTGTGGTTCAGGAGGTGGTTCTCTAATCACAGTTGGCTTGACTCTGGTCTCAGCAACGAGTGTGATGGGGACACTAACTTCTAGGAGCTTTCAGTCGTTCCCACCTGAACCCTGGAGAAACTTCCCAGCACACCCTCCTGTAGCTGAGCCCTCCTTCATCACCTACGGGCCTCGTCCTCCTCGGTTTGATGGCCTTCACCACCAGTCAGCAGATCCTCACAGACTTCAGGTTTACCTACAGTCTGTGAGGTCTAGACTCGTTTTAGTTCAGGTTCCACACATGCCACATGCAGTGACAACTCCTGAATTCGCCCAGGTTCATCATAAAGAAGTTTACATTTGCGACCCTTTTAGAAAATACTGTGCAGGAAGAAAAATAAGTCACATTTTAAATATATTTTTACATTTGATTTTTTCTTGTAAATTCATTTACTATATTTTTTTATTACATTTTACATAAACAAAATTACATGTTTAAAAATATAATATATGAAATAAATTTCATATATTATGTTCATTTTCAATATTTGGTATTTTATGGCATATGATTTTTTTATTTTATTGTTTTGGCTGCACGGTGGTGTGATGATTAGCACCGTGACAAGAAGGTCACTGGTTTGCGCCGTGGCCGGGTGGAGTTTGTAACAGTGGGCCTTTCCAGTACCGGTGTTGTGCCCTAAAGTGAATGTCTTACCTGAATAAACTGTAGCCATTTCAGGCAACCTTTTTTTTGTTTTAGTTACAATTACAGGTCCCATGATCAGCTTTTGATAAGTTAAAACGATTATTCTGAGGCCAAACTCTTGATCGATATCAGACCACTTTAATGTAGATTCTGCATTTTATTAACAAGAAATGTACTCTAATAAATAAAATAAGTCATGAACATCAGTGGAAAATAAACTTCGTAAATCAACACTCAAACCATAAACATACTGGACTTTACATACTTTCAATAAACAAGCATGAGACAAACGCATGAAACCTAAACAGTGAAGCAGCAACATGCCTGGATATAGTTTCTGATTACAGCGTCTCTTAATCTACAGTGTTAATAAATCAGTTAAAGCACTTGCAAAAGCATACTTTCTTTGTTCATTTAGACATATTGTCACTTGCATTCGCGTACTATGTCGGTTTTACACCGAGAGGGACAACCGCAGACAACAGACACAGAGAGAAGCTCAGCGAAACGACACTAACAGGCAGCGCGCGCTCCCGCGGCCGTATAATCAATTTTTGGCAGACATTCACTTCAGGACACAACACCACCTATTGTGTCAGCTGTGTGCGCGCCGTGCTGCTGATCAGTGCGCGCGCGCGTGTGACTGCAGGGTGAGTCAAGCTTCTTCATCACGGACAGACTGAACCCGGACTGCGTCCACGCGCCGCTCTGAGGTAAGTAAAGCTGCTTTATGTGGACCAGACGGTTCTCTGTCAGCCCGAACACACCGACCAATCACCGCTGAAGACGGGTTTCTGATGAGCCGCAGGATACTGTTTCTGTTTATCATGTCAGCGCACGAGAATCAGTTCATGTGCTGTTTATGACTGTTAATGACCGGATGGTTTCTTTATTCATGTTGGTTCAAAGAGCTGATCAGAGATAATTACCATCGTGCACGAGTGTTTACTAGTTATCCTCCTTCTCTGATGGAGTTAACTTTTCCGGTGCCTGTAGGTTCCATGTGTTGATCCGTTCAGTTCACCATAAATCCCAGACCCGCTGACCTTTAGATATGCCCAGTAAATGCAGAGTCACACAGTCAGGGGTTCAAAAAGAAGGGGGAGGGAGGGGGGATGTAGTGGTGACACGTCTGGTTTAGCTAAAAAAAAAAAAAAACATCTGAAGAAATCCAGACAAGCAGGTAAACTGAGGCTGGAGCTCTGCAGCCTGACTCTGTCTCCAGCTTTTAGCATCACTGATTAACATCCAGTTCAACAATGTAGGAAACCAGCTTCTCTCACTTTACTGCGCAGTTTTTGTGCTGATTTTTATTAACATATTTTGACTTTTCACTGACTTCAAATCATTTTTTCTACAGCTGCTTAGTTCAAACAGAAATGCTGTTAATGTTTGGGTTGTTATGGAGGGGTGGGATGGGGGTTATTACAGTAGTTTCATTTCAGCAGGCAGGACCAGAATCTAAATACCCGTGTCTTGGTTGGATTTCTGTCTGTTCCTTAGTTGCTGGTCTTGCTTCCTGCTTTATTTTGTAGGTTTATTCCTTAATGCATTCTGTTCCTTTTACTTCCTGTTCTTCACAGCTGGTTTCTTCTGCTGAATGTCTGATTTTGTCATTAGTTTACTCTTGGATCAATTTCTGTTCTCAGTGTCTCCATATTCTTCCAGTGGATTATCAGTATTTTTGCTTAAGTCTCATCATTAAAACTTTCTGAGAGGCTGGTAAACCTCTCTAGAAACTTCTGCTTTAGCAGGATAAAACCAGCCAAAACCAAATGTGAGACGTAAGCTGCAGCCTTTCCAAAGGCTTGTAAATCTTTGTCTAGTCGGGTGTTGGATGCCTTCCCTGTCCGTCTGTCAGTGTCTTCCAACAGACGAAGTTGCATCATTAACCCCTTCATGCACATTATCACAAATTTGTGACAAAAACCATTATTAATTTGACTTCTTATTTATCTTTTTAATTATTCTTATTTATCTTTTTTCTTATATATTTTTGTTATTTATTTATTGTTATTAATTAATTAATTTATTAATTTTTTTCTTTGTTTTGTTTATATATAATTGTAAGTAAATTCAGGTGTTTAGGGTTTAAGTGGAAAAAGATCATGAACAGGAAAAAAAGGTTTTACTGAGACTTTCTGCTCAGGCCTGCAGTGGTCATATAGTTCAGTGCATAAAAACAATGTCACCATTGTTGTGAAACACTATGTCATCACGATGGAGGAGCCAAGCATCGCTGTTGCTCAGTATGTGATGGTCTGTGACTTGCAGTGGAAACCTAGATAACCTGCTCTAGACTGAGGTTTCCAGCAGAAGGCACCATCATGGAAAGTAGTAAACCAACATCATGGCACTGAAAACATAGGACTAAAGGTAAAATAACCCCAAACCCAGAGAATGTTCTTGTTTTTTTTAACCCCTTGTTCTTGGAGCCAACTGGCTCCATTATGAGCGTAATTCAATTCAATTCAGCTTTATTTGCAATTTTTCTCATCCTTGCTTGTGTACTATGGTTGTTACCAGAGGATACCACTAGGGGGCACTTTAGCAAACCCAGACTGGATAGTTGCTAAATATGTAGGATAGAAACAAAAATCTGCACAATTTTGTGGGAAATCCGTCCCAGTAGATGGATGAAACAGCTGAGTGGACTCAGGGGTCTGATTTCTGTTGGACAAAACATCCCATCAGCACATGGGGATGCCACTGGTATAGATTTCCTTGGTAGAGAAAGTCTATAATTCTCTACCACATATCTGGGATTAAATATGCTTTCTGCTACAGATTATCCTACACTGACCAGTACAAGGCCTGGACCTCACACCTGGAACAGAGAAACTATTCGTCATCTGTACATTTTAACCTTCAGTAAATGAACTGGTCACGTTGCTGTAGGTCCAACCAGAGTCGGACAGAATTATAAAAATAACAAAACATTTAATTTCAGTGTTACGTTAGTTAAACATTATTATCATTTAACCAGTTTCTGAACATTTATCTTTGTGCTACAAAGCTGCTGGTTTTCCTGCAGAAGGTGTTGTCTTGACCTTTCGGGCTTTCTCCAGCTCTTCCTTGAGTCCTTGGTATTTCTCCAGTTTTTCGTGCTCCTTTTTCATGATATTTCCATTGATAAGTATGGCTACATCCATCACTTTTCTATGCTGCTTATCCAGGAGCACAAAGCCCGGTTGGTTGGCCACCACCATTTTGTCGGTCTGTATCTGGAAGTCCAACAGGATCTTAGCCCTCTCATTCTCCACCACCTTGGAAGGTGTTTCCCATTGTGACCTAGGGGTCTCCAGTCCATATTCTGCACAGATGATTCTGTACATTATGCTGGCTTCTTGGTTATGGGGTTCCGTGTATTCTTTGCCTTGGATTGTTTCAGGGGCTTCTGCACTGCCTGCACCAGGGGTCCTGTCTGGTGTGATAGATCTGGGCCTCGATTGCCCTGATACTCAAGACTTGCTCCTGTGCTGCCATGATTAGCACCTCTGTGCTGTCCTTCAATTCAGTCCTCCTTTGGCCAGCTTATTATCCCAGCAGGGTATCTGATCACTGGCAGGCAAGGCTGGACTGGCCATCAGACATACCAGACACTTGCCCGGTGGGCCGATGGTGATTTTGCGTTGGGCCTTTTTAAAAAAAAAAAGTTTATTTTTAACTAATGGTACTTATAATGGTATTAGTCATGATACCTATTGGTGCACAAAGCTGGTCGATCAGTCATGATTGATTCTGGGCTGGTGCCAAGTCTTGGGCCATGACTGTTAATTAATTAATCAGTCATACACAGAGGGAAAACAAAACGGTGAACAGCAAGAAATGAAAAGGAGGCACAGGAAAAATTAGAGATAAAAAGAGACAGGCCCTTCAGACAGATGCGCCCAAATGTTGTAAAATAACACAGATGTTTGCTGGTGGCGGAGCTTCCTCTTCAGCAGCAGCATCCGAAGCAGCCGCAGGTAACGATGGTGGAGGTGGCCGGCAGGTGGATGAGGGGAAGAGGAGGCAGGAGCAGTAGCAGGACAGGCCCGCGGCGGCCGCCCTTGCGAGTCGGGAGGAGGGCCTGAACTTCAGGTAAGACGTGATGAGCTGCAGTCTACCTGGATTAGATATAAATCCAGTTTGGGTGTAGATTATATTTGTTGTGCTTGCTAACTATTAACACAGTCAGTAGTTACAAGGCGGCCATTTAACATTTTAGCTAGCTGTGGATGCTGGGCAGTTTCTGTGATGTTATACTAGTGATCTTAGTGCTTCATTAATTATATTTTATTTAATTAGTTAACTATAGTGTTTATTAGTTAGGTAGTTAAATATTTCAGTGTTTATTAATTTATAGTGCACTATGCAGTAACTTTTTACTCAGAAACAACTGAAGCTCAACAGATGTTCACCTAAAACCAGATCAGTAGTTTAGAATTCATCATAAACACTCTACACTTGACGCTATAATTTAGATTGAATTAGATTAGGATATGCTGGGATATGTGATGCTGCTGTTTAACATAAAAGTTGTATGGAGTTTAAAGTTACTAGTTGCCTTTTATACATAAATATCCAGTCAAAAGAAAGTGTTTTGCAACTTTAGTGCAAATAAGTGTTCAGAAAATGCTTATATTAAAATAAATTAGAATCAGTGCATCTTAATAGAGCTTAATGCTTTACACACTATGTGGAATTGTGCATATAAACAGCTGTTTTCTTCCAGCCTCTTACCGTCTCTTATAGGATGTCACTCATTTTTGGAAGCCTGCCATGGTTTCCTCTAGGTAATTACCGTATAGAATATATGGTTAAAATATTTTTCTAGAGTAAAGATACCAGTACTTCTTTCTCACCTTTCTCTCTGTCTCCTCAGACTCTTTCACTTTTTCAAGGTTTTCATGTTTGAGGAAATCTTCAGTATTGCTGCTGTGGAGGTCGATGTGGTGAGAACTTAGTCTGTGAAAATATCACTCAATCACAATCTGTCATTTATACATTTTAACATTCATCTCATCTCTGTGCCTCTGTGTCCCATTCTCCAGGATCACCTCATACTTTGTTCATTGTTTGTTTAGGTAGTTCCTCTAAGTAAGTACTGATGCAACCATTTTCCTACATTTTTCTAGATACCAGTACTGTGCTTATATAAGTAAATCCATCAAGTATTATTCTCTCTCTTACCTTTCTGTCTCTTTCTCTTTTTAAAGGTTTCCATGATCAAGGAAATTTTCTGTGATGCTGTGCTGTTCATTGATGTAATGAATAAATAGTCAATTAAAATATCCAGCTATTTGACAGCATTGAAGATCGAAGTTTAGCAATCTCAAGGTCCTGTTCACCCCGTGAAAGGCCCTGCTGTCGCCTAGTGAGGGCTTTCTGGCTTTGAGTGCCTTATCTTGGAGTCGCTGTGCTTCTTTGGCTTGCTCATCCAGCAGTTTACTCTCCAAGTCAGCTTGAGTCTC
>JBAMHW010000021.1:26715124-26725137 GCA_037177495.1 Rhadinocentrus ornatus
AAAAGTAGTTCCAGGGTGATGTTCGGCATGGTGTAAAAAGTAGTTCCAGGGTGATGTTCGGCATGGTGTAAAAAGTAATTCCAGGGTGATGTTTGGCATGGTGTAAAAAGTAGTTCCAGGGTGATGTTCGGCATGGTGTAAAAAGTAGTTCCAGGGTGATGTTCGGCATGGTGTAAAAAGTAATTCCAGGGTGATGTTTGGCATGGTGTAAAAAGTAGTTCCAGGGTGATTTTCAGCATGGTGTAGCATCCCCTCTACTTCTAACTTCTGGAAACATCTTGGAAGTGAAGAGACCAGTTCTGGAGTTTTATAGGAGAGCAATGTTGTCTCATGATCCATCTCTGACTTTTAACCCCATCATCTTTTTACTTATTCTATGATCATTGGCTTCCAGATCTGAACTGACAGAAGAACAACAGCACCACCCCACTCATAATGTAATGCAATGTTGATTTATGGTCAGGAGGGGAAGTGCAACAATGAATAAACATCAAAAGAACTTTTCATACTGCTAGGGGAATCATAATTACAAAAAAAAAAAAAGACAAATGGTTGCAGGCCAAAAATATTTACTTGAGGGCCAAATGTGGCCCTCGGGCCCCAAATTGGACAGCCCTGCACTAGAACATAAACATCTCAGATGATGAAACTGAGACATTTTATCATCTGATGGAAAATATGAGCTGATAGTGAATCTGATGGCAGCAACACATCTGTAAAAAGTAGTTCCAGGGTGATGTTCGGCAGGGTGTAAAAAGTAGTTCCAGGGTGATGTTCGGCATGGTGTAAAAAGTAGTTCCAGGGTGATGTTCAGCATGGTGTAAAAAGTAGTTCCAGGGTGATGATCAGCATGGTGTAGCATTCCCTCTTCTTCTAAGAACTGTCTGGAAACGTCTGGGAAGTGAGGAGACCAGTTCTGGAGTTTTAGGAGAGCAATGTTGTCCCATTCTGGTCTGATGCAGGATTCTAGCTGCTCTCCAGTCCTGGACTTTGGTTGCTGGATTTCTGATTGCATGATGCTCCAGATGTTTTGTGTTGGTGAAGGTCTGGACTGCAGGCAGACCAGTTCAGCAGCCGGACTCTTCTCCTATAAAGCCATGCTGTTGATGGATGCAGGATGTGGTTCAGCATTGTCTTGCTGAAATCTGCGAGGCATTCCCTGAAAGAGTCGTTGTCTGGATGGGAGCAGATGTTGCTATAAAACCTCCAGGTACTTTTCAGCATTGATGGAGCTTCACAGATGTGGAAGCTGCCCAGGCCATAGGCACTAATGCAGCCCCATACCATCAGAGATGCAGCTTTTCACCTGTCCACTGATAACAAGCTGGATGTTCCCTCTCCTCTTTAGTCTGCAGGACATTCCCTCCACGCTTTCCAGAAACTAGTTCAAATCTTTATCCAGGTTTCCACTTTGCCTCAGACCCTTTTAAATGAGCTTTGCTCCAGAGAAGACCCTGTTGTCATCTGGATTCTTCTCTGTATGATGGAACTTTAACCTGCATTTGTGGATTTTAGGGTGAACTGTGTTCCCAGGCCAATCTGGGTTCTGGAAGTCTTCCTGAGTCCATGCAGTGGTTTCCTGTAGAGAAAGTCTTCACAGTTGTATGTTGAGGAACATTTTTCTAAAATTGTTCCACAGTTTGGTGAAGCTCTGTCCATCTTTCCATCTAAGAGACTCTGCCTCTCTGAAATGCTCCTTTTATATCCAGTCATGTTACTGACCAGTTGCCAGTTAACCTGGTTAGTTGTCAAACGTTCCTCCAGGTGTTTCTGATTTGTACCAGTTACTTTTCCAGCCTTTTGTTGCTCCTGTTCCAGTCAGCTCAAGTTTTATATGAAATGGTAAAATGTCTCAGTTTCACTTTCTGGCATGTTGGTTATGTTCCACTGGGAATAAAATATGGGTTGATGGATTTGGATACCATTAAATTCTGGTTTTATTTACAGGTTACTTAGAGATCCAACTTTTTGGAATTAGGGTTGAAAATATGACCACCAGTTAATTTAGAGGTTCAGGAGATTAATGTAAAATTGCTGCAAAACAACAGTAGAGATTAACAATGCTAAAATACATGCATGTGGGTCTTATTTTTATTATTACATCACTACACAAGGAAAGTGTTCTTAAATGCAAACAGAGACAAATGTTAACTGCTTGAAAAGGTTAACCACAGGCAACAAGTTTACAAGATTGGTTCCATTTGGAAAATTTTTAGATTTAATGCACATCCTTTTAATGAAGCAGTTTCAAAATGGAAATGCTCAGCCATGGATTTATGTGTCTTTGATGTGTCTAGTACTGTATATAGAATAATACTAAATTGACATGTTAGTAAAGTCAAAGTTCAGAAAATACACAGCTTGTCTGTTTTTGACTGAAGCCAGTTCAACCAGCACAGACTCAACATGGAAGACAGAATCCAGCAGTTTCTGTAAACTGAACACTTTTGTCAAACCTGTGATGATATATTACACACTGACATATGGTCCTTCTGTCAGTCAGTCATTATCTGTACCGCTTGTTCCCATTAGGGGTCGCGGGGTGAGCTGGAGCCCATCCCAGCAGTGTTTCAGGTGAAAGGCAGGGTACACCCTGGACAGGTCACCAGTCCATCGCAGCATATGGTCCTTCTATGTAATTTAAAAAGTTAAACTAAGATCTGAAATGAAGCCAAGCGAAGGGCCCAGCAAAGCTCTAACATTGCTGCAACTGTTATTTGGCTAATTTATCCTCAATTACTCCTTTTTAACTTTTAAAAGTGAAATCCAGTCCAATTCTTTGGTGGTTTGCTAATAATATTCTCATTCATGAAATATAAAATTATAATGTGAAAAATGAGCTGAATATTTCAGTCATTTTGAAACTGACTTGAACTGATTTAAATGAGATTGAATTTAATCAAAATGAAGGATGCTTCCCTAAACTGAAAAGTGGCTGTTTTAATATAAATAAATACAAGTAATTTCCAATTTGTTATTTGAAGCTGTCTTTCCACAGAGTTATAGCTGTGGGCATGTATGGCCTCCTGTAGCATTTTCTTTATTATAGCAAAGCTGAAGAAGCCTCTGACTGAACACACTCAGTTGTTTAATGCTTATGCATGAAATGTTGTCTGTAATGCTTAGCCACTCAGGCAACATTCTTAGTTGCAAAGCTCTCCACCACCAATCTAAAGTATGCAACTTTTCAAGCAACAGTGCTGCCCGATCTGTCCAGATCAGGAGAGCTGAAACAGATAAATAATAGCATCTTCACCCCCAAATAATGAGCAAACGGTAGTGGATCCTGGAAAGTTTGTACTTGCTTACTTTAAAATGAGTTAATAATGTCCATGAAATGGTAAACTGTCTGTGATATGTTGCTTATGCTCTGTTAGGAATGTTAAGGTAATCAATGTAAAAAACAATGAGACGAAAGCAGAAATATAGTTTTAACTAAATATTTATTTGACAATAATAAATTGTCACTCGCTGTCATAGTCAGCCATATTTACCCGATCAGCTGCTAAGGTCAAAAGATGCCCAACCCCTTTCCTCTCTTATAGGGGAGCTGCCCTGAGGCCAGAGCGACACCCGCTACAAGAATAAAATGGGTTGGTGAGATTTGGAAATTATTCAATTCCGTTTTTATTTATGTTTTACACAGGAACATGTTGAACCAGAAGTTTTACTATATTTTATGGCTGTCTCGGCTCTTTCAACATCATAGGTGTCTTTCATCATCTAGGTGACCAGCCGATGTTGGCTGGCTAGCTACTGGCTAGGGATCTACTCTATTGAGCCACAACCATCTAGAGGTCCTCTCTGCTACTTTGTTGATACTTTGGATGGCTCTCCTAATCCTCTTTCCCTCAATGCCTGAATTGCTGTAGGCTCCGGCCAGAGAATAAGCTGCGAAACGTCTGCAACCCACCTCCACTGGGAAGCACCTTACTCTCCATCCAGCCTGCAGACAGCCCCATGGACTTTGAGAATTTCCTCTCAAAGGGCTCTTCCAGGAGTTCTTCCCGTGGGACCGTCAGCTCCAGCAGAACGGCCTGCTTGGTGGTGGCAGTGATGTGGCCTGGAACAAACCTGGAAAACTGGTAACATGATTATGTTACCAGTTTTCCAGGTTTGTCTTTCTACAACCTGACCAGATATTAAATCGGGAGAGAAATGCAGACTACAGATAAACTGCAGAAAAAGTACCATCATCAATGTTGATTGTGGATATTGAAGAAACACACCCCACATTACTGTAACACATGCATGTTTATTGCACATCAAACCAGAGACCACAAGTGGAATGATGACAGAAGTCTTGACATTTTAAAACTGAAAACATTTGAAAAACACAATAAATGAACAACATATATGCAATGTTATACACAAACAGGCCCCGAATTCATTTACACAAGCCTGCATACGTACAGCGTACGGAGCAGACAATATTCTACGATGTTCATGCAAAAGACTACAAATGCAAAAAGAACTCAACATTTGAGAGACTGACCTTAAACCCAGTGAAATCTAAATGGGTGCACTGTGATCCACAAATATGGACTAAAATGTGAGTTTCAAAAATGAAAAACATTTGACTAAAGATCTAATTATTTAATCAAATCATCAATTGTCAAGAAAGACTAAAGTTCAAACATGTAAGACAACTGAAAGTCCGATTAGCCTCTAAAAAGTTGATCACACTGAAAAATACAAGCAGCTTATTGAGAACGTTGCTGTTGTTCCAGACTCGTAAAAAACTGGTCCGGAACCTGAATTTATTCCCAATGGACACATTTACATTTCCCTTCTCTACTAGAAGGTATGCTAACCTGACAGTGGTGTTAGAGGAAGGTTTGGAGGGCCACAGACGCGTTCAGAAACATCAATGTTGGCTGAGTTATCAGACAAACTACGTCACAGTAAACTTTCTATTTTAGGCTGAGGGGGATCCATATTAACATTAACCACAGCTATGACTTGGGTCTCACGCTGTCCAATCCATCCAGTGTGTTGTCACATAAAAATTAACCTCTCAGTCACATTTACTCAAAAGTTGTGAGACCTTTATTTATTCATTTGACACAGTGCCTTTTCATTAAAATGTTGCCTCATTTATTGCATAACAAGAAGAGATATAATAGTGGAAACAATGAAAATAAAAGTTTCGGTTATGTTTAATCATGACTACCATGTGCGTGTGGATTTGTGTATGCTCGTGAAAAATACTTTTAAAGATGAATAAATGGAACAGACTAAAGTAGGATTAATGTCACCTACCAACAGAAAAACATACATCTCTACATGTCCTGCATTTAGCAGACTCCTGCTTTATGCCCAGTTCAGACGTGTTATGTTTTGACTGGATTAAAGTGGACGACTGACAGGTCAGATTCACTGCAACAAAGCTTTCTTCAGACATTTTCAGTGCAGTTTGATTGATTTCATGCTGTGGTCACAGCGAGATGTTTCAGGACCAATCAGCATCCTCCAGGTTACTTTCAGATGCAAAGACAGTGAAGAGGTCTGTTAATGTGTGAGGTTGGGTTTTATGTCGTTGCTTAATTCAGTTTATTGTTGTTTAATGAAATACACAAGCACATCTTTATCCTTAATAAACACAAGAGTGGTGAAAAAAAAGTTGTGACATGTTCCGTTGTGTGGTACTGTGGATGCACATCACTGGAACATCTGGAATAAAACTGCCCGTCTCACAGTCAGAGTTTTATCCTGTTACTCATTATGTTTGTAACAATGTTCCCAACAAGCAGAGTCTTTCTCCTTGTTGGGAGCCACAAATCAAAAGGTTGGAGATGAGCCCCGACTCTGGCCCGCTGCCTGTTAGCATAGATTTGCATCTCAAAGGTAACCGCTGCATCCGAGATGTTAGAGGTGGATCCTAAAAACCACGCAGTGGCTACTTCTGTGAATAAAACATATACTGACAGCTAAGAGGCAGAAACCAAAGCTAAAAACAAATGCACCCACCATGTTTGACAGAGAAGAGTTTTCTGTAAGTGTGTTTATGCTGCTTGGTCCATTAGCTCAGCAGTTCAAGGTAGGTGACAGGTACTTTGCCCTTTTCATTTCCCCTTTCTCCAACAAGCCAGTCAGGGTCCATTCCTGGTACAGTGTATACAGTAATAAGCTGAAGAGCAAAACAAAAACAAAACAGAAAAGTAGACAAAGAGAAAGAAGTGTCAAACATGACATGCAGAGATTTTTCTTAGTACTCCTGACCTTGTGGTCAAACCTCCAAGTATAACTTGTTAACAACAGCTGATGATACTCTGTGTTCTGCTGGATTTTAGAACCACTTCTGACACAGTTAATTACAACATTCTCTCATTACACTGGTTCACATCCTGTTTATCAAACAAAAATGTGCTTTACAAAGTCCTAGGAATGAGTAAAGTAATATCTTATGAGGAACTTTGCCACAGTAGAAGGTAAAAAGCGAACCAGAGCAGGTTTCCAGGTGTTTTAAAGGTCCCATATTATGCAAAATTTACATTCGTATGTGTCCTCATGTCCAGTGTATTCTGGGCTTACCCTCTAAAATTACGGAGAGTTCAGGCACAGAAATAGCCTGTTCTCACTCAGTAGAGCTCCCTAAAGCCACTTTTGGAATAGCTAATTTAGGAACCAAGGTTGAATTTGGGGTAATACACTTAAAAAAATGTTGTTCAACCTCTTAAACCTTTATGAAATTGTTGAAAAAATGTATAATATGGGACCTTTAACAGAAGTGTTATGCAAGTAAATATGTCACACCAAGTAAATATGGACACCTCTATCAATGGTCAGAGTCAGGAGGATCCAGGGATAGCTCCCACATTCACCTTAGAAACACCATGAGGATCCAGGAAGAAGTGAAGCCCAAGATATGATAACCTTACTCACCACAGTGAAAACAATAAGTGCAGTCAGATCGGTTCTGTTTAAGACATTTACTGCAGCCATACTGTCGCTCACTTGTGTTTTGGTGGCTGACTGGTTTGTTCTGATGCTTGGATCTCTATTGATTTTTGCATTGACTCAACAAGACTAGTGAGTTTTCAACCTTTTATGTCAGTTGTTGGATCAAATCAGCCTGTGGATTCTTTCCCATGCTCTCATTTGCACTGAGATACTGAGCAGCATTAGCCTCAACCTTCATGGGTCTCTGGCAAGTGGCTGGTCCCAAGCGTCTTGGGGAAAATTGATTTGAAAAAGGCCACATAAATAAACGTTATTATTATTATTATTATCAACATTATTAATATTTATAATTTTTTCTTTCTAACCTGCATAAATGAGTGTTCTGCAGTCATTTTTAAGGATGCGTCCAGACAAGTTGACAGAAGAACGACCCAGAACAACTGGCTGACGACAGGTTGCTGAATATGTCTCATCACAGTAAAACATTCATGTGGAGACAAACTGAAGCAGTAAATTCCACAAACTCGATGTTTACATAAATCTGTGTAGACAGATTTGGTAAAAATGTTTCAAGCTTTTATAAAATATTGTGTATTTGACACCACATAGAGGTGCATCGGTGTGTAGTCTCATGAAGCTGTCACACTGTGCAGAGAGTCAGTGTTTGGAGTCAGCCATGCAGCATTAACACCGATCAGGATTTTTATTGAGCTTCTTCATTCCTGTGTACAAGTCAAAGGTCAGATGTGCTTCCTTGTGTCACAGAGATGTTATTAATGTGGTCTTACTGTACCTCATCAGCCAGGAGGGAGAGTTCGCTGGCATCATGGGCATCGTAGTCATACAGGACCTTGGCCTTTCGGGCGCCTGTGACAGGCAGCTGTATCTGCTCTATAGCCAGTGAGCTGGCCCTTTCATTGGATGAGGAAGGACACGTTGGTCCAGAGGGGAAAGCAGAGGATATAGGGGCGGGGCAGCCAGATGTGTGTGGAGTGCCTGCTGGGTTTGCACATCTGCAAGAGGTTTAGAAAGCACAAGAAGCACATGAATAGTTGGGATGGTCGGCAGCCCACTGTGGCTGATCTGTGTTTATTTTATGCATTCACAAAGCTCTTCCAACAAGCTAATCATTACAAAACAAGTGAAAAATAAAAGCCATTTTCATGATCTAATTTATACAGCATGCTACGGTTTTTCAGAAGTCCTCATCTCATCACACCAAATGTTTCCTCTGGAGCTGCCAGAAACAACGAGCCCTCACCTGTGGAGCTCCCTCTGAAGGTCCTGCATGTAGTGGTGACACTGAGCATAGTAGATGGCCTGAGCCTCTGCAAAATCTTGCAAACAGCGCAGGTGGTTGAGCTGAGGAGACAGAGGAAGAGATTAGAAGAATGCATCCAACAGTGTACAGAAATAACTTCTTTATTATTGCTCCTACCTTCAGTTGCCACACATTTCTTATTGCAATCAATCAGTGATTAAAGGGCCTCCTGATCAATTAATCTGCACAAAAGGGTGATGATGCTCCACTCACGCTTCCATAAGCTGCGTTTCCATTACAGTTTTTTGCAAAGTAAAAGCGACATTTCTAGCATTTCGACAAAGTGCAATTGCAATTTGCAGGTGTTTCTATTGAATTGGGTTTAGCGCATTAGCCGTTATTTTCGTAAAATCTCGTCCCGCGAGACTTCACTTTGAGGAGGAAGGAGATTTCTAATTCTTTGTAAAACTCTGCATTTTGCCGTTGTTTGCTATCAAGGATGACAATTATAGTTTTTATCTATAATTATTTGTAAAAGATTTCCGTCTCCTCCTGTGCGTCTACTCATACTGCGGCATCTTTATTTGAAATTAACTGGTCTTGTGACCTGTTACGTCCGGTGAAGTGGAAACGCAAGAAAAGTGTTTCCATTACACTTTTGCGAAATAATTCTAATCAAAACGTCTGAAAAACCTCCTCAGTGTTTCCATTACCGGTTTTGTATTGCGATATTTAACTTTTGCACAATTCTAAGGGTTATGGAAACGCACCTATTGATGGCTCGCCGGCCAAAACTGGAAACTGTAATCCGGCCTAGACGATTGGACAACTATCTGGATCCACCCCTGTGCCCTGCTGTGCTGTTCCTTGCCTGCGGTTGGCTGGCTGTGACATCCTTGAAGCAAAATTGGCTGCTGGCTCTTCCTCCCCAGCTGCTCCTGGCTCATCAGCCCTATTTAAGGAGCAGGCTGAAGATGATTCAGGGCAGCTGTGTGTGTTCACCACAGTTTGCCTCACGTTTTTGTATTTTCAGACTCTGCAGACCTTAGAGAGCTTTCTGCATTTTGTCTTCATGGACCTTGAGAACTTTTGTGGTTTAGTTTCTCTTATATATTGTGGAGTTAGTTGTAAGTCCTGGGTGGCCCTTCAGTTTAATACTTAACTTTTGTGTTTGGCTTATAGTCTTTGGGTATGCTGAGACCTCATTTTTCCTTGTTATACCTTATTACACCTCTGCCTTGTTGTCACAGATAATAATAATAATAATAATAATAATAATAATAATAATAATAATAATAATAATAATAAAAAAATAATAATAATAATAATAATAATAATAATTACTTGTAATTAAGAATTTGTTTGTAGGTTAAATTTGTAAGTTTAATGTTTACAACCCCTTTTTTCCTAGTGAGCTGGGGGTTTGTAACATAAAGCCTCTTTCAGCATTAAATTTAGATTACAATGATCTATTTCTACATAAATCAGCTGTCCACTCAGTATATGTACCCACAAATACTGTCCAAGCAACATTAAAATGTTTTACAGAAGCTGTCCTCAGACCGAGTCATAAATTATTTTTACTGTTTTTCTTTTATTTATCAGAAAATACATCAGCTTGTTTATAAATAGCTTTTAAAGCCATACTGTTGCAGTTGATTGTGTTTAGTGGATCGACTCTTTGTTTTAACAATATTTTTACAACAATGAAGCATTTATTTTCCTTCCATTAAAGGAAATTAACAGACTTTCCAACAGTTTCAGATTTATTGTTATAGTCAGTCAGTCAGTCATTTTCTGTACCGCTTGTTCCCATTAGGGGTCGCGGGGTGAGCTGGAGCCTATCCCA
>JBAMHW010000021.1:26744600-26762752 GCA_037177495.1 Rhadinocentrus ornatus
CTAATGTGAGCGTCTGCAGTCTTAGCGTTAGCTGCTAATGTGAGCGTCTGCAGTCTTAGCGTTAGCTGCTAATGTGATAGTCTGCAGTCTTAGCGCTAGCTGCTAATGTGAATGCCTGTAGTCTTAGCGTTAGCTGCTAATGTGAGCGCCTGCAGTCTTCGCGTTAGCTACTAATGTGAGTGTCTGCAGTCTTAGCGTTAGCTGCTAATGTGAGTGTCTGCAGTCTTAGCGTTAGCTGCTAATGTGAGCGTCTGCAGTCTTAGCGTTAGCTGCTAATGTGAGCGGTATACACTGCAATATACTTTACAGATGAATGTAATCCATACTGGTGCATGAAAATATTGGAATTTGACATCATCTCAGCAAAAGAAGCTGATTTTGAACGGAGACGACACAGGCAAGCAGTCACGTGTATATATGCTGAGATCTTGCCGAGCCTTGGTAAGTCTCATGAGAGCAGGTTATAGGAACGTATTAAAAAATGTATCTCCAAGTACATGTATGAATTGATATTAGATTTATTACTTTTTAAATCAGTTTTTTAAACCCAGCCCTAGTCACAGTACATGACATAATCTGCAGAAGCTGGTTTCCCCCATGTAAAACTTACCTGAATACAGTGATGAACTGTGGGGTGAGCAGCTGGGGCCTCAAAGCTTTGACCTCGGCTACGTTCCCCAAAAGACCCAACATGTTGCGGTGAAGCTCCTGCTTGTCTGGAAACTCCTGGTGTAAGGTCAGACAACAGAGAGCTGAAGAGATCACGTCCCAAAAGTCCAACAGCAGAATATTTTCATCTACTTCATTTTCAACCCACTTCCTGTTGAAGTCCACAGACTTCATGATCTAAAATCATGACAACTTATGTTTAACATTTAAAACGAATACTGCCAACAAGTCAGACCTTTGGATTTAGACCATCTGTGTGGACTCACCTGTAGACATTCCAGAAAGAGACTCATACCCCGGCAGTTGAGGAACATCCGACAATTGTCGGGCGTCTCATCAGTGATGTTCCACAGAGCGCTCCAGGAGAACTCCATCACCTGGTCACACTGAGGGAAAACAGCTAGACTGTTATTCTGCACTAAAACAATGAGGATCTTCAAATCCTGAACTCACTCAGGGCTGCCAGTGTATGGAAAATAATATTTACAACTTACCATTCTGTCCTGCAGCTTTTTCTGAATTAAGTTCAGCATTGTCTAGAAATAAAAAAAAAAAGGAATAAATTCATTTATCAGATTCAAAATATATGGAGGATCCACATACATGGCAGCTGCCATATTTATGCCACCATTTTGAAAACTGTGTCTCTGAATGAAGAAACAACTCTGTGTGTGAAGCTTAAAACTGCAGTACTGGCTTCATTTAACACAACAGAAGAAGACAGTTCACATGTACACAATGCTGAAGTGGTTACCTGTAGTGCAAACATCACTTCACCTGAAGCCACTGGACACACTCACATGAAAACATGTTTATGCCTGGAAGAATTTTGGCCACTGACCGCCACCATACATTCACAACTGTCCTATACCTATCTTCACCACTAGATGTCAGTAACTCTTACACGGCGTATCTTTAAACTGTCACTTAATATTACAGACATAACTTCCTCCCAACCAATCACAAAGGCAGACCCAGGCACGTTACGTCACCAAGCCCTGCCCCTCTCAAACCACAACAGAGATCACATGTATTGCAGATGTTGCAGCAAGGAGAGGCGGAGGCAATTGTAACGAAAAAAAAAAAAAAAGGAGGTCGGAGTGAGGAAAAAATACCCCATAGTGATGCTGGGCTGAGCTGATTTTTACAGTTTGTTTTGTTCTAGTTGAGTGGTGTCTCAGGTCTCTTAAGTTGATTTATTTTTCTTCGTTAAAAACAGTTATGATTAAAAACATGGTTGAATGAAGGGTTAAATATGAATTCAGTGTTTGTGTGTTCAGGCCTGTCATGATAACAAATTTTGCTGTGCGATAAGCGATAATATTGTGCAAAGCGTTAGCGTTATCTGTGTAATGTGCCTGCGCATTACGGGGGTTATTACGGTAGACCAGGAAGTGGGGCTTTGTACTGACGTTGTAGGCTACATGTGTGTGTTCTGCCTACATGTGGGGAGCAGCGATACAATAGAATTACTTATTATTACTTACATAATTCAGCGTGAGAATCGGAGGTTTAGTGCGAAAGCGTCACAGCCGATACGTGAGAGTTGGCAGCCCTGTAAAACAAATGCGGCATACCGGCTCGCACAGGTGCTTCAGCACGGTCTCGTGCTGCAACATGTTGCTGTCTAGTGTGACACTAGAGAGATCACTTCACAAGAAACCAGAGCGTTCAGTTGAGATACTCCATAGTGAAACCTGTTGTCATACACAGTCTATTGTAAAGATAGAAAAAAAAACTAATGAAAATTATCGCGGCCTACAAACTTATGGCCCTCATTTTTTCTTACCGGGCAATTAATTGACTTATTGCTTATCGCAACAGGCCTATGCATGTTCTTTATTAAAAGTAGGTTAACAAGCAATGGCATAAAATGTCCAGGGTTGCATTTTTTTTTGATAATTAAGAGTTAATTATTAATATCGATCAATATCATCTATTTTTTTATTGATATGCTTTTATGCCCTAGGTGGCAGGATTTATCTCGATGTTTGAATATTGGGTTATTATTGTGAATCATTCCTGACCAGCACAGGGGCATTCTAAATGCTTGATTTTTGCTAATCGGTTTCATGTGAAGAGGAGTTTGTTTTAAATTTAATCACATTTTTGGCTATAAATGTAATTACTACATAGAAAGTGCTGTCACATTATTTTCATCATGTTGAAATTGGTCATCTTTGTTTGATTTAGCTGGGCTAGCTAGGCTAGCAGTTGGTATCCCTCTTATTGAATGCACTGTATGTCCTAAATCAAACATCAAGATGAACAATTTTTCTATAAATCAGTTAACATGGTGAAAAGAATTTGATAGTGCTTCCTACGTAGAAAACATCATTACTTCAGGTACATGGAAATATAATCATTTAATAAACTGAATTTAAGAAATATCGCGTAAATGTGTTTTTGTCACATCCCTCAGCAGCAATCTGAATCTTAATTAAGACTTAATATTAATATAAAGTGAGACACCCAGGACTAATTTCAATGCCCACATGAAAAGATTTATAGAATAAAAATAAATGTATAAATAATAAGCGTGCTCCAGGGATCACACATTCTCAAATGTCAATGATGAACTTCCTCAGACGTCAAACTAAGCAACCAGAGAAGAAGTGGCCAGACCTCGGACATGGTGCTGCAGTTACCTTGACAAATCCCATTTTCCCCACAGCTTCTTTGTGATGGTTGTCCACTTGGCAAACCAAAGCGTTGCAGAGGTGAACAGCGATTCTCTGGATGGACTCGTCCTGCCGGGCTGGCTCCAGGATTTTGAGCAGCAGCTGGTTGACCCGACTGTACTGGAATTCCAGCTCCTCTGGAATACTGAAGTTACACAGAGTCAAGCAGCAGTTCCTCTGGACCTGGTGACAAACACAGAGACAGGTCCATCATAGAACGATCTTTACCCAAACTTTCAGAATAGACTATTAAGTGTCAACATAATTTTTCTTGAATGATTTTAAACACAACATCTTCTGTAGGAGATGCTTAGAAACCCAGACGGTTGACTCACGGTGACCTCCTGGTACTGCTCCATCCCGTTTAAAACCACTTGAATGACTTCTCGTCTCAACCGTACACTTTGGTCGCTGCGGTACTCCGTGTTGGTCAGGTAGAAAAGAGCAGCGCTGCCCGTCACCTGGATGCTCTTGTCATATTTATGGCACTTCAGAGCTGCTATTACAAGCTGAAACACAAGAAGAAAAAAAAAAGATTAAAAACATATTCAAAGCTGGAAGTTGTTTTCATGCAGTAGAAACAACAACTCTCATATAACTTCATACTTGTAAGGCTCGGAGCAGCTGGCTGCAGTGCTGTATCCTGGCAATGTCAAACAGCTGATTAATGGCTCTGTGGGCCAGCTCAGGGCGGAACTCTGTGTATGACTCAATGGCATTCAGAACCTGGTCTTCATTCTTTGACCCGGTCACCTGAAAAATCAACAAGCAGTGTTCAAGTCAAAACAACAAATAAATTAATGAGTTATTTGATAAAATCAAATTAAAGGAAAAAAATCTTTCATTTAATTTTTATTTATTAAAAGAACGAAATAACACTAAATCAAAATAAATTAAATACAAACAAATAACATTAAATGAAAAATTTGAAATATAATGAAATATAAATAAAACTTTAAATGAATTAAATAAAAAAAAAACACAACACGGACAAAAAGAAAAAAATAACTAATTAAATTCACCAAAACAAAAGATTTAAATAAAATAGAAATAATAAATTAAACATTTAAATTGAATATAATATGTTAAAATAACGTACAATGAAATTAATAAAATTTTAAAAATTTAACAAAATCATAATAACATAAAATGACAAAATAAAAAAATGTATTAAATATTTAAATTAAATACAATAAAATAACATAAAAGTCAATTGAATAAATAAATAAATAAACATTTATGGTACATCAAGAGGCAACATGAAAGGCCAAATCTTCTGATTTGCTGTAAAAGCATCGAGAATCAAAAATCATGTTAAAATGCCATTCAAAGCCTTTGAGGCAGAAGTGCCCAAGTCTGGTCCCGGAGATCTACTACCGTGCAAATTTAGATGCATTCCTTCTCCAACACAGCTGAATTAAATGAATAGCTTATTACCAGGCCTCTGCAGAGCTGGATGATAAGCAGATGAAGGAAACCTGCTACCCTACATTGCCAAAAGTATTCACTCGCTCAGCCAAATAATTACAATCAGGTGTTCCCACCTGCAAACTGTTTCTACAAACATCTGTAAAGGAATGGGTCGCTGTCAGGAGCTCAGTGGACTCCAGCATGGTACTGTGATATGATGCAAGCTGTGCAACAAGTCCAGTCGTGAAATTTCCTCACTCCTAAATATTCCACAGTCAACTGTCAGTGGGTTCATAACACAGAGGAAGCGATTGGGAACGACAGCAACTCAGCCACGAAGCGGTAGACCACTGACTGAGCGGGGTCGGCGGATGCTGAGGTGCATAGTGGGCAAAGGTCAGCAACTTTCTGCAGAGTCGATTGCTACAGACCTCTAAACCTCATGTGGCCTTCAGATCAGCTCAAGAACAGAGAGAAGAGAGCTTCATGGATTGGGTTTCCACGGCCGAACAGCTGCATTCAAGCCTTACATCACCAGAAGAAATGCAAAGCCTCGGATTCAGTGCTGTAGAGAACGGCGCCACTGGACTCTGGATCAGTGGAGACACGTTCTCTGGATAGCTATGAATCTCTGAGATAAACTGGTTAGTCACCCATTTTGGTTAGCGACACAAGTAACACCAATCTTGATTCTGGCACTTCTGTTGACCTAAAAGTCAAATGTTAGCAGGTTTTTCTGATCAGTCTGAAAAGAGTCTTAGTTCTGGTACCTTATAAGCAGGGATGTGTGTGACATTACACAGGGTGGTGTCATACAAGCCCAGAAACTGCAGGGGCCTCTTTAGTTCCTGGAAGGGATAGATGCTGCTCTTACACGGTTCGATGCTGAAAGAGGAAAGAGGGTTGTTCAGAAATACATCATTCACCTGACGGAAAATGAAACTACACAGCAGATACCCACCTTGGACGACCCATAGCTTCTTCAAAATGTGGGACTGTGCAGTTGTCCAGCATGATATGACCTGAGATGTCCAGTGAAACCAGATTGATCAGACGTTGTGTGATGGCTGTCAAGATTTTTCTAGTCATCTTAAACTTTGTCGTGCGCCTGCTCTCCCGAGAAATGTCCAAATGCCTGAGGAAGAATTTATAGAGACATGACCTACTTATTCAGACAATCAGGCTACCGATTAGATTACAGTCTGTCAAATGAAAATATTACAGGTACAGATGTGATTATAATCACCATTGTGAGTTTTGTCACACTATTTCTAAAAACGATTGAGTGAAATGTTAATAAAAACACAATGTGGTTACTTGTAAGTCGTCTCAAATGGAAATTATTATTGAAATAGTCATATTTTGGTTTTATAAGGCATGCACAAACAACTGCTAAAAAGTCCCGACGAGGGATGTCACGATTACAGATGTTCTTGGTATGATTATTGTCAAAGAAATTATCCCGATTTTATTATTATCGCAATTATTATGTAATTATATTTCCCACCACTATAAACGTGTAAAATGCATTTCACTACATATTGTACTATATGTGTGATTTTGTATGTGACAAATAAAATTTGAATTTGAAATGACATGAACACTCCTCACAGGTCTTTACGTTTTAATCAAAGCTCTCACAATTAATGTGTTCATGCAAAGAGATTTATTTGTGGAATTAACACATAAACAACAAAGTTATTACGTAAGTCATATTAAGAATCCAAATTTGACATAATCTCGGTGACAGAAGCTGATTTTGGGCATGTAGGTGCTTTGTCATAGCAAAGAACCGAATCCATGAAAAACCACTTTGTCCTCCATTTTTCTGAAGATTCTGACAGGTTTCCAGCCTTCATGTAGCCGATGCAGCAGGATGACCCATCCATATATCACATAACTTGGTTTTTGCTCCGTGTGCAAGTTGCACTGATCCCCTGTTTTAGTTCAGACATGATCTTTTATGTAAAATGACGATATTAAAGAATCGTTACGATTAAGTAAATGTGGAATTTAATGCTGCGATTAATTGTGAAATTATCATGACATCCCTAGCCCTGACATCCTACATCGCTTGACAGAAAATGAGGAAATTATATATAAAAACTATCATTTATATTCCAAAGTAGTCCAGAGTCTTCATTGGCTGCACACTAACATCTTTTTACAACTACATACAGCTGCAGCTAAGAACTTTAATTTAATTAAATTCAATTATTGTGATGTTTAAATATTAAATAGAAATGATGCTTATAGCTAAGAAATGTATTTTTTTTTAAAAGTATGTGAAGCAACACACCTCAGAGGAGTCATATAAAAGTGTCATTTTAAGAGATCATCATAGGGCTGGGAGGTATGGATCAATCAACAAGAAGAGTCGACTACCATTGAATCAAAAGTGACATAATATTTACAAAATAAAACCACCTAGTAAAACATCATTTCCTTCTGGGAAAAAGTATTTTTGATGAAGACTGTAGTTAGTCAGTAATTAGTTAAAAGATTTAAAGATATTAAATAGTAACTGTATTTTTTTTTTTAACAAAAAATGGATAAAAATAAGACTTTTATTAAAAAACTACATAAATATTTACTTATATAAAACATATATATTTACTTATATATAAAATACATATAAACCATTCATAACTGCTAAATTAGGTGAAAATAGACGCTTACTGATACTAACTGAAGAGCTGTTTGTAAGAGCAGACTCTCCTAAGAGAACATTCATCCTGGTGATTCGGTTCTCTTAAGCACGTTTCCACCAACGGGTCCAGCTCGGTCGGTGAAGACTCTACGGTGAACAGCTACATTTAAATATACACTGGATTTTTCTGCTGTCAAGAAGAAAGAGCAGAAACTGCTGGTTCTCCACCATTCTACTTTGTTTCATCACCCGGCTGATACCCCGCCTACCAGTTAAGGGTTTGGTTGGTGTGGAAACGCAACAGAGATCAGGGTTGACCGAACCGTTCCATTCCTGCTGGTTGGAAAAGGGGCTTTACCGTAGAAAGCTAATAGACCACCCAATACATTTTTACTTTCCCATCAAATAAAATGAAAGAAAACTGGAAATAATTTAGATAAAATTTAACTAAATGAAAACTTACTATCATCCCTGACCCTACTTCATCATGATTTTGTGTATTAAGCAAAGCACAAATAGACGTGATGGCACAGCAAGATGCATGGTTTGTGCCTTACCTGAGGTTAACTAGCTCCACCACTGTACTGACCAACTCCTCTGACAAATCCACATTGTAGAGCACCAGAGACGCCAGTCTGTCTTTCCATTGAGCAAGAAAAGCTGTTCCCAGCAAGTGTACATTAGACAGATCTAAAGAGCTTATTGACTTCAGAGGCTTGAGCAGAGTTTCAGCATCCACCTCGTCAGGCAGGCCTCCCAGGTTCAGCAACCTGAGGCGGTTGAATCCCTGAAAGCTGAAGTCCGTCTCTAAAGCTTGCCTAGAAACAGGGCTCTCCTCCTCATCCTCGTCTGTGTCTTCATTGCAGGCGAGCGGTGCTCCACCCTTCTTGTAGAAGATGTGGCTGCAGCCGAACAGACAAAGGGAGAGCAAAGTCTCCCGGAAGCTGGTCAGTGTTTTCAGGCTGCGAGACGACAGGTTGTTGCAGTAGGTGAGGTGGAGTTCAATCAGGTCCTGGAATGACACAAAAAGTCAATTACCAGTAAAGAAAGATACAGCTGGGAACCAAAGTTCAGGTTCATAACAATTTAAGAAACAGAACATCCCAGAACCTCTTATCTTTGAAATGTAGCTTAAAAATGATAAAGTACTGAGTCATATGATCCTGTCCTATCACTGAGAACTAAACTTGGAACAATATGACAAAAGCTGCAACTGTCTAAACAGCAAATAAAAACAGAATCCAATGATTTTCCAATTTCATCAACCCATTTTTATTCCCATTAGGAGAAATACATCATATCAGATGATGAAACTGAGACATTTTATCATGTGATGTAAAATATGAGCCGATAGTAAATCTGATGGGGGCCACACGTCTGGAAAATGTTGGAACAAGAGCAACAAAAGGCTGGAAAAGTAACTGGTACAAACCAGAAACACATGGAGGAGCATTTAACAACTAACCAGGTTAACTGGTAACAGGTCAGTAACATGACGGGTATAAAAGGAGCATTTCAGAGAGGCAGAGTCTCTCAGATGGAAAGATGGACAGAGCTTCACCAATCTGAGACAAACTAGCTGTAAAAGTTGTGGAACAATTTCAGAAAAATGTTTCTTGACATAAAATTATGAAAACTTAAAACATCCCACCATCTACTGTGTATAACGTTATTAAAAAAATTCAAAGAATCAGGAGGAATCTCTGTGTGCATGGGACAAGGCTGAAGGTCAAGCTGGATGTTGATCTTGGGGTCCTCAGGCAGCACTGCATTAAAAGCAGACATGATTCTCTACTGGAAACCACAGCATGGACTCAGGAAGACTTCCAGAAACCACTGTCTGTGAACACAGTTCACCCTGAAATCCACAAATGCAGGTTAAAGCTCCATCATGCAGAGAAGAAGCCAGATGTGAACAGGATCTAGAACTAGTGTTGTCTTCTCTGGAGCAAACATTTAAAACGGGAGCCGGATGAAGATGTGAACCAGTTTCTGGAAAGCGTGGAGGGCGTGTCCTGCAGACTAAAGAGGAGAGGAGGCATCCAGCTTGTTATCAGTGGACAGGCGAAAAGCTGCATCTCTGATGGCATGGGGCTGCATTAGTGCCTATGGCGTGGGCAGCTTTCTACAGGTTAACAAACACAATGTTGTCTTCAGTGGGAGATAAGAGATTTCCATATCTCCATAAAAACATTTGATCATAACGAATTTGCTTAAATTGATGTGTCTGTGAAGTGCCCTGAGATAACGCTGAAGTGAATAACTAAGTTAGTATGTAAAGTTAGCTAATTCTAATGAAACTGGCATCCTCAGTATGATGAATAAGACTGACGCCATATAAACAAAAAGAAAAAAAATACTTTTAGGTGCTTCAATTTCACTTTGAAAACATTGAAGCACAAAAGAAGTCTTTAAATCTCAGCTTGCTGATTGAAACGCTATACGCAGACAAAATGAATTAAAAGATCAATCAGCCAATTCTGAAAGCTAATCTTTGCTCCATTAGCAGTATCCCACCTGTTTCCGTATGGCCTCCAGGTCTCTGTCCCGCACAAAATCTTCTCTAAGCTGTACTCTGGTCAGTCTGGTGCTTCGAGGGTCTGAGAACAATTGGAAGAAGCTCTCCTCTGGTTCGAAGTTACTGTCTGTGTGTACTAACTCCATATATCTGTTAAAAACATAAAACATTGAAT
Source organism: Rhadinocentrus ornatus (assembly GCA_037177495.1). NCBI lineage: Eukaryota > Metazoa > Chordata > Actinopteri > Atheriniformes > Melanotaeniidae > Rhadinocentrus > Rhadinocentrus ornatus. The sequence goes on from JBAMHW010000021.1 coordinate 26,754,704, forward strand.
CAAAAGTCCTTTTTTAGAAAGAGAACAGGCAATAAAATATAAAGGGATGCTTTCTGAGAGTTAAATTGTCCTGTTGCATACGTGTTGACCAACTTGTCACAGATTTCACTTGGAAGGAAGATGTCTGAGCGCAGACACAGCTTATTTCTGAATCCTTGGTAACACATCGTCTTCCTTAGATTCCTGAGGCAGAAGACTGTCGCCAGAGTCATGAGGCTGTCAGGATTGTCTCCTGCTTTGGCTGCCATGTTAGCCTCTTCTTCCCTGGCTCAGATTAACAATGGGCTGTGCAGGGGACCTAAAGGGACACACATTTTTCAAGTGAAAAGTTAGCAACAGTCAAGTCAAAAGTCAATTTTATTTATAAAGCACATTTCGTACGACAAGCACAAACTCAATGTGTTTCAACAACACAGCACAGCATTTCATAAGCAATACAAGATTAAAAAACTAAATAAAAAGAACACAAGACAAAAAGAGCAATGTTGCAGATTTTGACTGTTTTTTGGGAATACAGAGTAGACCTTTACTTGATGATCTGTTTGGTGTGTATTCAGCGAGAATGTCAGAGGTGTAAGGAGGAGCTGTGCCCTTCAAAGCTTTAAAAACAATAAGTAATTATTTATTGGAAGGCAATGAAGAGATACTAAAATTGGAGCGCCTTTTGGCTTTAGTTAAAACTCTGGTTGCAGCATTTTGAATAGGTTAGAGTTTATAAAGTGCTTGTTTTGTTAATCCTCGGTAACGTGTGATGCAATAATCTAAGTGATTTGAAATAAAAGCATGAATCAAATTTTTAACATCTGGCAGGGATAAAATGGGTCTGACTTTAGATATACTTCTAAGATGGTACAAAGCAGTCTTGGAGATGTAATAAATATTATTCTGAAAGTTGTGATCGGCATCCAAAATCACACCTAAGTTTTTTACATGCTCGCTGGGTTTAACAGAGAAAGACAATGAGGAACAGATCTAGTGCCTCAGAGTCCTCATGCCCACTAAAAGATTTTCTGTTTTATCATCATTCAGTTGTAAAAAGTTTTCGTTCATCTAGTGTCTAACATCATAAAGCAGTTTCCAGTTCAACACAATAATTCAATGACAATTGTCATTGGCATCAAAAATCTTGAAATCTACATTTTCTATGTGCTTCATTTACTTTATTGAAATATTCTTTCTTAAATCAAAGATCACAGAGGCTGATGTTACTGAGTTACATGCAGGTTTTGCCTCAGTGAGGACCAGCAGAAAGATGTCCCTCTCTGACCTCTCCTCCAATAGGAGCAGCAGCAGACCCTCCTGCTAGTTCGGCACACATTGGCTTAGATTTGGCAGGTTTTTAATGGACACAACCCACATACTCAACTCTGCTGCTCATACCATGAATGCGTTTTCCTTACAAATGTGCCACCAAATAAAAGGAAAATTAAATAAATTTCCAAGTATCAGATTTATAACCAAGAAGCATTGTTCCAATAACTAAATAACCCACCAAACACTTATTTACTAACTTTTCCTAAGTTTGTAAAACTATACTGATTACACACTGTGTAATAGAAACAGAAATTTAATAAACTCCATTTTAACCAAAAGTGAACATTAAAATTACCGTTCATCCTTAAACTCTTTACATATTCCCTTGTCAGCTACATTTCCTCTTAGTGCAACCAAGGACTAAATGTAAATGAATACTTAAGAGCACCTTTAGCAGGAACTGCACACCTTGTCATGCCAGTTAGCTATCCTGCCCTAGGCAGCCTGCTGTTAGCAAGTACTGCTGCCTACTTTATAATAACTTGTTTAAATAACAACAGTTAAACCTACCACACTACTTTGTCTGATAAAAGTTCATGGCGAGTTCAGTGGTCTAACTCTTGCTCTTTCTTTCTGATGATACGACTGGTATGGTAGCTACCAAGATAAAAAAAAAAAAACATTTAGAGGAAGACAGCAGAACGTTACCAAGTTAGCAGGCTAGCTAGCTAGCTGCACTATGGAATAACTTACTTTAACATTAACGCTAAATAGCTACTGGTAAATGAAAAAAAAATGTCAACCTGCGCAATTAATACAAGCCGAAATACAAACAAACCAAACTTGTTATCTTTAGTTAAGGCTGGACTTGCTACTGCACTGTCAACAGTGCATTTCAGTGTCTAAATTAGCTTGTTGCTAACGATGACTTTCTCTGCTATGATACTAGCCCACTTAGCTAGAAGGGTTAGCGCTGCCGAAGAGCAGTGTGTTAAACCAGGCTTCAGACACTGGGTCAGCGGGGTCCGACTGCACGCCTCATCAGCCGCTACTATACCTTAGCTGTCGCCAGGGATATATGTCCTGATGACGGTGACAAAACTGATGTGTTAAAGTCTGTCTTCACTCATCTGATTTTCGCTTTAGTCCGATGTCAACAAACAGACTCCTCCTCCTTCACTTCTACTATCCTGGTGTTTCTTTTTCTTTTTTTCCTTCTTCTTCTTCTTCTTCTTCTTCTCCTGCCCTCCTTTTTTCTTTTTTTAAAAAAAAAAAAAATTAAACAACATTAACAGCATACACAACAAAAGTGGCTTAATAAAATAAAGTCTTGTGAAAAAATTAAAGCCCAGACAAGACAGCTAAAAGAAAGCAAATAACATAAATTAATATTCTGCTAGGAGTTTTCCATAAATATTTAGGTCCAGAGGTAAGTTTTTAAGGTTAATGGCATATGGCATAACGTTCAGAAAACTGAGAGAGTAGAGAAGAAGACAGAGTTCTCCATTGAAAGCATGGACCGAGGGTCGTTTTTTTTCCATTTGCATTTGTGTATGAAGAATTTCCCAAGGATTATGATGGTGTTAATAACCAGTCTATAGTTTTTGTCCATCAAGGGAATGCCAAAGATTATGTCCTTCAGTGAAAAATTAGGCAAGTCCATAATTTTGTGGAAAAGCCAGTAATGAACGTCCTCCCAAAATATTTTACTGTGCACACATTCAAAGAACAGAGATTCAATATCATTATTACAAAATACACAAAAGTTAAAGTCAAAACCAAAGCGACATCTTAGAAGTTCTCCTGAGGGATAAATAGCTGACAAAGTTTTGAAGTGTACCTCTTTAGCCTTTTGATAAATGGGATATTTTAAATAATTTTTACGGATTTCATCAACTAAAAAATGTTGTGAAATCAAGAATTGTGAAGAGTAGCATGAATTGTATCAACAAGTAATTTTCTTAATACTGAATTGGGAAGTTTGGGACCTGCAAAATCATAATCATTTAACAGAAGATTCGGGAAACTGGGATTATTGTAGGATGAATCTTGAAATAAATTGGATGCTTGTATAATGATGTTAGTAGGGATTGCCTTGGAAAGATTAAGTAATTGTTTCGAAGTCATTGGCCAAATTAAATTGTCTCTGTTACCTTTCGTCCCTCCACCTCTCATAGTTTACAGGTCAGGTAGCTTCTCTTGTTATTTATTATTATTATTATTATTATTATTATTATTATTATTATTATTATTAATATTAATATTAATATTAATATTAATATTAATATTATTATTATTATTATTATTATTATTATTGCTGCACGGTAGTGGGGTGGTTAACACCACAGTCTCACAGCAGAAGAAGGTCACCTCCTCCTCAGCTAGAGGTTCGAACAGTGGCCTTTCTGTATGGATCCATGTTCTTCCCGTGTATACGGGGACTCTCATCGTCCAAAAGACATGTAAGCACGTTAGGTTAACTGGTCACTAAGTTCTCCTCAGGTGTGAATGGTTGTTTGTCTCTCTGTGTTGGTCCCTGCGATGGACCGGTAACCTGTCCAAGTGTGCCTGCCTCTCACCCGCTAAATGCTGGATTTCAGCTTCCCCGCGATCCTAAATTGAGCGAAGTGATATAGAAAATTAATAAAAAATTATTTTTATGCTCTGGCATGGCTTTGTTCTGCAGAAGAGCTGTGTACATGTCCCAGTTAGGTACGTAATGACTCTGTTGTACGTGCTGTGCATGAATCTGTGGTGAGACGGTGTTCAGCTCACCTACACCAGCATCATTCAGTTTCTTTAGTCTTATTCTGATGGCTTTTCTTGGTTCTTATAAACTTGGGCTCAATACATCCCTTTAGCTATCTTTAGCGATCATTTGAGACGAGGTCCACAATTAGCTGTTTATTATGTTTAGTATATTCATTTTCCATCAGCAACAGATCTCATGTACACGTTGTACCAGAGCTAAATCGACACCATCTTGTGGTGGTAGTAACGCATTACTACTGACCAAGAAGAGAATTGTTTTCTCAGTCCTGGTCCTCTAGACTCACTGCCCTGCATGTTTTAGTTGTTTCCCTGCGGGTTGAGATTTCTGTCAAGAATTCATCGATTTCAACCAGAAATGCAGGGTCCTGAGGAGTAGGAAATGCTGGAAATTATTCAATCTCTTGCAATTAAATGGTTATTTAAATATCCAGAAGTCATTGTCTATCCGCACTTTGTACAACACTTTTCTGTTTGTACAGTCTTACAGGCCACACAGGGATTTTTCTCTACATGCACCTGATGGCAAACGGAGGTTAATTATCTCACCCAAGGATGTTTCAACATGAAGTCCGGGGAGGCCCGGGAGTGTTGAGCCTCTCTTTGACCGGTCACCTTTTCACACATCAGCTCTGAACACCTTGTTTCTATAAGCACAAAGTCTTTTCCACATTTGGTCAAACTACACTATTGTCATCACCAAACTACTGCTGCTTTGATAGGAAGTGAATAAATCTTGTAAATGAGGTTTGAGGTGGCCTTTTCTCTTGCTGAACTTAACAAGGTTAATTCTAAGGTGCGATCTTCACTCTTCTGCACACTCAGGATCCTTTCAAAAGCCCTGATTTTCATGTGCCAATCTCAGTGAAAACGAGGAAAAATGTTGTATAATGTGAACATTACAGACTGGCAGTGCTGGGTGAATGGCCACACGGTGGGGAATTTGCATAATTGGATGCTGTGAATGGAGGGTGACATTTTAATCTTTTGTATCATCTAAGCAGCAGGCTATTATCCAGTCCGTGACACTGTCCTCCACCCTCTCCTCCTCAGGTACCTACTTCACACACGAAGCCAAAGGAGCCGACGATGCGGCAGATGCAGACACGGCTATCATCAACGCAGAGGGTGGCCACACTAACTCGGACGAGAAGAAGGAGTACTACATCTAATCAAAAAACGGGACCCCTCACTTCGTTGTCCTCGGGACACGGAGCTGTTATTCTGGGATGGGGCGTTGGGAGGGAGGGGGGCGTTGATGGAGTGCTTTTAAGTTGGATTGCTTTTAGTGAGAGTAGAGGGGTCGAGAAGTGGAGGAAAGATGGAGTTTTAAAGAAAGGTTTTAAGCCGTTGTTTAGTCTAGTCTGCAGATGTAGATGGAATGTTTTTGTGTGTTTAAAAAAAAATCAAAAAAGGACAAAAAACGTGGGGTTTGGGTTTTCAGTAAAGTGAGAAGGGGTTGGGTCGGGGGGTGGGAGGGTCAGACGTTGCCAGAAATCACTGTAGAGAGCTTCACCATTCAACACCTCCCTAACTGCTGGTACGGATTTTATTTAGTTCCACCATTTGCAGAAAATTCTGTGCCTTGTTCTGATTTCCTTTTCTTTTTTCGTTTCCTCCACTCTTCCCATCTGTGTTGATCATTTGCATAACCTCTTGCCCCCCAACCCTACGTTTTATCTTTTCCACTCGTAATTATCAGCGTGCTGTCGGCTTTCTGGAAGAGGGTAAAATGACACAGCCACTTTATTCATTTCTCTAAATGTGTCTGCACACAAGGATCCTCTCCTGCATAACAACAACTCTTTCCAGTATACTGTGATTTGTCTCAAGCCATTACTTCCTTCTCTTTCTCCTCAACTTTGACAGCTCCAAAAATCCCAAAAATTTAAAAAGAAGTAATTGCATGGTACGCTTTACATATCATTGTACAAAGTACATAAATGAGAAACAGGTTTATTGGACTGGACTCCCCACCACCACAGTCAAAAACATCATCATCAATACAAAAGCAGCACAGATTGTTAATTTCATCAGGCCAACACAATTTTTAAATAATTTATAGCAGCATTAGTTTGCTCCACAAAGCAGATACGCTACGTTTTCTCTCAAACAGCTACTTGTATTCAGGAAGACAAATGGTACATTATTCTGGTTTTCCCCATGCTGTTATGTAATTATTATTTTCCTTATCTTTTTCTCTGATTGGCTGATTAAATGCTTTTTTTCCATCCAGCTTTTATCAAGTTGTCACGATTCAATTGATTTCGCTCAACTTAGAATAATCTGTCTTGCACGTGGGAAAGTAAGATACAGTAAATTCTTTAGAAAATGGTCGACACACTGGAATAGAAATGTGAAATCACTTAGTCTCCGTTTTGGCCAGAAGATGCTGGTATAACTGTACATAACTTCGAGTAGAAAAACAGCCTTAACCAACTTCAAACTCAAACACATCCAAGTTTAAGTTCCAAAACAAACTAAAAATGCTCATGGATATCCAGGTCCTCCCATCAGCAGGTTTCATTTTACAACACACAACTTATATTAAAAAGAAAAGTGGGATCACAGCTGTATTGTACACTCTTCCTTACTCAGAAATAGTTTTTACAACTTAATAGAATTACAGTACCTTTGTGGATTTAGTTGTTTCACTCCCATTGTAAGTTTTGTCCAACTAAAACAGGCAAACGTTGCGGAAAGTAAATGTGTTTAAACCGAAACGCTCTGAGAGACGGACAACCTCCATCAGTTGATGCAGATGCTTTAAATGCTTAAATATTTCATATGTTTTGCATGTACAAATGCACTAAACCCTATTCTTTCTGTTTCTGTTCTGCTAATGTATCACCTGCCAAAACTGAACAAGGTTTGGTTCTTTTTTGCGAGCTGGGGCACGTTCAGGATGCCAAAAGTAATTCACTCTTATAATATAACTAAGTACACGTATTGTGCTCCGTGTTGTTAATCCATGGTTTGCATTAGTGCCCCGGCTTTTTCACATGGCGGTGAAGGTGTACTGGTGGCAGTGTTTGTCATTATCATACGTTCACACAGCAAGCAGCACTTAATGAGTCTTTTCTCTCTGTGACAGCTGTGGGTGGATTGAGGTGGAGGTTGCAGTAGGCATCTGGTAAAATGGTGAAAGCATAAACGTTTAACTTCTTTTTTGTTCTATCACATTTTAAGTAGTTGATGCTCCATTAGTGACAGCAACCACACATTAGGCTTTATCCTAGATGACATTTGCAGTGTTAGCTTTTCATATAAATAAAGAGACCTTCACATTACCATTTCTCAAATTTGAATAAATTCCAATTTAATACTGATTTGACTGATTACATTATAAACTAAATGTTTATTTTACGTGACAATTATGTTGGGGTTAATGTTACGTTATTTATATCCCTTATACAAATAAGTAAATTAATAAAGAAAGTAAGATAGCTAGCCATCTTTTGCTATTAAAGCAGCTACTGCTAGCAGAGGAGAGCTAGCCATCTTTTGCTATTGTAGCAGTTACTGCTAGCAGAGGAGAGCTAGCCATCTTTTGCTATTATAGCAGTTACTGCTAGCAGAAGAGAGTCAGCCCTCTTTTGTCATTATAGCAGTTACTGCTAGCACAAGAGAGCTAGCCATCTTTTGCTATTATAGGAGTTACAACTAGCAGAAGAGAGTCAGCCTTCTTTTGTTATTATAGCAGAAGAGAGCTAGCCATCTTTTGGTATTATAGCAGTTACTGCTAGCAGAAGAGAGCTAGCCATCTTTTGCTATTATAGCAGTTACTGCTAGCAGATGAGAGCTAGTTGTCTTTTGCTATTATAGGAGTTACTGCTAGCAGAAGAGAGTCACCCCTTTTTTGTTATTATAGCAGTTACTGCTAGCACAAGAGAGCTAGCCATCTTTTGCTATTATAGGAGTTACTGCTAGCAGAAGAGAGTCAGCCCTCTTTTGTTATTATAGCAGTTACTGCTAGCACAAGAGAGCTAGCCATCTTTTGCTATTATAGGAGTTACTGCTAGCAGA
>JBAMHW010000021.1:26876376-26917844 GCA_037177495.1 Rhadinocentrus ornatus
GACAAAATCTACATGAATAACTGCAAACATGAAACACAGCAGTCTTTGCACTCAGTCCGAACAAAAGTAAAACTGTAGATTCAATCAGTAGTACAGCCTAGTTTAGTCCAGTGGTATCCTCTGATTTTTCCTTCCCAGTCTCAAATATACGCGCACACACACACACTCACAGCAGCACCTCCTTCTTAGTGGTTTTGGGAAATTCAGGACCTTTTCCAGCGGTTATGTCAGCGAATCACGCTGGAATTCGTGTTGGTCCAGAGTCTTGCTGTCCATTGGTAGCCACCACAACTGAAGAGTTGTCTCTCTTCTTTAAATAAAAAAATAACAAAACATCTGATGTTCATTTTTGACCGATCGAAATAACACCAGAGTTCAGATCAGGGATAAAACGCCGGGCTGTCAACTTATAAAACACGAAGGATTCCTGCTTCCATAAAAGTCCTCTGTGACTGGTCATATTGTTCTACCTGTGTTGCGTTCACAGAAGCTACAGAGCCATCGTCTCCCACCTAGAGGGCAAAGTCATTATTATGAGGAAATCTTAAGTGAATTTATTACTCAAGGAAACTTAATTGATTGTTGGAGAACGAGAAAACACTCTACCAAACAATACACATGGTATAATACAGCTAACAATGGTCAATGTTCAAGATTAGACTTTTGGTTAATCTCTAGTAACCTGATAAATGAGGTCCATAAATGTGAAATATCAGCATCACCCTTAACTGATTACTGTGCCATATCCATTTCCTTTCAACTAGATGTGGTTAAGCCAATCCCTAATACTTTATGGAAGTTTAATAGTAGCCTTCTGAACAATGAGGAATTTTGTACTAAAACCAATAACTTGTTAAATGAAATTGATCAATTAGTGATGTCACCCCGGAATAAATGGGAATGGTTTAAATTTAAAATTAAAGAAATTGCCATTCAAATGAGTAAGTGTATCTCTAAAGGAAATAAACATAAACAACAGGACATTATTAATGATATGAATAGATTATGTAAAAAAAAAAAATAGAGTTATTCCAAGAAGAACAAGCTGAACTAAATAGTCTACAAAACCAATTGGACAGCCTATATCTACAAAAAGCAAAGGGAGCTTTTATACGCTCAAGAGCTCGCTGGCTTGAGGAAGGTGAAAAAAATACTTCCTATTTCTTTAGCCTAGAAAAACAACGACAAACAAAAAGGAAAATAAGTAAATTACTCATTAATAATGTTAGCATTGACAGCCAAGATCAAATCAACGAGAAAATAAGACTTTTTATAATATACGTCCAAATTTTCAATTGAAGATTGTCAAATGTTTTTTGACAAAATTAGAGAATACAGCAAAAAAATTGATGAGGATTTTAGGCAACATATGGAAGATAACCTTAGAATCGAAGAGCTTGACTTAGCAATAGGAAGAATGGCAAAAGAAAAGTCACCAGGAATGGATGGACTAACAGTGGAATTCTATATCCATTTTTGGATCGATATCAGAGTACTGCTCTATAATGCCTTCTTGGAATGCATTTCTTCTGGTCATCTGTGCCCTACTATGAAAAGGGGTGTTATCACCCTAATTCCAAAACCCAATAAGGATAAAATGTTGCTGGATGATTGGAGACCCATCACCTTATTATGTAGTGAGAACAAGTTGTTAGCACAGGTTTATTCCAATAGATTGAATAAGGGATTATCAAATATTGTAGATGAGTGCCAATCAGCCTTTGTGAAGGGTAGAAGCATTCATAACCATATTAGACTGATCCTTGACCTGCTGGATTATAGAGAATATATCACAACAGACAGTTATGTGTTGTTTCTGGACTTCTTCAAGGCATTTGACACGATTGAACACGCCTTTTTGTTAAAAACGTTACAATTCTTGGGCTTTGGAAGTAAATTTTGTAATATGGTTAGAATGCTCTATACTGATATCAGTAGCTTAGCCTTTCTGAACCCAGGAATGACTCCTCTCTTTAAAGTGGAACGAGGAATTCGTCAAGGTTGCCCTGTTTCCCCAAAGCTTTTTATTTTGGCAACACAATTGTTAACACTACTAATAAAAAAAATCCAGTGACATACAAGGAATATCCATTTTTGACAAAGAGTTTAAAATTAGTCAATTTGCTGCTTCTATCCTTCTAAAAGATAAATCATTGGTTGAGAAAACCTTCAATACTATCCCAATCTTCTCTAAAGCATCCGGTCTATCTCTTAATATAAAAAAATGTGAACTACTCCAAATCCATACAAGCCCTGACTCCTCTACTGCTTCAATTAGAGTTGAGTCTGAAGTTAAATATCTTGGGCTGATAATATCTAAGAACTTAATCAGAAGAGAGGATAGTAATATTTCTTGTCGTATTATGGAAATGAAAAAATCCCTCAGTCATTGGTTAACCAGAGATCTTACTATATTTGGCAGAAACATTTTAAGCAAAGCTGAAGGTATTTCCAAACTGATTTATCCTTGTCACTCCCTCTAAAAAATATAAATAAAGCAAACACTGTTATTTTTCAGTTCCTGTGGAGGAATAAAACCCATTATATTAAAAGATCTCAGCTTATGAAAGAATATGATAAGGGTGGTATTAAAGCTCCAGAATTAGAATCTATGACTGGCACCTTTAGAATTGACTGGATAAAATCTGGTTTGTCACAGCCAAACTCTATGTGGTTTTCCATCCCAAGATCCTTGTTTGAAAAATTAGGAGGTTTAGACTTTGTTTTGAAGTGTGATTTTGAGGTTAGCAGGATCCCAATCAAGCTATCTAACTTTCACAAGCAGATTTAGCTTTTTTTGAAAATGATATTTACCCGCAGCTTTTCTCCACCTAACTCAACCCTTTGGAACAATAGAGTAATAACATTTAATCGAAAATCTATCTTTAAAAGCAAGTGGTTCAACAAAGACATTTTATATGTAAGAGATTTGTTGGATGATAATGGTGTCATTTTGAATTACCCAGACTTTATTGAAAAATATAATCCAAACTGCTCCATAACAGAATACAAAAAATCATGTAAACTGATTCCACTACCTCTGATTCACTTAGTTAAAAACTTTATGATGCTCAATAATTCCCCATCAGTATTACCAAATATATTGATAGGACAATTTAGACTAATTGATAAAAAATGCAATAATAAATTTATTAGTTGTTTTCTAAAGACCAAATTGTTCCATGGTTACGATAGAAGATCTAACCGGCAGGGATTTACTTCCGTCACTTTGAACACTTTAGACAAAGCTTACTTTAAACTTATTAAATGGCCTATCCTACCTAAAGTAAAAGAAACACACTTTAAAGTCATTAACAAAATTTATCCTGTGACTGAATTCCTAAAAGAAAGATTTGGTTTTGAGGCGGATCAGTGTTCTTTCTGTAATGTTGAAAATGAAACTCTGGAACATCTTTTTTTCTATGTCCTGCTTCACAATGTTTCTGGTATGACATAAAGAATTGGTTTTCTTTAAAAATTAACGATATACCACCATTTGAATTATATGATATTATTTTTTACATGGACCATCTTGCCTTATCTGTGTCTGACACTATTAATGTAATACTACTTCGGGGTAAATATCATATCCATTGTGCTAAATGGAGAAATGCTAAACATTCTTTCTTTGGGTTTATTAATGACTTTAAGATATTTTTTTCATTCCTTAAAAAGCAACACAGCAAATATGCCATAAAACTAAGCATAGATTTCTCCCATCTCTTGTTATTTTAAATCTCAACTTCCTTATTAATACTCTGTTATTTCACTGCTCTTCATTATTCTAAACTTAACTGTCTGGTAATATGTATCCTTTGCGTCGTATACCTTCTCTGTGTTCTGTTTTTTGTATTTATTTTCAATCCCCTATTGTTATGTTCTTGCACTTTTATTTATGTTATGTACTTTTTGCTCATTGTTTATTATCGTCCTCTTCGAGAGTTTGAACTTGCAATTGTTCAATAAAAACAAAAAACTAAAAAAACAAACCCAAAGGCGGATTTATGCTTGCGCGTCATCTGCGTCCGCATCACCGCCGTAGGCACTACGTAGCTCTGCAGAGGCTCGACGCGCACCTTATCCAGACCTGATGTGCACCCCTGCTACGCAGACGGTTGACGCGGAAGTACTCTCTTGTGGCTGAATTGTGTGGTAACCGCTGCTTCTAAAACAATAACCAGTGGATCAAGTTGATTAGAGGCTGATTGAATTATTTATTCATTTTCTTCCACAAACTAATAAAGACACTGAACCATACTGGACGCCATTGTTGTTTTAAAACAGAAAATACCTACCAAACTGAAGTTAATCATCAAAATAACTCCGACCTGGTGAGTTAACCGGCCGATACCACCCCTGCTGCTACCTTCAGGTTAGGAGGAGAAACTGCAACATGACACCAAAACAAGGCGCACCCCCTACGCTCGAGTGCAAAAGGAAACTCACCAGCGTCAGATACGCCGTAGCCGGCTGCACGCAGATGCCGTGCAAGCATAAATTCGCCTTTACTCCTCCTCTGTGACACTGTGAGTTCCTGTTGCACCATCCTCTTTTTCTCCTGGTCTCCTGACTTCAAAACTTTCTTTTTTGGTTTAGACTTGTCTTCAGTGATCGCTAGTGATCCAAGGCTTATTATTGAGGAAACAGACCAGGTGGGAACTGTGATTTCTTCACAGAGTCTGATGTAATCTGTGCAGTCTGTCATCTTGTTGCTGTTCCCCCTGTTTTGCTGACAGAGAACATCCCAGACTCAAAGCAGTCTTTTAGTGCTTCAGCAGCATCCTACGTCCACCTCCTCACTGTGTCCTTCTGTGCACAGGCTGTCCCTGAGCAAGTGGGACAAACTTTGAGGTCAACAGATTGTGATTGTGGTCTGATCTGCCACTGGGAGGGAGAGCCGTGGCAGTGTATGCATCCCTGGCATTTGCATATAAAAGATCCAGTGTTTCATTTTCTCGGGAGGGACAATCCAGATATTGATGGGGTGTGGACAAAAGTTTGTCCAAAGTCGCGTGATTAAAGTGCCTGTTATAACTTCTTAAGTTATAACTGAGAAAGCATTGGGATGATGTTGATTCTGTATCTTGGCAAAGCTGGAACTGATGATGTCACACGCCGCCTCTGCATCTGCTGATGGTGGGAGGTACGCTGCCACGACAGTTGAATTCCCAAGACTGATAATATGGCTGCCTTCCCACAGCAACCAGTTCTACATCCGGGGTGGAGAGACGTTCCTTCACATGCGCATGTTCAGGATTACACCATTTTTCACTCACATACAGTGCGCCCCACCTCTCTTCTTTCCGCTGCTCTGTCGAACAGGGCTGAAGCCAAAGGCAATATCCACTAGTGGTGGATACGGTGATTACTTCCCTTTGTGATGTCACAAGGGGAAAGATCTCAGACTTACCTGTTTGAGCACATATTCGTAAACAAATGGAGCAAGCAAGTGAAAAAGGTGACAGAATTTTCATTTTTGGGCTATGAGGACACATATGACTCTTAAAAAACATTTAGAAAGAGAAATTTTCATAATATGGGACCATTAAAGCAAATAGTAGCTGTCTGCTTTTAAAGCGTGTTGTTTGGCTGATGTAGAAAAACTAAAACAAAACTGAAACAACATAGAAAAACATGGGAAAAAAACCACAAGAAACAAACATATAACACAGGAGCTGCCGCAACAGGCGACCACCAAGCACGGCGCCATATTTAAACCACATAGCACATTTTCCGCTTATAGCATGTGCAGAATATGTGCTACATGTGCTACTTCTGATAGCCATCAGAAGTACTTGTCATGGTTCCTGTGTTTTGGTCTGTCTGGTTTGTGTTAGAGTTTTATCTCGGTTTATGGTTTGTGGTTTTCAGGTTTAATTTTTGTACATGGTTTAGGGTTTTTGTTCATGTTTAGTTCTGTTTTGATCTTAGTTTCTAGCTCTAGTTTTTGTGGTGTTTTCTGTTTTAGATCATGTTTTAGTTCAGTTTTCCTGTTTTGATTCTTGTGCTCCAGTGGTTTCTGTTCCTGGCTCGTTACTTCACATGGTCCGATTACTCATCCACTTCACCTGTTCCTTATTACTCCCTCTGTGCATATATACCCCATGGTTTTCAGTTTGCTCGTGTCAGATCCTTATTTGGTTTACTCCCTGTCATGGATGCTTCCCTGGCCTGAGGTATAATAAAAACTGAGTGATAAAGCTCACCTGTTGTGTGCAAGCTTGGACCAGGTTTGGTGGGAACATGTTTCTGAAATAAGAAAATAGAATGATTTAGATGTGGTGTTTGCTAGTTCCAGTCAAACACTGAGAACATTGTGGCGTTCTACGCTGGGTACCTGATTAGATCTAAAAAGGCATCAGCAGGGCTGACTTGCTCGATGACTGGCTGTTTTCCAAACTCATCCTTTGACCCCTTTCCTGGGTGGATGATGAGGACGATTATTATTCCTATGAAGACTGCGATAATGGTGGTGGTCATGTAGTAGATCACAGCTCTCATGCCCATTTTTCCTGAGGCTTTGCTGTCCAACGCTGCCATTCCTGTTGGTGGAGAAGCTCCAAGCATTAAGACAATAATCTTTACAACCAACAATCAACTCAGCACCACTTATGGGGGGATTTTTGTCTTTTCCCTTCCAATGTTAAGTTTGATCTCTAGAAAGTCTGTTTGTTTCCCTTTTAAATGGAATTGTTGGATGAGCAGCAGAGTTGAGTATGTAGATTGTTCCCATGAAAAACTGCCTAGACCTTTTCTGCCAAACAGCTGATTCTGCTGTTGACTCTGGTGTCGTACTTTGGACTGGATGAGTGAAGTCTGAAGAAACTAGGCATGTTTGTCATTTGACAATGTCTTTATTTGACTAACAGGAGCCTCAGTATCGTGTGGAAGAACATAACACAGTCCCAACAGCCTGGTACCTCCTCTTGATGCTGGTCCCACACTGCTACAGGAAGGCATCCCATTCTTCAACCAGCATCTGTCACCAGTCAGCCAATGTGCATGTGTTGGTCACTCTGGCACCAACAGCAGCCCAAGATGATCCCACAAGCGTTCAATAGGGTTAAGGTCAGGACTGCAGGCAGGTAATCCATCCTCTGGAGGTCTCTGATAAACCCGTTCTGTGGGACCACTGTTGGCATCTTGGAAGAGGGTTTCAGTCCCAGACTGTGGAGATATGGGATCACCACTGGCTGCAGAATCTCATTTTCACATCTCTCTGCATTCAGATTTTTATTCCGTGATGACAAGACTTGTTTTTCCAGTGAGAAAGATGCTGGCCCACACCATCACATTGCCTCCACCTGAAGATGTTACCCTGTCACATCAATTCAGCAATCAGGATAACGTTCCACTTGTCTTCTCCATGCTTTGATCTTCAATCCAGCTGCTGTAACAGAATCTGGACTCATTCTGAACATAACGTTCCTCCACATGTCCAAGTTCCAGTGCACATAGTGATGTTAATCAGGAAGTTAACAGCAGAAGATCTGGACAGTTTCCATGGTTACAACCCACAAACTAAACTCTGCTGTTCATCCCACAAATACATTTTTCTTCCAATCATGGCTCCATTTAAAAGAGAAACTGAATTTACAGCAATAAAAGATTTATTGTTGCAATAAAGATTTAATCCACCTAACACTCATTTACTGACCAGTTTATGTAGTTAGCTGTAATTTGGATATGGAACTAATTTAAACAGTGATGAATGTTTGCTGTTTTTGTGTTTCTTTATGTTAAAATATGAGAACAAATTGAACCTGTAATTAAACTGGAGACGAGTAGAGGAAGGACTAGCATCTGGAGCATCCTCATCAGCACCTCTCCAGGAAAAGAGAAGTACTTCACTTCACGGTAGGTCATCTTATAGGGTCGCAGCGCAAATCCAAGAACAACACCTGCAGAGAAGACAGCAGAGTCTCTCCACTGCATGGACAAAATGCTTGCAGTGATGCTCACCTATACTCACCTACAATAACCGCCCCCACTGTAAACAGCACAAAGGCATTCTTCTTGAGGAAGGCCTGGACGTCCTCTTTGGAAATTTCTTCTACTTTCCTCTTGGCCTTCATTGTGCGTATGTGGATGCTTTCCCTGATGCGCTGCATCCTGCATCCAAATCCACATGGAAAAGATTGAAGACAATAAAAATACTACAGTGTTTTAGAATAATGATAGAAACATTACAAAAATGGATTCCTGTATTTTTCACAAACTGACAAGCAGTCAAACACAAAAGCAGTCAGGTTGCACTGTAACTATTTAATGATCTGGGAATGAAAAACCTGATTAATTATTTTCAGTCACTGCTTATGAAGTTTGTGCATCACACAAGTTAGGTCCACTTCCTTTTCTCTCATTTCCGTCAAACCAGATTTCATGCAGATCAACTCAGAATAAGAAGAAGTGATGACCAACTTGACCTGTGAATTTATGATCTTATTGTAAATGTGGTATCTCTATTTCTATGTCCATGAGCTTGACACTAAAGACTGTCCCTCCTCCTATCGCCATGAATAGAAACATGGACACACTGTCCAGGGCGTCCCTCAGGCAGCATTTCATGTTCTTTAAGACTGATAATTTGGAGGATATAAATATTTTAAAAGAGGTGAAATGCTTCAATTTGCATAAACATGAACGTGGAACTGTGGAATTCAGGTCAGGTCAGTTTATCTGTCATCATGTGTCATCTCAACCCAGTTTAAACAGTAAGAAGTCTAAAACTAATCTAATTAATCCTAACCAAGTTCAATCCAAATCAACCAATTTCTTATTATTTACATAAGTAAAAAACATTTAAATCCAATATGAACATTTTTATCATCTGTAAACCTCTGACATTACGAGATGTGTTGCTTCCAGTTGATCACTCGGACTCTAATCTTTGGATTTTACGTCTCAGCTCACTTCATCAGAAGCTTCAACTTTAGTCATGGTTAATCTGAAAAACTCAAAGATCACTGAACTTTGGAAAGTTAATTCCTCCTTTATTTAACTAGATAAAACCTCACTGAAATTAGAAATGTCTTTCCCTAGCGTTACCGGGTCAATAGGGCAGAAAAATCACGAGCTAGGCCACGAATATGCTCCTGTAACAAGAATAGATAAGTATGAATGAAATGTGCATTAATCTAAAGTCTTTCTTCCTTTACCTTCCATCAATAACCAATAATTTGCCTTTCAGCTGCAACACAAGCATCCTTCTAATTTTAGGAGGAAGATGTTTACCGCAGCTTCATTTATTGGACTAGAATAATTTAAAAAAAATTTAGTGTATAGAATAAAATAATAAAATTAAATAAAAAAAAAAATATTACATTAAATAATAAAATAAATAATAAATTAATTCTTTAAAAACTTAATACATAAATAATAGTAAAAACAAAAATAGGATAAATTGATCAGATTAAAAAGTAAAATAAATAAAAAGGCCAGAAGTGGTTAGTTGCAGATCTGGGACCCCCGGCATGGAGGGGTCAGAATAAGTCTATCTTCCATGTAAATCAGGTGTAAAGTCATCACAGACCTGTTTGTTCTGTTTTCTGTTCTTCAGCTGACGGTGTTGGAGGTTGACCGGGTGGAAGAGAGCGGCAGGACGATGATGGAGTTTCTCTGGAGCTTCTCAGATTCAGTAGTACAAAGTGTCTGAAGCTCCGAGTGAGTCGGAAACAATCTGAAGACAGGAGGAGACTCCTCCAGAGGATGTGAGGGAGAGAGAGACAAGGAGGACAAATTAGGAAATGGTCCTCCCATAATAACACTATTAGCCCTGTGACACAGTTTAAGACCAAAGAGAAGCTGCTTGACTAACTTCACTGAAGAATGATCCACTTCCTTAATCTCCTCTTTCCTTCTCTCCTTTCTGGTTTTAAGGTCTGAATGTATTTATGAAGAACAGAACGAACTCTGACATTCACCAACCAACAGCCAGCTTTACCTGCTACATATCATCTCACCTGAGACCTGTTATAGTTTAAGATGATTCCAGGGAGTAAATGACTATGACACAATTAGCTGAATAAAGTGGTGCTGGAGCTGTAATAAGTGACCTCACTGTATGGAGAAATATTCTCCGGTGGGTTAAATATAATTAGTGAAGGATACCCCTAAAATTAGGTCACAGTCTCCAACAAACACTTCTCCCATGTCAACGTCGCTAATGAATGAAACGTTTCAGTACAGTCTGGATTGAAAATCTGTTGGTTTACTGTCCTTTAAGCTTGATCTCATCTCTCCCAAAATAGGCTGAAATTGACTGAGAGTTCATGATCCAATCCAGATCCACAGATTGTGACTGAATTCACAACGATGACAAAGCACAAGACAACAGTAGCCTACCACAATAGGAAAGAAAAAACTGAAAGTATTGGAACAAAAAGAAAAATAAAGGAAACATATTTTAAATGAGAATTTGGCTAATCTAGATGGTTGACATTGTGTAGAGCAATATTACTGAGTCGTGTATGCTGAAACAAGACAAACTCTCAGTCCATAAGTTGAATGTTAAGTACTGATGATCGGTCAGGCCATTTTCCTTACCGCTTAGTCCAATTCAGGGACGCAGGCAAACTGGAGTCTTTCTCAGCAGTTAGCAGGCGAGAGTCAGGGTACACCGAGACAGGTCCCCGGTCTATTGCAGAGCACATTACTGATGATGATGATGACAATATTCACAAATGGCAGTTATAACAATAATAATAATCATCACTTTATCAGACACTTTTCTCCAAAGCAATTCACATCCGAAGGTGGTTAGGTAGCATTCAGGGTCTTGCCTAAGGACCCAACAGGAAAATGTTGTATTTGTGCCCTGTGGGATTCTAACTCCGGTCCCTCGCATGGGAGACGGAAACCCTGCCACTCAGTATCATCATTATCATTATTATTAATGTTATATGATATATTTCACATTACAGATAAAAAAAATGTTTATAACTCTCTTGTCTTTTGTTTTCTTTTTTCCCTTTTTTCTTGTGCTGCTTCTTGTCAGGTCGTTGTTAAAGAACATTTGTTCTCAATTAACTCATCTAGTTAAATAAAAATTCAATGTGTAAGAACTTGTTATTATTATTTATTCCAATGAGTTCAATTTGTACAAGTTGATTCTGCTTTAGGCTGCATAAAGGAGGATGGCACAGAAGGGTTGAGCCATGCCATCCAGTCCCCCCCTCCTTCCAAGCCATACAAACCCCAAACAGGCCAGTACCACCCTGCCTTCCCTGTTTAAATTATTATTTTATTTTTTTACTCATTTTCTAGAAATATTTTAACTAGAGTGATGCATTGAAGCGTGGCAGGATTAACACAGCTAGCAAGCAGGAAAGACGAAGCAGTTAAAATCTTTTTCTTTTACACTTTCCTTCTCTCTCTGCTCAGAGATAAGATGGGAAGCTCAGTTTGACTGATTTCTTTCTGCAAATAAAGAAATATCATCTTTCTTTCACATTTCTACTCTAGAAAATATCTCTCTCTGCTTTATTTACAAAAAGTACAAACATTATTTTTTTTTAAATGATAATTATTTTTGAGCCCATAAAGGACTAAACAAACCTCAGCTTCTACTGGCTGGACGGACCATTTAGATGCTAAAGGAAAGAAATTAACCACCTGCTGAAATTAACCTCAAATAAAAGTAAAAAAAGAGTCTGTCCCAGACCTCCCTGTCTCATCTAACAATTCTGTTTTCCGCTTTTCTGTTATTTGAATAAATAGTGAACGGAGGCTGCTAACTTACTCTGATGTTGACATCATAGGATGATCATGTAACCAAAGAAATTCACTTATTTGTAATATCAGAAGCTCCACCTAAATGGGTGATTTTTAATATTGGAAAATAGGAGAAACAGGAGTGTTGATCCCTTCAAATCCCCCTGAACCTGCTCCACATGTCAGAGGTGGTGTGGTCATGTGACTTCAGCTAAAGCAACGTCTTGAAAGGGTGCTCACACCACTTCTGATTAGAGCTGACCTAAGCCTTTATCAGACCCTAAGCAGGATTTGATTAAGGGCCCCCCGACCACCACAGCACCACCGGTAGAAATAGGGTTGAGATGGCAGTATGTGTATGTGTTTTCACTCATCTTGTGTACCTTCCGAGGGAATTCACTTTTGTCATGATTACTGCCGTTTACATACCACCCGATGCTAATGCTAACTTGCTCACCGAACTCTATCTGTGTTAGCAGACAGCAGGTCATGTATCCTGACTCTATGCACATTATTGCAGGAAACTTTAACTATGCAGACTTAAAGACAGTGCTCCCAAAATCCTACTAGCATGTTAAATGTGCCACCAGAGGAGCTAATATACTGGACAAGGTTTATTCTAACATCAAGATGGGCTATAGGGCTACCTATATAGCTACCACAACTGGGCAAGTTTTACCGTTTGTCCCGGATTTTAATCCCAGTACATGCCCCCCTCAGGAAAACTGCTCTCACCACCACACAAACTGTGAAAACCTGGTCTGATGGTGTGTCTAAACAGCTGCAGGACTGCTTTAGGAGGATCACTGACAGGATTTTATGTTACATTAAAAACTGCATTGACATTGTGACGTGAGCAGACGCATCCATGTCTACCCTAACCCGAAGCCCTGGATGAATCGGGAGGTCCAGCAGCTGCTGAAGGAAAGGAACACTGCCTTTATGTCTGGTGACAGGGCTCTCTTCAGCATGATCCGAGCCAGCCTGAAGAGAGGCATCCGGAAGGCCAAGTTGGACTACAAGAGGAGGACTGAGGAACATCTGGACAGTAATGACAGCAGGCAGGTGTGGCAGGAAGTCCAGCAACTCACCAATTACAGTACCAACCTCGGTGCTGCTAAAGGTGACGCTTCGTTGGCAGAGGAGCTGAACCTTTTCTTTGCTCACTTTGGGGTGAAGCCACTAGATGCAGCTTTGCACCACTCTGAGGCCCAAAGCGGCACCACCTTCACGGTGGAGGAGAGTGAGGTGAGGCGCATGCTGTAAGCCATCAACCTGAATAAAGGTGGCTGGAGCCGATGGCGTCTCTGGACAGGTACTGAAAGACTGCACGAACCAGCTGGCGGGAGTCTTCATCAAGATCATCAACCAGTCCTTGTCCCAATTCACGGCCCCTCCCTACCTGAAATCCTCCACCATAGTCCCACTGCCCAAGAAACCTCACATCACCAGTCTCAAAGACTACCGGCCAATGGCACTCACCCCAGTAGTGATGAAGTGGTTCAAAAAACTGGTATGGGATCATATCACATCATTCCACCCATCAAGATTTGACCCACACAGGGGCAACAGATCCCCAGAAGATGCCGTTGCAGCAGCCTTTCATGCTGCACTGTCCCATCTGGAGCAGCAGGGAAGCTACGTGCGTTAGCTTTTTGTAGATGTGATGACTGCATTTACAGCCACACATAAGTACAGTACACATAAGGACAGAACTACGCGCACTTATATTTTGGTTTAGAGTCATATTTCATATTGGGGTGGACAACAGCTCTTCCCCACAGACTGGTTGATCTGGGTCTCCCACATGCTACCTGCATGTGGATCAGGAGCTTCCTGTCCGGTCTAAAACAGGGGGTGAGAGTGGGCCCATCCACATCCATGACCCTCAGCATCGGCTCCCCACAGGGTTTTGTGCTGAGCCCCCTGCTCCACACCCTCTACATGCACAGCTGCACTCCCACCCACCACCACAGTAACACCATCATCAAATGTAAAGATTATACCTTAGGGACTCATCTTGAGGGGAGATGACTGTGTGGCGGACTTCCACTTACTGGAGGTCCACATTGAGGAGGACTTGACCTGGAGTGTGAACACCTCTGAGCTGTTGAAAAAGGCCTAGCAGAGACTGCACTTCCTGAGGGTCTTAAGGAAGAACAACATTTCACAGAGACTGCTGGTGTCCTGTCGGTGCTGCCCTCTCCAAACACTAGAAGAATTATACAGTTCCTGTATCCTCAAAAAGCACAGACTCATTAAGGACAATCCACACCCCGAATACTCTCTATTTGAACTGTTGCCGTCAGGCAGATGTTACAGAACAATAAAAACCAAGACAAACAGATTCAAGAACAGGTTTTATCCAACTGCAGCCACCACACTCAATACTAAACAACAGATATAATGTGCAGGGATGAGTGGAATAACAGGATATACGCCTGTGTGATGGGTCTCTGCTTGTGCTGCTTTTGTTGCTTTTATTTGAACATTTTATACTAATTTTATATAGGAAGAATATCATTGGATGGCACTTTTAAATCTTGTACATGTTATATAATCATATATCTATGACAATAGAGATATTCTATTCTATTCTATTATGTAAGATAAAAAGCCTGTCTTTGTTACTGTTGCTTGATCATTTTATCCACTATAAATATAACTCACACATTCACTGGCTTTATTCATAGTTGACTTATGGTGCGCTCCCAAGAGTAGGTGGTATCTTTTCCAGGTAGTAGGCATTCCCACTGCAACAACAATAGAAGCCCCCCAAAAATTGTGCATTTCTACAATTATGCCAGAAAAAAAGAAAAAAACAAACCAATTGTAAAAATGTGCACCAGGGGAATACCAGACAATGTTGGTTTGGTTAATTAATAAAATGCACATATTGACACGACATTTAATTGGTCATATGGATCTGTTCAGGCGTCTTATCAAAGTTTGCCATGGCGCCACAGTCTCGCCCTGCAGCGTAGAGCAACTATTTTCACTGGATATCATCACCAACTTATTTTCTGCTGTGTGACCCAGTTTGGACCTGATTATGTCCAAAATGTCAGAGAAGTGGGTCTGCGAGTAAAAACCATGACTTCCTGTTGCCAGGAGGAGTGGCCAATTCCTAATCCAAATATAGACATGTAGTTGTGTTCGGGATGGGACTGGCATCATACGTGCTTTTTTTTTTAGTTCAGATATCTTATTTTATGTGGAAGTTATATGACTTTCGTTTTTGCCAACCAAGAGCTGGAGGTGTGGCTAGCTGTGGTGGACAAGTCTGGCCTCCCTGGCAAGTTCAAAGCCTGGATTTACCAGCATGGTATCCTTCTTTGGATCCTTTGGCCCCTCTTGGTCTACGAAGTCCCCATTTCAACGGTGGAAGGTTTCGAGATGAGGGTCAGCAGGTTTCTCTGCAGGTGGCTGGGGTTGCCACGAAGCCTGAGTAATATCGCCCTGTAAGGGCAGACCAACAAGCTGAAGCTCCCTATAAGCAGCCTGAGTGCTGCCTAGTCCATCTAAGCTCTTTACCTGGGGGAGGGTGGAGACACCAGCTTTGTCCCTCTGCCAGAAAAGAGGAACCCTGGAGCACTGGGTCGCCTGGAGGAGGGTGTCTGATTGTTGAAAGACTCAAAACCCCCGTGTTCCCAGGTTACATCACTGATGATGTGTCCAGGGGCACCATAAGAACTGACTTTCGTTTTTTATGGCGAGACATCAAACTTTGAGGCCCTGCTATGCACTTTGTTCTTGGAAAAAGTTTTGATTACTTTTAGAACACATGCCTTCTGAACATCCTGAGCCATTTTGGTGGCAGTACAATAAAATCTCTAGGAGGAGATAGATTTTGAGTGACGTGAGTAAAACGCCAAAATGGCGAATTTGACCCAAAATGGCCGACTTCCTGTTGGTTTTCGTCCATTGCTCCAAGAGGATTTCTTTGTTCACCTGAGCATTTAGAATATGTGTACCGAATTTCATTAAGATTAATGACATGCAGTGGCTCGGCATCATAAATAGGTGGCGCTCTCCTTCAATTTTGCCCGAACAGTCCAGGGCACCCCAAAATTCGTATATATTTTACGCATTCCTTTAAGGGGGAATAATTTGGTGAGTTTTTGAGCATGTTCCTGTCCCCTAAAATGCGATTTGTTTTTGAGAAGAATTAGAAGAAGAAGAAGGAAAAAACAAAGCAATTACAATAGGCTTTCGCACATCCTTTGGTGCTCAGACCTAATAATAATAAACGCTTGCATTTCAATAGGCCTTCGCACTGCCTTCGGAGCTCGGACCTAATAATTTGCATATTTGTGCAGTTTATTATACAGGTAGTATGATATGTCAGTATTATTGTGGTGCAAAAGATGTCCACCGATACAAAAGACAAGTATCAGATTGCATATAACAAAGTTTTGATAAAGGTTTTCACTATAAAATGATGCAATAGGTTTCAGAAACTATTGATCAGTTATTATATGCATTATTGAATGTTACATTTGTATTTTTCTCATCGAGATATCCTGACATTTCAAGTGCACTTGAGGGGTGGCGTGGGGGACCCTGCTTAAGCCTGCTACATACTCTGGGAGAACTTTGTTCTTGAGGCTGCAAGAACAAGAAAAAAGTTTGTTTTGTTCCAGTCAATTCATACGAGAAGCTTCATCCGCCATGAGGTGGGGATTAGGCTACTGCAAAAGGGGGTGTCTCTGTTTTCATATGCAATGAACAATTGGCCTGGTAATTTCATACTTAACAAGAAACTTTATCCATGGCAGGGCGGGCTGTACATGCATGTAATGCCATGTCCTTGTATACCATGTGTTGAATTAATTTTTGTACTTTTTCACCACCTCGATCAGCTGTTTAAATAATAATAAGGTAATAATTAAAGCTATCCGTTTCACCTCGCATCAGCAGAAATGTGGAAGTGACGACATTCTGCTTCACACTTTTCTATGTTAAGTATGCTCCGCTCAAATGTCCAAAGTGTTAGAAATTCCAAATAGGACCATAAAATCTCTCAGCATACACAATTATGTTCTGTAGAAATGTTTTAATCAGTTTATTGGAACTTTTTTTTTTTTAAATCAACTTTACCTATTAGTATGCTGTTATTAAGTAGGTCACTAACTAAAAGATCAGCTGTTGCTCTTTGGAAAAGTTGCAGCACACTGCTTGGCATCGCATCAAACACCGCTGCATATTCCCTGGGAGTTACAGGACAGCTAAACTTAGATAGAAATTCAGTGTATGTCAGAAGGTTTTCCATCTGCATTTAAGAGCTATTTCACAAATACAATACCATTTTCCACCCAATTATTTAAAAATGTGAACACATTTTATTCTTATAAAGAATATTCCCATTGTTCCATGTAAAATACAAAGTTGGAGAGAAGCTGTATTTAAGTTTGATTTTTATTTAATTTCTTTTTTAAATTTGTCTGTAATGTACTTTTAGTGCTTCTTCCACACCCCGCTCTAATGCGTATAATGGTTTTTGTGAAGCACGTTGAATTGTCTCGTAAGTTAATTGTCTTAAGTTAGTTAACCATCTCACTTAAAAGGAATTATTTAACGTTTCAAAACTGAAGACTTCCAAACCACCATATTTATTGACATTGCATAGAATATATTTCTTTAAGTAATGGCTTATATGTTAACATCACATACATTATGTTCACATATGTTATGTTCACAAGAATTTAATATGTTCTCTGAAAAGCTACGCCACCTAGTGTGTGAACAACGCAAGGCACAGACGAAGTGGACACAGCGTGCTCGTGTACAATCTAAAGCCCAGTTTCTGTGCTTACAAACGTTGTGCTTCTTCAGACCACTAAGACATTACACCACAAAAGGTCGAATATGATTTTGTCCATATTTTAGATGTTTCTTTGACTATTTCTAATTATAAAAGAACAAGCAGCCACCGTCCAGATAAACACCAATACGTCATCGACTTTCCCATCACGTAACCAATCCAATTAGACGTTATTACGTGTGACGTAGACGTTGAATACGTGCCAGGCTGCATGGGACATGTTCCTGCAGATCTGCTGTCGTGTAATTTCTCCAACATGTGTGTCAACTCATATTGAAATATTTCCAGACTTTATGAGTGTTTCTCGGCGTCATTGGGTCTGTGGTGAGATTAAATTTAATTACATACAATAAAAGAAAGCTGAGGACTTATTATGAACCTGCTAGCTACTTTTAGCCGTCAACTAAGCCTGTTATGCTAGCTCTAAACAGACAGATACAGTCAGTTGGGTAAATGTCTGAGCAGCAGGCTGTTGGCGTTGTTTACTTCTCCGCTGTGGAAACATTAGGCTCGGACAGAAGTTGTAATAAAGTTCGAATTGGTTGACCAAGCAAGAAGAGAGGGAAGAGCTTGTGACCGTCCTTGGATCTGAATTCTTGACTGGACAAACCCCCACCTGTCCGAGAATGTCCCCTACTTTAAGGCAGCGCTGACTCCTGTTTGGCTCCTGTTGTCGGGTTTCAGGTAACTTTGCGATTGTGTTGGTTTGGAGGAATGGCTCGCTGCTCGGTGGTCAACGCGTTTTGTTTCGGGAGTAGAGTTGTCTGTTTCGGGCACCCTGTTCGCCCTCTGCACACCGCGGTTTGCACCGCCTCATTGAAACCGAAATCAGGCTTCAAACCTGAGAAAGTGGCGGTGGTTACAAAGACGACCAGATACGAGTTTGAGCAGCAGCGTTATCGGTATGCAGGTCTGTCTGAGGAGGACCTGAAACAGCTGGTAAGACTTCATTAAACACTCAGACACGGTTCTCTCCCTGATATACTCACATTTAACCCTTGTTTTTTCTCAGCTTGCCTTGAAGGGCTCCAGCTATAGCGGCCTGCTGGAGAGACACAACATTCACACCAACAACGTGGAGCATATTGTTAAGAGCCTGCAGTAAGATGTCTCCTAGAAATTATTCCAGCTTATTCTTGACTTAGATGGAGAAGATTTCTTACTTTGAACACAGTCTGTTTTATGATCTGCTTGCAGGAGAGAAGGCATCGAGGTGAAAGTGGTGAAGAGAGGGGAATACAATGATGAGGTGGTGCGATGGGCAGATGCCATCATCTCTGCTGGAGGTGAGAATCAGACATCATTTCATTGACCTTTAACTTTTTGTCCACTCATGATGTAGAGAATGGGTGGTTCATTCATGTGGACAAAAGCTTCAGACAACAGATCCAAGTAAACAATGCAAGTTCTCTAAACTGCAGTTTGCTTTGTCAGGTGATGGAACAATGCTTCTTGTTGCCAGTAAGGTTTTCAGCAAGGATAAACCAGTTGTCGGCGTAAATACAGATCCTGAGAGGTAAAACAATTACAATTTTTCAGTCACAAGTTAACCTCTTGAGCCCCAACATAAGGTATAATGTCAGGTCTGTTATGTAAATATAAACGTGTGGTATCCAATGAAAGTCAAGAATCTCGGCTAAAAGCTCACTTAAACCATTTATATCACCACTAAACACAGTTAAGACAGCAAACAATTAAAAGACCAGGTACACAAAGTCCACAAATAGATGTAAACAAAATAATGGATCCACATGTTCACTCCACGGCATGAACACAGACATATGATGTCTCTACTGAAACCACCCAAGATTCACTGTACCAGAAGCAGAAGAAGTAAAATTCTGCTTTACATCTCAAAAACATCATCATGAATTCTGTGTTAACTTTGCTGCCAGGCTTCAAAAACTTCTATCCACCGGGATAAAACCACATTTACTGAAAAACTACGTTTCCCAGCTTGCTTACATGAATTTGATTGGATGATGACATGTGTTAGTCATTCTGCAAGACTGATATTTTCCTCCATACTGTTGATTGGTGAGATGGATGTAAACATGGTGACACCAGCGTAATTCTACTGGATCACAAGATTAAAATGAGGATCAATCATGGAAATCAGCCGATTGAAGCTGGAGTAAATTCACCCTTCGTAGTTCAGATTTACAGAAAGTATTTACTATATTTCCATGTTTATGCACAGATCCACCTGTTTTCAGTGTTTTCCTGCATTTTTATCTACTTCTGGATAAAATAATATCCCAGAAGAACTGCTTCACTACAGAAGAAGAGCTGGAGATTATTTTAAAAACAGCGGGACAGAGTAATGTGTCCCAGTTTCCTCATCACACGATGAGGAACCTCACTGGAAACCACCAAGTTATCTCTTTACTAAAACCTCTATAACCTTGCTGTTTCATTTCAGCTCCATGAGTCTTTGAGCAGATAATGCCCACATGTCGGGTTGTTTTAGAGCTGAAACCCTCAAAAGACAATTGGGGCTCAATAGGTTAAGCTTTTTGGGGGAGTTTTATTTGGTCTAATATGTGCAGCTGTTCTCAATTCACATTTGAAGTATTTAACAGCATGTTCTGCTGTAATGTTTAATTTTCACTGAAGGTCAGAGGGGCATCTTTGCCTGCCTGTGCGGTACACTCGTGCCTTCCCAGAGGCGTTGAACAAACTCTGCTGTGGTGAGTTCAGGTGTGTATTTACCTTTGGTCTTCTTCATTAGCTACCCAGTCTGTTCCTGTGTGGGCTCTGAAAACTTTAAATCTGTGTTGTCTGGAGAAAAAGTCACATGGTTTTAAAACCCCAAAGCTGAGTCATCAGATTAAGGGGAGTGTCCTAAATCCAGTTACGGTGGCTGATGTAAAAAAAGAAAAACAGCTAAATGCTAATGAGGCTTCACCTGGGGTTCACTCTGAAATGAAGGTACAGGTACTTTCAACAAATATCCTCAGATTTCATCTGCAGTTAAGCGGTTGTGATGGTTTTCGCAACTAAATATGTTATTAGGTTGAGGATAATTCCTAGTTACAGAAAATATTTTCAGATAGTATTTTTCATGGTTTGGATATTATCTATCATCGGGTGGAACTAACTGGTCTTCCTGGTCATCTCATGGAGAACGTCTTAGGCCCTATTTGTGCCCTGTACATAGCACGTGGAAGGACCAGAACTTCCTGTCCTACCAGGCTCAAACGGGATGTGATGGCCACTCTGGTCATTCTGGTTTCTTTTGTAAATAAACCCCAGTTCTTAATACAGGACGCTGTGTAAATGTAAATAAAATGATAATTCAATGATTTATTCCTAATAAAACAATATATCAGATGATGAAACTGAGACATTTTACCATGTGATGGAAAATCTGAGCCGATAGTGAATCTGATGGCAGCAGCACGTCTGGAAAACGTTGGAACAGGAGGAACGAAAGGCTGGAAAAGTAACTGGTACAAACCAGAAACGTCTGGAGGAGCATTTGACAGCTAACCAGGTTAACTGGTAACAGGTCAGTAACATGACCGGGTATAAAAGGAGCATTTCAGAGAGGCAGAGTCTCTTAGATGGAAAGATGAACAGAGGTTCACCAATCTTCTGAGACAACTGGATCTAAATTGTGGAACAATTTCAGAAAAATAAAAAATGAGCTCATTTTTTTGTTGAGGACTACTCTGTGTTTTATTATGTGATCAGAGCTGTGCTTATTAGAGCAGCTGTGGGTCCTTTGAGCTCGTTCTCACTATAAATTTTGTGTAGAATTTTTAAATAAAAAAAAAAATTAGACAATATCTTGTAGCATTACGTGCTGAAAGACCAAGAAGGTGAAGGTGTGTTTCTACTGGCTACCTGAGGTGTTCTACCTTTGTGCACATTCTCTGAAATGAATGGTGTGTACAAAGATTCAATGTGGAGGTGACTGGATTTCTCATTTCTAATCTACTCAGGAATCTTTAATATTATTTTCCATGTGTCATCTCAACATCGGGCATTCCTACTCCTCACATGTATTGTTTACAGCCTACTGTTTGCTGGAGCTGATCATGAGTGTTCACAGGTAAACAACCATACCAGGTACAAGGTTAAAAAGTTAATATATTCTAAGATTAAACATGAAGTAACACCAGCGATTATTCATTTTCCTGTATCTTTAACACCAGAAGGAAAGACAATATTACTAAATGATAAAATCCTAAAAGTCTTTTGTGTTGTTTAATTTTTTGTTTGGTTTTTATGAAATGCAGACCTTTAATGTAAACGTGGATTTACATTTCCAAACTGAATGAAGTAGACTTGATCAAACCTGAAACCTGCTGGTTTCATGTTAAAGTAACTGGAGGATTCTGATGCTAGAAGTCCAAACAAAGACAAATCTGTATGTGGTCAGGTGGTGGAAGTTAGGCTGTTTACCATGTGACAGGTATTTAATTTTATGTTGACATTAAATTCCTTTTGTTCTTCATGGTTGATCCTATAAAGGTCTGAGGGAATAATGTTGCCGTACGTCCTGTGAAAAGTATTTCTGAATTTTTTTAGAGGTCATGATTTTTCTCTGTACCACTGAAAATAAAAGCTGTGTATGATGCTGGTGTGACCTCATGTCTCTACTTTCCTTGTGCCATTTCCAGGTGGCTGTGGCGTCAGAGAATCCGTGTCTATTTGGAGGGAACGGGTATCAATCCCACCCCGGTGGACCTTCATGAGCAGCAGCTGAGCCTGGAGCAGCACAGTCAGGCTCACCGGATCACCACCATGGACAGCCAGCAGAGTAGGACCTGATCCTGTCCACCAACTGTCCTCTGGGACTTCGATTAAGACTGAAAAACCTCCTGATCGATGTTTTCTTCTGTTTTCTGTCAGGAACAGGAGTGTTTCATCAGAGCTTCTCCAAGCCCAACCTCCTCCCTGTCAGAAGTCTCAATGAAATCTTCATCGGAGAATCTTTGTCCTCCAGGTACTGATGGTTGAACACATACACGTGTGTGTGTGTGTGTGTGTGTGTGTGTGTGCATGTTCTAACCCTCATTAACCCCCAGCCTCTTGACCTCCACCCTGCTCCTCTCACCAGAACTCAAACGGTGAAATCTCTGTCCATCACAGGGTGAAGTTAAAATCCTTCAAACCCCATGTTAACCTCTTGCTCCATAGGGCTTCCTACTATGAGATCTCAGTTGATGATGGTCCGTGGGAAAAACAGAAGAGTTCAGGACTCAGCATCTGCACGGGAACAGGATCCAAAGCCTGGTAGGTAGAGTCTGTCACACTGAGCATGCTCAGCTTCTGCTTCATCCTATCTAAACAAAAACTGGACTGTTTATCTGCGCCAGTTCTGAACATCTGCAACATCTGTGTGCTGGCTTGAACAAACACACACCTCTCTCTTTCTCTCTCCTACTTCCAGGTTTCCTACTTTTTCATCCTTTTTCTTACACATTAGGTTGTTATGTCCTCCCTCTATTCATCCAGCCCACATCTGAAGGGACAGACATGCAGTCATTTAAAAAATATTTTATTTAGTTTTGTTTATAAGTTGATTTAATTCTTTAACCAAACTAAATTATCAACTCAAACCTGAAACACTTGAATGAAAAGCAGCAGAAAGAAGAAATCAGGAATTAAACCAAACATATGATCAAATGAAACTAAAAATAGCTGCAGACCAACATATTTTACACTTCATTTACCATCTACACATCACCACAAATACAACTGAATCCTTCATTAGGTTTTCTTCTCATAACGGCTTAATTCATTTTTCTAAACACAATGTTTGATTTTGCATCTTTAGCTTCTTTATCCAGATTGTTCCCTAAACCAGCTCCAGACACACAAACATGCCATTTTTTCTAAATCTGTGTTTTTATAAAAATCTCACGTCCTTCTAATTTTAATGGTTTTGTCTCTTTTTTTTTCGGATACTTTTCGGATGTTAAACATTTCCAATGAGCTTCATACGTTGATCACACTGTAATCAACAAGATCATTAATGTTTAATAACTACCTGGATGGATCTATATGTGCTTCTACTAATGATTCTTATTAAAACTGGATTATTGGATGTTCTACATGTAGTTCCACATATTTAAACACAATAATTCAGACAATAACATAATTATTTAATTGATAGAGCTTTATTTTCCAATGAATCCTTTATGTAACATAATTGTTTTAGCTATTTTCATTTTATACCATTATTATAGGACTTCCCCTAATAGGAACAAGCGGTACAGATAATGACATGACATGATTATAGGACTTCCATGATATATTTTATTAATAATAAAGCCTCAAAACTTCATTTCTAACGGTATTATACTGATACCTTTAACATCCAATGAAAAATCTATATCATTTATTTGAACATTTTCTGTTTATTGAATAAGTTGTAATCCGATGAAGACCCACCCCTCAGAGACCATATTTTTAAAAAAAAAAGGTTTCCTGTAAGGACGAAAAGCAATCCAGGTGGATAAAGCAGCTTTTAGTCTTTCCAAACAAGGACGGGTTTAAGAGAAAAACCTCTTAAAGGGACGCAGCCGTCATGGCACCTGTTGGGGTATAAAGGCCAGAAAGCTGTTAGATGCATCCATCTGTGTCACCAACCATGTTTACATCCACAGAATTCCCTCAGTCAGGAATTCTGACGGTTCTGATCTGACCTGCTCTCATTACATGCACCCTGGGAGAGTGTTAAATCTATTTTTATTTTCATCTATATTTTATTGATGAGACAGAAAAGGAAAAAGTTTGCCAGTGAAATGCTCTCTGTGCTGCTGGCTGCAACACAACTCCATAGCATGATTCATCCACCCCGTGCCAAACAGCTGGACAGGTGGTGTTTTCATGTTTTTCCTCCAACAAGCCGTATATCACAACTCCAGTCTGTTAAATCCTCCTGGTCTTTTCTTGGTCTTATCTTTACGTCCACACTTCCTGTCAGTTACCATATCTTAATGACATGACAAACGGAGGAAACGGCTGCCTGAAAACACTTTGCTTTCTTCTCTTAGCTCCTCCTGCTTTGTGGGCCTCAGCAATCTTCATTTTCAGAGAACTGCTAGAGGAACTCATGGCTGCTGATTGTTGGGCGAGGTTAGAGGAAAGCTTAACCCTAACAATTGGATCTTTTAGACCCTGAAAACCCTGTTAGATGTTCACACAGCATAAAGATTTAGGTTTTTGTTGGGTTTTAGAAAACTTTCCATCTTTTACCAGAGCATAGATCTTGATCTGACCGGCTGCTTCTTCTTCTACTCTCTGAAACAGTGTGCTTAGATGTTGAGACAAAGGGAAGTGGATTGATAAAAATGCTGTTGAATGAGTGACGACAGGCTGCTTTTCCTGCGTGGAGGAGCAGCTGTTCAGCTGCAGCATGGAAGTAAATCTGTCTGGAGATCTGTGGACTTCTGGAATGAGATGAAATCCTCTTTTCTTTCTGTTTTCAGGTCGTACAACATCAACAAGCTAGCTGAGCAGGCCGTGGAGGAGCTTCTAAAGATCGGTGTGTACATGTAAACTGCTTTTACTTCAGAAACTCCTGGGCGTCCTTGACTTGTGTTTTTCACCTCTAGGAAGGTCTCAGACTGGTCTGGGTTTCCCTCTAAATAAAGAACTTATAGAAAAGGGTGAGTTTATGTTTATGCTGCGGTTGTTGACGTGTTTGTCCTAATGTGGACCTCCTCATAACGTGGTCTCTGTGTCCTCAGTGACTGAAGAATACAACAAGTCTCTGGTGTTCAGTCCGGATGACGGCCGTCTGTTCTACAGCGTCAGGGAGCCCATCGTCAACCGAGTGTTCTCCAGCAGCCGTCAGAGAGGCTTCGCCAGCAGGTGATGCTCCTCAGAGTCACAGCAGACCTTCAGCAGGACGTCTACCTGCTAACCTCGTGTTAAGAACATCATTAAAACAATTTCTAGCAACTAAGACAACAAACAATTAAAAGAGCAGGTACACAAAGTCTGTAAAAAAGATGTAAAACAATTATGGATCCAGCTGGCATGAGCCTATGTCTGTAAGTTTCATCATCTCCAACCAAGATACACGGAGCCAGAAGCAGAAGAAGCAAAATTCAGCTTCACGTCTTAACATCTTAAACTCTGTCTTAAGTTTTTTCTGTCTGGCTTTAAGAAACATCTGTTAACCAGGATAAAAGCACATTTATTATAAAACTACATTTGCCAGAGTCTGCTGAGACCAGTTGTCTATCGAAATCATTAATTTCTGCCTTCTTACGTGGATATGACTGAAGAAAGATAATGACTGGTGAGATGGATTTTACACCAGCGTAATTCCACTGGATCACATGATTAAATTGAGGATCAATCATTGAAATCAGCCGATTGATGCTGGAGTTGGGAGGAAATTTACCCCTTGTAGTTTACCCCCTCCACTTTTATCTCCTTCTGGATAAAATAACATCCCAGAAGAAACACTCCACTACAGCAGAAGAGCTGGAGATGATTTTAAAGACAGTGGGACAGTAACATGTCCCAGATTCCTCATCCAATGATGAGGAATCTCACTGGAAACCACTAAGTTCTCTCTTTACTAAAACCTCTGTAACCTTGCTCCGTTTCTCTTCAGCTCCATGAGTCTTTGCACAGATAACGTCCACATGCTTGATTCATGCTTTCTGCACGCTTGTCTCCTGCAGCAGATTTTCAAAGTGGTTACAGCCTTAAAAATGCTAATAAAAATCCTTCTACCCATCTACCTGCATACCTACCTACCTGCTCCATCCTCAGTTACTTACACAGTGGCACCTGCAGCGATGCTTCCACCGCTCATGAAGTTTCACCATGTTGCTTTATTTGTCACAAGTCCACAGTGTCATGGTTTACAGACAAGTCAGACAACCGTAAGAGTTTAACTGACCACCTTCCTCTTCAGGGTGTGTGTTCGGTCTCGGTGTTGGGACGCCTGCATGGTGGTGGACGGCGGGACATCCTTCGAGTTCAATGATGGAGCCATTGCTACGATCAGCATGAGTGATGAGGACCAGCTGAGAACGGTCATTCTGGACAACTGACACCAGTTTGGAGCACACTGGACCTTACTGGTTCCTGCTTCTAGATCCTAGATTAAACCGGTTTTCATTTTTACTGCCTGATAAAAAGTTATCAGTGTTTTTGTTTTGTTTTTTAAAGTAACTTTGTGAATTTAGTTAAATGTTGTAAATACTGGGCCAGACAGGGATGAGTACCACTCAGCAAGGATTCATGCATCATCTGAGTCCTGTTACACATACTGCAGCCTGCAGAAGGATGATGATGATGAAGTACGTCTGTTTGGGAGTCTAAAAGTTCCTCCTCTGAGCTTTCTGAGGATCTTCAGACAGAACCAGGACCATAAAACTTTGTACTCAGGAGATGCTGTTGGGTCAGAATAACCCCAGAGACTCTGTTTCACACCAGTTTTAACTAAATTAATTTATTCTAGATTGACTGTAGTCTCTAGGCGCTTGACTCAGAATGGTGCCGGTAAAACAGCTGCTTCCACCTGTTACCTGCTGGATGGCGTTGAGTATTTATTTAAACTATCTCTCCTGGTGGCTGAAGCGTGTCTGTTAGTGGCAGCAGGTCGGTGTAGGAGGGATTAAATTAAAGAAACCGTGCGGTTATCAAGATTAGGAGGCAGTTTTAGACAGCAGCAGAGCTCAGGTTAAATCCTTCCAGTTCAGTAATTATTTATTAGATCTGGACAGAAAAAAAGCACAAACATGAATATTAATCTGTGTGATACTGCAGAAGTGACATGCAAAATGTGAAGCTGAAGTTCCAAAGTTTTAACATCCTGAGTTTTTCTTGTTTCTGATGTTTAAAATGTGTGCGAGGTGGAGCTGCCAGTAAAGAAACACTGAATTTCAGAAGCTTGGCTGAAGAAAACGCTGCATTATCAGATCTTTTTGTTTTTATTTGATGCATTTCCCAGCAGCTCCAGTTTGTCATGAAAGCTTTGATGGTGATTTTTTCCAGTATGAACTCAGCAGATGAACTGATGAACCAATCAGAAACTGATGTGCCAAAGTTCCTTCAGGAAGCACTGCCACCATGTTCCAGTGTGTGTTTTCTGACTGGATAAAGTGGGATGAATCAGAAGATCTTGTGTGTTTTTAATTTTTGTTTTCAATCTGTCTCAGTTACCTCTGGAGGACGTCCTTTCACTCAGCCACAACCTCACCTAAGAGGAAATGCCTGGATTGTTCCTTCCCAGTAAGACCAGGAAAAGATATGAAACAGCACAGTTACCACCTGAAACCTAACGATTGAGATGATGGGAGCACGCTGACTCCAGTAAAACTCCTAAGATTTACTAAAGACTGCTTTTAACCAGAGACTGAAAACCGTTTGGTGTAAGCCCCGCATAACTTTGCTTATGATCTGTGTTCATAGAGACATTGTTAATGTGTCTCAGATCTGGGCATCTCACTTTCTGCAACATGTCTGCCTTTCACTGGTGTACTGATAAAAGCCATTTTTAGAACCGGTCTCATATTCGTGATTCATATGAAATGGATCCAACAGCTGAAGTTCTACAGAATGAAGCAGCGAAACACCTAAAACCTGCAGGACAATTTCACATTTCTGTGCAAAACCTATTTGACTTTTAAAAAATATAACTTTAAATTTGAATGCATTTTGTCACAAAAGAAAATGCCTGCAGAGTTCAGATATCTGCACACCCGGTCCTGTCCTTGACAGTCTTTGCAGACATGTCTCTAATCTCTGAACTATTTCACATTTGCCTTTTAAGTCCAAGAATAGATGCTCTGATATTTCAATGAAAGATTCTTGTTTTCTTCATTAGTGAAATGAAATGTCATTCCATGTTATGTTTGCTAACTTTTCACAACTCAAACCTAAAGTAAACCTGCATGGTTGCTGATGGAAGTCACTGAATCAGTATAAGAGCCACATGCGGCTCAAGAGCTGTGGTTTACTGACCCGATCTACAAAAGTCTTAATTTCCAGAACTCCCACAATAAGATGAAGCAGTGATCTGCTCTTCGTTCTTAGCAGATCCTGGAGTATTTCCCATCACCCTGGTCGCAGCATAAGTCTGGTTAACATAATTCTAATGGAGCAGTGCTCGTTGGACTAAAGCTGGAGCAGAAAACTTGTTCCAGGTGGAGCTTTTCATCTTATTCTGAGCAAATCAGAAACCAGAGTCTATAATCACATTCATGTCTGAGGAGTGTAAACAGATGTGCCGATTTTATATAACATTAACATGTAAGAAAATCCTTCATCAGCACTCTGAAGCTACCCCAAAATTTCAGAATCTGTCCCCACCTCCGAGGCATGTTCATTAGATGAGGATTTATAGCTGGAAAACCAGCTCATATCCTTGATGTGATGTTTTAAAGGGAGCTTAAATGTTTAAAAAAGAAAGTCCAGGCAACAGTTTCACTGGTTTACTGCTTAAAACTCAAATGAACAGTTCAAGTAAAAAATAAGACACGTTTAGCCCAGACGTCAACTACCTGGTTCAGGTATGTCCATTTCTGGATCATTTACAAAGTCTAACAGCAGGTCTCCATGGAAACAAAAGATCCAGATCCATCATATCCATTAAAAACAGGTTCATCATTATTCCAGCAGAGAACGGACCATAATACTGTTACCGTGACAACCAGGCATCATCCAAGCCTGTTCAACCCATTTCCCTACAACTGGTTTATCACATTATTAAAACTCGGGGACTCAAAAACCCCAACAACTCAGCTACAGGATTGAAGAATCAGATCTTCAGGACCACCAGGTCCATGAGCATCCTCTGGAACAGCAGCATGTACTGAACACAACCCCAGTGGGAGGTGTGGGAGTCAGAATTTGAACCTCAATCGACACCTCCTGTTCCACATGGTGCAGTCGCTGGGGGGGCCACCCAGCCTGCTGGAGGGGGTGGGCCGGGCAGTGGCAGAGAAAGGCCTGGAGTTGATGCTGACATGGGACATGTCCTTCTTCAGAGAGGGCAGCTGTCCATCCTGGAGGAGACCAAAGATGTCCAGGTGGGTCAGGGAGGGAAGCGTCTTCCCCAGGTCTCTGGAAACGGAACCACAGTCAGATTCAGAACCAGCTAGAACCTGGTCACACATCCTGCACCAGGACTGGGTCAGGCTTTCTGGACCAGACTGGACCAAGACAGAGTTGGGGGTTACTTACATGAGAGCAGCGAGGTGGATGTGGTAGCAGCGACTCAGGGCCAGATGCTGGAGATGTTTCAGGTGTCTGAGAACAGGTAAGCTGTCGGCCATCAGCAGAGTGCTGTCACTGTCACCAAGGAAACAAGAAATGTATTAAGGACCGAAGATGCAAACCTGCAGCGTGAGGAGGACCACCTCTTACCTTAAATCTAGAGTCTGGAGGTTGGGGCATCTCTCCACCAGCACCTTCACATCTGGAAAGATCAGACATGATCTCAGAAAAACCTCCTGATCACCTTTCTCTATAATTAATTCCACTTTACAGGTAGGTTAAAGTAGTCAGCTGCAGTCTGAGGGGTGTTAGGACCACCTCAGAAGTCATCAGCCTCTCCAAGCTCCACCTTCATGTCATATCATTAATTGTAGAGTGGTCCAGGTCTAAATAGAGGTCTCTTAGCAACATAGGAGTGATAGTGATCTTTCTATGATGGAAATGTGATAAATAATGCTGTTATCATGGATCATTGTGGATTTACAAGAGAGAGTCTCTGAATAAAACTACATTTAGTGGCTGGATTGTAAAACTCCTGAATGGGACAGAAATGCTGGAAAA
Source organism: Rhadinocentrus ornatus (assembly GCA_037177495.1). Lineage (NCBI taxonomy): Eukaryota > Metazoa > Chordata > Actinopteri > Atheriniformes > Melanotaeniidae > Rhadinocentrus > Rhadinocentrus ornatus. Next base: position 26,906,672 of record JBAMHW010000021.1, read on the forward strand.
CTTCCAGAGATCATCTAAAAAGGTAAAATATCAATCACTGATGATAGAAGAGGTCCGGGATCCTTGTGGAGTTTTAAAGATTAATTGGCTTAATTAAATATACAGGTCCTAAAAAACACAAAAATCACTGAATCTGAAAGGAAAAAAATAAATAAAGAAAAACATTATTTATTAAAAAAAAAAAAAAAAAAATTTTTTCTGTTCACTAAAATGATCAATATATTGACAGAAACGTAGTGCCTGTCCATCCCAGGTTTACACTTATTTTATAGTGTCAAATAAAAACCATCATATCTAGTTTTCCATCAACAACAAACTGGGAAAAAGTTTAAGATGTAAACTTTCCAGTGACGCTGACAGCAGCTCCAGGTCCCCTACTTCTGAAAATATCTGATAATGCTTCATCCTACCACTAGAGGGAGTATGAGTACCACCAGTAGTCCAGCTACATCTGAACTCTGGGTTTATGTGAGTGAACAGGTCTCTGATTCCTTGTATAAGAGTCCAGCAGCATCCCTCTCTTACCGTCCAAGGTGAGGCTCTCTCTGTACCCACTGAGGTTGAGGTTGGTGACACTGGGGCTCAGATTGTTAATAACACTCTTCACGTGATCTTTGCTGAAGCTGCACCAGGATATGTTGAACTGCTCCATGCTGCAGAACAAACCATAACATGACTAGTCAGCAAAGAAGAGGGAAGAGAGGGAAGGATGGGCTGGATGAGCAGCTTCTGACCTGGAGCAGGATTTAAGCATGGCAGCCAGAGCTGGAGCAGAGAAGTTGGAGCAGCCACACAGATTGAGCTGCAGCAGGTCAGGGTTCATAGCCAGAGACCTAAGGAAGGTGGGGGAAAAGGGTGATTCTGATGGTTTCAGGTTAATCTGGACCAGCACAGCTGGACAGCTCCAAGGTCTGCAGTTCATCCTACCTGATGATGTCGTCTGACAGCTGCAGACCTTCCAGGCTCAGATGCTTCAGCAGTCTGCAGCGATGGATGATGCTCCCCAGGGTGGAGGTAGGGATGATGGAGCTGGACAGATCCACCTCAGTTATCTGCAGAGGACTGAACACAAGGAAAGACTTGATCCTTCTCTGGAGATCTTTTACCATCTCCATCTTGAGCTCAGGAGACACATTGCTTTCCTTAGAACAGGGATGTCAAACATACGACCCGGGGACCAAAACCAGCCAACCGCAAGGTCTAATCTGGTCCGCAGGTTAAATACGGTAAATATGAAAATAACAGATGTTAAATGTGCATTTTCCATTAAAGCAACTCTCATCATAATATTTTTATGTGTTATGCACAAGTAAAATAAATTACCTGTAAATTTACTATTTACCTGTACAATAAATTCATAAATAAATAAACAATGTAATTAAATTCATTTTGATAAGTAAATTTATACATAAATTAGAGGTGGGACTTGATTAAAAATAATGTATCTAATTAGGGACTTTGTTATTAATTAATCTTGATTAATCACATTTTAAACTTTTTTTTAATTTAAATGTATTTTAGTGGACGGCTGAAACAAACAGACATTAAAATTGTAAACTCAACTCCAGTAATGTCGGGAAAATGCACTTAATTGCATTTAATTTCCACACAGTAGAAACAGAAATTTTCAGTCCTGTAACAAGCAGCTCCAGCTGTTCTCTATTAAGAGTCTACAACATGTTGCAGTACTTTAACTTTCCAAATGTTTTCCTCCACACTCTTCATTAATAGGCATTAACATCTGACGGTAAGCCAGGATGGGATTCAGCTTCTGCTGAACTCACGTTGAGTCTGAGAGATGCAGCTCTTCAACAAAAGCTCGAGGACAGCGCAGCCTGCGGACTCCAGTCTTCAGCACCTGATGCAGAGCTGGACCCATGTGCATCAACCCGTCCAGGTCAACGCTGTGCCAGAGGGACTCATCAAACCTGGTACAGACACACGCAACCTCAGATGATGTTCACATTTCCTGGTGTCAGACCTGCAATAAACATCTTGCTATGGAGCAGGGACCATCATTCAGCTGATGGACATGTGACCTTGGATGTAAACGTTAAGGTTGTTTATCTCAGTGAAAATGTTCAGATCTGCGGGCTTGGTGATCCAGACATTGTTTCTGTGCAGCAGATCTTCTAGAGACAATACATTACTGTTATTTATTGCTATTACTTCTATTGTTACTGTCATACACAGCTTTTACACTTAGTTTACCTTATTATACTATAGTATAAATACTGAATGTTATCATTGAACTCCCTGTATCGTCATTACCTTATGACAACTTGTAATGTATTTTACTCTGATTTGTGTTTTTGACTTATTCTGTTTTATTTAACTATTATTCATCATGCACCATCATTAACCAACTATTTAACTTACATCATACAAGAGTAAAGGGTTATTGTCTTGTAGTAGTGTATTTTTCCCACAACTTCAAATCATAATTATTTTTTATACTGTTTAGTATATTACAATAAGTTTTATTATGTTACACCATACTGTATAAGTATGTGGCATGCTATTGCTATTTACTATATATACTACATTAAATGGTGTATTACTATCACATTACTTTCCTATAATTCGCTTCTACACTCCGTGTGCATTGCACTAATGCTCTGACTGCACGTCTGCTTGTGATCACCGACTTCTTTCCTGTTGGTTTGTGTCTTTTTTACTTCCGTGCTACGTACATACTGTGAAACTAGTGTGTGCCATAAATTGCCCCTCAGGTAAAAATGTTTGAGTTGAACTGAATGATGATGAAGTAAAACAGCCACAGAGCAGGCTCTGCTTAATGCTGCGAGAATTTTGTTTGTGCATGTCCTGTGATACCTGCTCATGAAATCTGTGTCCTTTAACTCTCTACTAAAAAACAGTAGAAGGGGAAAGTGCATGTTGCAAAAAGATCATGTAGAATTAGTTTAGTGGAGACTCACGCCAAACGATGCCAGCGCTTGCAGACTACGGAGACTCTGAGGAGGTCTTGGAGGCTGAGGCAGAAGTAGATCCTGAGGAGCAGCTCATCTGGCAGGCAGTCCCATGAGATGCCTGAAGAGAGAAAGTTGGTTTCTGGCTTATTTTTACAGGAAATACCACACAGACACACTACTAAAAGAGGTTTTACTACCTAAAGCGGGTTCTTTCTTCTTCTTTCTTGATCTTCTGGCCAGGACAAAGTGGTTGACTTCATTCTCCTTTCCCTTGCTGAGGAGCCGTTGGTACTTGTGTGGTGGAGACCACTGCTGGATAAGCTCTGTTGGGGTGCATTCAGAGACCTGCCCCTCCCTGGGGACCCCTCTAGACTTGCGTTTGTTGGTTCTGTTGGTCTGAGACAACATGGAGTTCTGGAGGCTCAGGAAAGGAAATTCCTGTAGTGGCAAGCTGGAAGGAAAGTAGGTGTTGATCAGATGGTCTAAAAAACATAAATACGGAAGCATGTTCTTATTCTAACTCAGAAACATCATCAGGGACCTCCAGCAGCTCAGTGTCTCCTTCCCCGCCATATTGAAGCAGACACCAGCGGCGTGACCGCGCAAATTTCAGAAACAAAGGAAATACAAAAAGTCTGTCAGTTATTTTCTAAAGTGCACGTGAGTGTAGAGTTGTCCTTGTTATTAGAGCTTATATTCAGTGTTTGGTTTTCATAAGAAACCAGAAAGAAACGCGGATGGCCCGTCAGAGGCCGGGCTGGGAGAAAGCGCGGTACCGATCACAGTTACATTACAACAAAAAGATAAACGAGGAATAAACATGAACCAGAATCCTTTATAATGACGCACTAACGGGATTATGTGTCATTTAAAGAAACACATAACCTGACTAACTTTGGTATAGTTCAGATATTGTGAAATCCGTCTCTCGTGGACGGCACGTTTAAAATAAGCACCGGAAAGGGCCGTGCGAATACTTTAACTAAATAAATAAATAAAAAGAAATAAAACAAAATAAAAAGTTAACCTGTCTCCAGGCATGTCCTCCTCTTCGAATCAGGATCTGTTCAGTTCTATGGTCTGGACATGAACTTTTCACTGATGTCCTTCCACACAGACTCTTTAAATTCGCCGCGCGCTGTGAGGCGTCCTGCTTTATTTACGCTATGGACGTAAAACGTAATACGTCCCCTCTTCTTCTGGTGTTTTATTGGCAACTGGCAAATGTTACAATGGGGCATTACAGTCACCTACTGGTAAGGAGTGTGGATCAGGACCAGAGGCTTATCCTCCAAATTCTCTTAATCAGAACTGATTTTGCCAGAAAACTAAATGAGATTTCATAGTAAACATTTCCAGAGCAGCTCTGTAAAACGTCTGGAAGTTTATCCTTGGATGAAGCTCCCCACTCTGGAGGAGTTGGTTAGAGGCAGAATGCTGGTGGTCTGTCGAAACACTGGCAAAACTGTTGAAAATCATGGATAACAACCCCCACCCGTGCAGTCAGGGGAGGCAGGTACACAACAAAAAGAAAAATAAATAAATAACATAATGTAATTTTAATATTTGTCCATTGGTCTGTGGTACAAATGACTCCAATAAATTTTAACATTATCTTTAGTAAAATCACTAAATGTGCGCCTGGTGCATGCCCCTTTTTCAGCATGCCGCCAATATAAAGATTTATTATACACCATGACTTTCTCAAGTTTGTGTAATGTCTTTAATGTAAGTCTGTGACAATTATTCTCTCTGATCCATGCAATGCAATCCAATTTATTTATAGAGCACGTTAAACACAACACTGTTCACCAAAGTGCTGAACCAACAGCAAATCATTTACAAAATATTTTTATAAATAAATACACTAAAACAGGGTTCTCCAATTCGGTCCTACGAGGGCCGCAATCCAGCAGGTTTTCCATGTATCCCTGCTTCAACACACTTGACTCAAAATAATTAGCCATTGTGCAGAACTTGATTGGCTGTTGGATCCATTTAATTTGATGGTGTGTTTGTGTTGGTATGTGTGTGTGTGAGCGAGGAATGCTGATTAGATATTAAACATTTCCAATGATCAATATGTTTTAAGTTGAATAGATATTGAGTTCTTATAATTGTAAATCAGACTCTTCACTTCAGTTCAGTTTAATTATTTGCCATTTGCAGTAAAAAAAAAAAAACACACACGCACACACACATTGGAAAACAGTTGCAAAGAGCTCAAAATGCACTGTCAACATTTAAACAAAACATATGAAACACGTGGACAGATCCTAAAATGCATAAATACTAAGAAACAATAAAAATAACACTGTATAAATAGATAGCAGTAAAAGAGGTAACTAAAACAGTAAGGTGCATGTCTGAGGCATTTTTCAAGTGCATTATTCAAAGTTAAATGTCCTCCAGGTAGGTCACAGCCTATTGTTGTTAGGGAAATTCTTCCCAACACAAACACAGCAAAGCTAAACCTTTCAACACAAGAAAGACACAGAGCATTATTTCATGTATACAATTTTACTTGCAAGGAGTGTATGCACCATACGTATATGATACACACACTGAGTTGTTTCACACATTACAAGGCAATATAAAGGGAGGTTCATGAAGTCCTTCCCTCGAACATTACACACTTCAGAATTACACAAGTCTCAGGTTTCAGTATTTTTCCACTGAAGACGAGGAGAATAAGAAGCATCGGTTAGAGTCTCCTCCTGGTGCAATCACGTCCTTTCATCTCATCCACAGCTCGACCTTGGTTTCCAGCATAAACCAGCACACACATCCACAAAGAATGCTGTTTCTTAATGATTAAAATATAAAGACTGGTACAGAGTAAATACAAAGTTGATCCTAAAACTTAATGCATAAATGATTGGTTCAAAGTATAACAATGAATCATTAATAAATCACAATCAAAATATAATAAACGTAATGATAATCCATATGATCATCTTTACAATTGTCCTGTGAGCAGAGCGAACCACTCTGGTAAAAGATTTTTTTTCTTTCACAGTGAGATTACCAAACCAAACAGTGATAGAGCTGGTAAGAACAGTTTCTTAACAGAGTCAGTGTCCCACCAGCCATTAACCGCACGTCCATGACACACTGGACAGTTTGAAGAGCAGCTTCAGTGGCAGATTCCATGCTGCTGCTGCTGTCCAGCTCTACAAAACTTCCACCACCAACCACCCTGGATTTACACACTCAGAACTGAGCTGGTCATTAAAACCACGTATAACTTCATAGTAAATTTATAATAGACATATATTTATATTAGGGCTGTCAAATTATTAAAAAATTTAAACCAGATTAATCACTGCTTACAAATTAATTATGATTAATTACTATTCACGATTATGCCTGAAATTTGCCCGTTATTACTGTATTGTATCAACAGCGAGCCAATGCTACAATTACTTGCCGTTAACTGACCTTCCCTTGGGTAAACTTCAGATGTCCAAGGGTCAGTAAATGCAGCATGTAATGTACTTCTATATGTTGTTCTAAATTATCTCTACCATGTTCTAGATCAGTGGTTCCCAACCGGGGGTCCGGGACCCAAGGGGGTCCCCCAAAGAGCACAAGAGGGTCCCTGAGGCTTTGAACATTAGAGCCATTGCGATTAATATCCAAAAATTGTTCTTATTTTAATGAATAAAAGTAAGGCTGTATGTTGTTAATTTAACTTTGGCTTTATCAAAGGACAGGGCTCAACCTGAATACATCATCATCTCACCAACTGTCTCCATGGTGAAAATTCCTGTCATTATACCAACAGACTGATGTTAAACAGTCAATATTGATGAAGAAACTCTGATTAAACTGATGAGCTGGATAAAAACAGGTTTATCCTTTTATCATTGAACAGGCTGGGAATGACAGGTGAAGGAGTATGTTTATATGTTAACTCCAGACTCCATGTAAATAATTGTGAAGATATAGCCTGGAGACTAAAACATGGACAACTGATTATGATGCTCATGATCCCGATACTGCTTATGACAATCTGATTCATTAATTAACTGGTCTATCCACAACATCATTCCTGAGAAGACTGTCATAGACAGTAAGAATGATTGTAACCACTGGCTTACCAAAGGGTTACTAAACTTGATAAAACATAAAAGTAAACTCTAAAAGAATTACATAAAAAACCTAGTGATGAAAATAGAAATAAATATTATAGATTTAGAAAAAAACTCATTCAAATATTAAGAAAGAGTAAAACTACTGCACTGAGCATATTAGTGAAGCACAAGGTGACTCTAAAAGGACCTGGGCTGTTTTAAATAAAGACCTACCAGGGGCTGGAGGCCTCCAGTGCTACACGACTCTGTAAACAGTAATTACCCCTACTCGCCAACACCCTAAAAGACCATTTTGTTTCCATAGGGGAAGACCTTGCCAAAACAATCAGGCCTCCAAAAGGATTTTCTTACAAATATTTTCTAATCTCATTTTTCATTAAACCTACTGATGCTACTGAACTTTAAAAAAATTTCATAAATCTCTCGTACAGCAGGAGTAGATGGAATGTGCAGGAAAATTCTGATGGCTATCGCTCATATAATAGTAAAACTGCTCACACACTGCATCAATCTGTCATTACTTCATGGCATAGTGCCAAAAATTACCAAAATTGCTAAAATCATTCCAATTTATAAATCTGTAAATTTATAAACAATACGAACAATTACCATCCAATTTCTGTTCTACCAACTCTCTCTAAGGTACTGGAGAGAGCTGTGCACAATAAATTGAGTCGGTACCTGTGTAGTGGAATAGTTTCAGGTGAGATGATTGCAAGTGGTGTTTAGCCAATGGCAGTGCGGCCTCCCCCACATATAAACTGCTGATTTTCAAGCAGTAAGCGGCTTGAATTTTGTCTGTGCTTGGAGACTGAAGCTGATCTGTCAAAAGATCTCTTCCTATCGATGTCTAGGGAAGTGGCTCGACTGGTATGTTGCCCTGGCACTCTAAACTCTTTTCTTAAACCTTATAGCTATATTTTAATAATTTCCCACTAGTGGCATCGCCCGGCCTGGGCGTTCCAGGGATGAGCCCTAAACATTTCACATCAAGCCCCGGAAGTTTTTTCCCCCCAGAAGGAATAAGTTTAAATAAACTGAGCCGCCTAATAACATTAAAGAAGATGGTAGTTTTGTAATTTCCTGGCTTCTGTGAACGCAACACAGGTAGAACAATATGACCAATCACAGAGGACTTTCATGGAAGCAGGAATCCTTCGTGTTTTATTAGCTGACAGCCTGGCGTTCACAACACTTTCTTCATCAAATCGGAAAATGAGGATGAAGTAACAGAAGACCTAGAAGCTAAGCCGGCAACCGTTAGCCCTACAACAGAGCCTGAGGCTAGCTGCAGCAACGGTGACGCCAGCTCGCAGTGGATTTATCAGGTGTGTGAATCGGCTTTGTGAGGGACAGTCAATGAAAATGCTTGCACTATCTTTATTGATCGTGGAGCTGCTGCCTTTCACAACAGAGCAAGCAAATATCCCGCTTCAACCCGTGATTGGTTGGGCGCCAAAGTGTGCTCCTTCACAAATGATCTTATGTGCTGTCATCTTCCAAATGGGGAAAAAGTCTCTCGAGACTGGATCACCTGTTCCTGTACCTTGCTTCCCTTGCATGTTATCTGCATCAAAGAAAAAACTGTTCATTAGTGGTTTTTCTGAGTTGAAAACATCCTAAACGTGTGCATGACCACGAGAAAAGCTCAGAGCATTCCAACAGTATGCTAGCTTTACTTCAGCGCTGATCAGCCACTGGGCGTGGGAATGTGAATGCCAAACTGGTGCAGAAGCTGGAAGGAGAGAAGCGGTGTTGGCGGGATGTGCATTTATTTTATATTATTTTCATTATTAGTTCGGTTTGCTGGTGACATAGCTGTAAAATCTGCCGGATGGATCAAGATCAGATATCTAGCGAGGGTCAAGATTATGTCTTCTCTAAATAATTGGTAATGTGCAGATGTTGGTTTACCTTTTAGGAGCCATGACTGCGGGAAAGGATGAACAGGTTCTGAAATACAAATCAGAGCAGGACCTTCTTTAACCAGGTGGTTGACAGGTAAAATAAAGGATTTATATGCAAGGGGTGGGTCTAGAAAGTCTTCAATGAGCAGGGCAGGCAGGGGCACTGACTAGGAAAAGGGAGGCAAAAATGAGAACTTTTTTTAAAAATGTAAAAAGTTTTTAAAAAAAATTTTAAGGCTGAGATTTTAGTAAATAATTAGCTGATTATTACAACTTAAGCAGTCATCAGATGTTAAATCTGGAAAAACAAACTGTAAACTATATATATATTTTTTGTGCATCACTGCTGCTACAGTCATGGTGTAGATGTATAATTCTGTAAATGAGTGATGATTAAACTTAATTGTCAGATCACTGTCATGTTTTGCTCTGATTGTGTGTTCTGAGTTTCCAGGTGGGGCTGAGCAGGTTGCCATGGAGGCTCAGGGCGGAGTCTGGAGCTACAATTGGAACCACCTGCAGCCCATCAGTCTGCTATTTAAGGACAGGCAGGAGCTCCAGTCTTTGCTGGATTATCTCTCTTGACTGTGTGGTAATCAGGTCTTCTTTTGCTTCCAATCAGCTATCACCTGGCTCTTTTGTGTTTTCTCAGTTTTTCAGGTCGCTTCAAGAAGCTGTTGGAGATCCTCTGAAAAGAACTCCGAATCAGGACTTCCAACTGCGACCAAACCTTGCCTCAGTTGTCAGCCTGCCTGCTCACCCTGCCTGCTGCCTAACTCATTCACCACAACCGGAGATCATTCAGTTTACCCCTCCACCATCAGACCAACTCTGGATCCAAGATCCACATAAATTCCTCTGCCCTCTGCAGGAGTTACCTGGTCCAAGCCTCTGAAGAATTTCCAACATTAAGAATGCGTACTAATTTCCCACACACCCTAATCAAGCGGGTACTGATTTCCTACACACCCGAATCGAGTGGGGCCTCTTTTCCTACAAACTTAGAGTACTGATAAAATACCTTCTGACTCCGTGGGTTTTCTCTTCTCTTTTTAGAGTGGGCTGCAGGCCAGTGAAGACAAACTACTTCTCTCCTATTTCAATTATTTATTCAATTACAGAATTTTAGAAATGTGCAAACAGAGCTCTGGGTCCAGTTACCTCTCCCTCACTAATCTAGAAGCTTGGAGTCTGGCTTCCTGCTATAGCCAGAACTCACTTCTAACTCATCCACTGGACCCTTAAATAGTGGGCTATACAAAGTTTTCTGCTGAGTCCTGCTTGCTGGAGTAATTTCCCAGTGTCATCTGGTAACTGCCTCTCCGTGGTCCTCACCCGGTGCCATCCTCCCATTTTCTGTCAAGAGGGATATAGACACCCCCGCACAATCCCAGGCAAAACAGAACAAACAACTAAAACCCCAATATTTACCACCAGTAACTTCTTCTCAACAGAAACACTAATTAATCCCACAGAGCTCCTCTGTTTCACAAGGACTCATAACACACTATTTGCAAATATATGAACCTAGAACAAAAATAAGTAGCACACCTGAGAAATTCCTTGATTATCTCACACCTTCTGCATATGTTTATAAAAATTGTCAAGACTGTTCATGTTTACTTGGCTGGTTAGCTCAATTGGTAGCGCTCCCATGTGGGAGACCAGGGTTCGAATCCCCCAGGGGACGAACATTAACACCTTCCAGTTGGGTCATTAGGCAAGACCCTTAACGCTACTGCCTAACCATTGTAAGTTGCTTTGGATAAAAGCGTCAGCTAAATGACTGTAATGTAATACTTCTTTCATCTCTGTGTGTTCTGCCTTTGGGTCCACCTCCTTGCTACAGTCCCTGACCGTGACAGGCACATCACAATTCCAGCCTTTGTCAGACTTGATTGAAATCAGATGTATTGATCAGCAATAGATGTTCTTCCATCTGACGTCAGCTCGCATTCTTTGCTGGCTTGACTGCCATTAGGCATGCCTAAGGACATTTTTGCTTGTTAGCAATTTAGAAAAAGAAATTGAAATAGGAAAAAGGTGTAATATTTTTGGTGCAATAATATTGTGGAGGGGCTGCACGGTGGTGTGGTGGTTAGCACTGCAGCCTCACAGCAAGGTGGCCTGTGTGGAGTTTGCAAGTTCTCCCTGTGTATGCGTGGGTTCTCTCCGGCTTCCTCCCACTGTCCAAAGACATGCATGTTAGGTTAATTGGTGACTCTAAATTCTCCCT
>JBAMHW010000021.1:26966972-26987211 GCA_037177495.1 Rhadinocentrus ornatus
GATATATATATATAGAGAGAGAGATATATATATATATATCTATATATATATAGAGATATATATATAGATATAGATATATATATATATAGATATAGATATATATATCTATATATAGAGATATATATATATGTAGATATATATATATATATAGATATATAGATATAGAAATGGATATGGATGGATGGATTTATTGATATACAAAAGGCCAAAAGCCAGTTTGACAAGGCACACATCTTGAAATTATTATTGTGAAATTGCCTGTGTCTTGTCTCAGTGTTCCTTCTTGGTTCCCGTTTTATTTTCAAGTTTCTGTAGGTACTTTGAAGACCTATTAGTAAACCTTGTTTTACATTTAGTTCCTCCTGGGTGCTATATTTTATGATTAAACCTGCACAAAATAAGTCTTATGTCTTGCTGCTGTGTATGCGGCGAAATTTTGGTTGTATTCCACCAAATCTCACTCCAAGGATTATTTTAAAAGTTGGCAGCTCTGACTATGGTCTCAGAAAACTTAAATAAGAGGAGATGGAAGCTTTCGTGACCAACAGCTCCATCAATATAACCAAGAATAAGTGCCGTTATTTCCTCCTAAAAGCATGAATTGTATTTTTTTACAGAGACTGTGTGATTATGTTTGCGACTTGCTGCTGGAAGAATCGAATGTCCAACCAGTTGCCACACCAGTAACAATTTGCGGAGATATTCATGGTCAGGTAAGTCTGACTGTTACTTGTTCTGGTTAATCGCAGCAATCACACAATCTATGAGTATTTTTTAAAAACAAATAAATTTGGTGTCCTTGTCCAGTTTTATGATCTCTGCGAGCTCTTCAGAACTGGGGGCCAAGTTCCAGACACAAACTACATTTTCATGGTAAGATATGAAGGCTGTTCACCTATTAATGATGGGAAAAGATTGTTGATCTTGTGTAAATAAACATGCAACTGCAGCATAAATCCAACAAAAGAAACTAGATATACTTGATATTAAGATTTATTTTTCTAATGTTTTTTGGTCTTTAACGTGTTTTCTTTCTTCCTGTAGGGAGATTTTGTAGACAGGGGATATTATAGTTTGGAGACATTTACATACCTACTAGCTTTAAAAGCCAAGTGGCCTGATCGCATCACACTTCTAAGAGGAAACCATGAAAGTAGACAGATAACACAAGTGTATGGCTTTTATGGTACGTACTTCATTCAGCATGTCATTTATTTTCTTTTAAACTAGAGTTAACAGAGTTAATTTCAAATGTTTGTTCTGCTCCTATTTTCTTATTTAGATGAATGTCAAACAAAGTATGGGAATGCTAATGCCTGGAGGTATTGCACCAAAGTGTTCGACATGCTGACTGTGGCAGCGGTACGTTGATGAGCTTCTCATCTGTCTGATGGACCTATTTTAATTATTCATATCAATAGGATTTTTATGTAAGAGGTCTATTTCAGGTCTTCTAGGACCTTAAAACACAATCTACCAACAGTTTCTCTTTGTATAACTGGTGTAATTTCTCCTCATTGTTATAGGGCCAAAAAGCAATACTTTTGAGCAGACAGAATGAGGAAACTCATTTTATCTGGGCAGTAATTGCTGCTGCGCGTCATGTTTTTAGACCTGCCTAAAAATCCTCAGCAAACAGGGTCCAACTTGCCAGTACATCCCAGTCTTTTTAAGGCTCATTTATGCTACCTTACGTACGTAAATAGGGGCGTCTGTTTCAAACATTGTCATCCTCATACTTGTCTTTTACGGCAGAGGTCCCTAACCCTGGTCCTCAAGGACCACTATCCTGCAGGTCTTAGATGTCTCCCTGCTGCAACAAACCTGATTCAAATTAAATGGCTCTCAGACCAGCTCTGCACAAGTCTGCTGATAAGCCGTTAATTTGAATCTAAGACCTGCAGGATAGTGGGCCTTGAGGACGGGGGTTGGAGACCTCTGTTTTACGGTACAATGGTTAAGTCATTTCCTGCACTTGCGGGCAGTGCTGAGTTCAGAGTTCACTCCTGTCATCTGATGTCTATTTCAGACACCGTTTGGCAGCAGTGATATAGCCTTTCTTCAAAAGTTTACTCAATTTCTCCCATTGTCCTCGTCTTCATTCTTTTTCTGCTTTTTTCTTCCTGTTCCTCTTCTTCTCTGGTTAGTTTCTTTCGCTGCTCACATGTCAGCTATTCTGCTCAGCACTGCCCTGCAATATCCAGTGGTATTGCTCAGTCTTCTGCGTCAAGTGACGGATAGCTAAGCTCCATGAAAACGGACCAAAAATGCACGTAACCGATGCAGAAGACGGATACACAGATGGACGGACAGTTTTTGTCCTGTCTTCTGCGTTGGTTACGTGACTTTTTGGTCTATTTTCATGTAGAAATTGAGTGAGCATTAATGGGCCTTAACACATGTATCAAATTTCCATTAAACTCTACATCAGTGAAGACCTACATTATTTCACTTTTAGATCCCTTTCCTACTTATTTCATGTTGACTTCTTTCTAACTCCGATCCTAGCTGATAAATGAACAAGTCCTGTGCGTCCATGGTGGTCTTTCACCTGACATAAAGACTTTGGACCAAATCCGAACCATCGAACGCAATCAAGAGATTCCTCACAAGGGGGCCTTTTGTGATCTGGTGTGGTCGGACCCAGAGGATGTGGACACCTGGGCTATTAGTCCTCGAGGGGCCGGCTGGCTGTTTGGCTCCAAGGTCACTAATGAGGTGAAACTCGGCTGCATTTAGAAATGGGAATTAAAACATGTTTTAACTTGTAATAAGTTATCCTCATATCTTCTGCCTCAGTTTGTTCACATCAACAACCTGAAGCTCATCTGCCGTGCACACCAGCTGGTCCACGAGGGTTACAAGTTTATGTTTGACGAGAAGCTGGTGACGGTGTGGTCGGCCCCCAACTACTGCTACCGCTGTGGGAACATCGCCTCCATCATGGTGTTCAAGGACGTCAACAGAAGGGAGCCCAAGCTGTTCCGGGCAGTTCCTGACTCTGAGCGTGTCATACCCCCCCGAACAACCACCCCATATTTCCTCTAAAGGGCAGACACTTTCCCCCCTTCACCTCTGAAAACGTATTTATATCCATCAAAGTAAAAATGACTCCAGCAGAGCATTAATGTCTCCTTCAGCAGAAAGTTTGTTCTGTTTTCACCGAACTCTCTTTGTTCTGTGAAAGAAGATTTTAACTCATAAAAAAATGATTCTCAACATTTATTGATTTTTAGGTCAGGAAAAAAGTCAATTTTCACAGTTCTGTATCCCACTGAGACAAATGCACACTGAATTGGTAAATACCAGTAAATAAGGTCAAAGTGAAAGTAGTACTTGGATTTAATTGTTTCCTTCTATAAGAATTATTTTCTCCCTTTTACACAATTTCTGTTTTAGTTGGAAGTGAAGTGTTGCTGGTGTTTGAACGACTCAGACCCAGGCTGAGCCCATCCTGCAACAATTAGCCTTAACTGATTCTTACATCAGTAATTTATACATTTTGAAATGACATGCATTACTGCTCTTAAACTGGTATTTAATTCAACCTGTTTTTCATCGGCGTGTCTTTAACGTGATGAGCTGTTGCCTGGCCTGAGGCATTTGTAAACATGATGGTTCAGTTATCAGCTGGGTTTTCACTGTGCCAACAAACGGCTCTGCACATCAGAGGTAGCAGAAAGCAGTTTGGATATTGTTCCCTCTTTTATTATTTGAATAAACTTTCATTCATTAAGATGTGTGAATACCAGTCTCTCGATCTACTTCGGGTTGTGCAGCGACGGCACAGGAAAAGTCCTCCACATTAGCTGTTTTCACATGAAATAGTTGTTTAGGAAAAATACAGTAGTACAGAATTATGACCCAACACTTCCTGAATTTTAGTCTTTCAGGGCTAAATACTATTGATGAGGAAGTTGTGCTGGACTGATCCATCCTGTTCATCTGAACACGAGATCGGTGGGAGAAATTTTTACAGATTAAATACAACTAATTTGCTTCAGTTTAACAAGGCAGACAGACCACAGAATCTAGAATATTTAATTTTATTATTTACTAACATATTTCTTCTTAATCCGCATACTTTGTTTATTTACAGCCTCAGTTCCCAAAAAGGTTGTTGACCTAAAATCTCCATAGAAACAATAAAATTCTTAATGGAAAGTACGGACGGTGTGTCCTGCAGACTAAAGAGGAGAGGGAGCATCCAGCTTGTTATTAGTGGACCGGTAAAAAGCCGCATCTGATGGTATGGGGCTGCATTAGTGCCTACGCTTCCAGCTTCCACATCTGTGAAGCTCCATAAAAGCTGAAAAGTCTACCATCCAGATGTCTCTTTTAGGAAAGGCCTAGCAGATTTCAGGAAAACAATGCTATATCACATCCTGCATCCATCACAGCAGCATGGCTTCACAGGAGAAACCATGGTTATTTGCCCCGTGTGAAGCAAAGCATTGTCATGAAGTGCTTTGAGCGGCTAGTCATGTCTCATATTAAATCCTCCTTCCCCTCCACCCTGGTCCCACTCCAGTGTGCTAGTTGAGCTAACTGGTCAACTGAGGATGCAATTTGTGCCGCTCTCACCCACATGGACACTAAAGACTTATACGTACGAATGCTGTTCAGACTTCAGTTCATCTTTCAACACTATCATCCCACAACAGCTCATCATCAAACTGTACCAGCTAGGACTCAACACATCACTATGCAACTGGTTGCTAGAGTTCCTCAGTGAGAAGCTACAAGCAGTACAGGTCAGCAGTAACACCTCGAGCACCATCACACTGAGCAAAGGAGCCCCGCAGGAATGTGTGCTGAGTCCCCTGCTCTTCACCCTGCTGACCCATGACTGCACACCAACATTCAGCCCCAACCACATAGTAAAGTTTGCAGACGATACGACTGTGGTGGGTCTCATCTCAAACAATGATGAGACAAACTGGAAGGAGGTCAGCCATCTGTCCATGTAATATAGCAATAACAATCTCCTTTTAAATGTGAACAAGACAAAGATTGTTCTGGACTTCAGAAGAGGCCACATCACACACCGACCACTGACCACCAATAGCTGCGTTTCCATAACCCCTAGAATTTCACAAAACCTAAACATCGCAATAAAAAACTGGTAATGGAAACACCTAAATATCGCTAAAAAGTTTTAGCTCTCATGAGGTGGTTTGTCAGACGTGTTGATATAGAAGTACATCGCAACAGTGTAGGGAGTCCATGACCAGTTCATTTCAAGTAAAGATGGTAAAATAAAATAAAGGTATGAGTAGACGCAGGAGGAGATGAAACATTTTTTTTTACAAATAATTGAATAATTAATATAACTGCCATCCTTGATAGCAAAAAAAAGGCAAAATGCAGTTTTACAAAGAATTAGAAATCTCCTTCCTTCTCAAAGAGTCTGCGGAACAAGATTTTACAAAAAGACAGCTAATGCGCTAAACACCGTTCAATGGAAACACCTACAAATCACAATTGCACTTTGTCGAAATTTTAGAAACATCACTTTTATTTTGTGAAAAACTGTAATGGAAGTGCAGCTTATAGTGCTGCTATGGAGAGACTGAGCAGCACCAGGTTCTTGGGGTGCACATCTGTGAGGACCTGTCCTGGACAGCCAACTGCACATCACTGACGAAGAAAGCCAGCTTCCTCCTCTGCAGACTGAAAACAGTGAGAGACCCCCGTCTGCACCTTAAACCGAGGCAGCATTGAGAGCATCCTGACCAGCTCTGTCACTGTGTGGTTCTGGAGCTGCACAGAACAGAAAAACACTGCAGCGCATAGTGAACACAGCGATGAAGATCATTGGTGTTTCATTTTCTCTCCTGGACATTTATAACTCACCCGCCAAGCAGTAAGCATTGTGAGGGACTCCAGTCACCCCCTGCACAGTCTGTTCAGCTTTCCCAACCCACCAGGCTGTAGACCCTGGACAGTTCACCAGTCTATTGCAGGGACAGAACCACAACAAACAAATACAAAAATAAATACCAAAGACTTAATGACAATACTTAATCCCAGAGGGAAAATAAACAGTAATGTAATAGCTTAAAAAACAACATTATATAACTTTAGATCCACTCATGTCTTCACTTTGTCCTGATGCACTTGTATCTAAATCCAGCTCCCCATCTATGTGTACCTTTACCACCACACTCCTGTCTTCTGTGAGTGTACCACCCTTACTCCTATCACATAATCCAGTGTCATTTAATAAGAGAGTTACTACACTCAGACTTGCTGACACCTGGTCACGTGGTTCATGTAGCCCTCAAAAGTCCCAAGCAGCTCAGTATGGGGTGCCTAGTGTAAAAATTTAGTACAAAAGTTGTAGCTGACACATTTTCATTATTTATCTGAAACTTCTCACATTTAGCACAGTTTCCCTACATTTTCCTACATTTAGCATAACTGTTAACCACATTTATAAGGGTCAAACAGAACATCTAAATCTAAAATCTAAATCTAAACCTAAATGCTATATCGTAAATCTAAATGTTAAATCTAAAACTAAATGTTTATATCTAAAGCTAAATGTTATATTTTATATCTAAATGTTAAATCTTATATTTAAATCTTAAATAATATATTTAAATCTTGAATCTTAAATTTAAATCTTATATCTAAATCTAAATGTTTTACCTAAATATTTCGAATATATGCTTATTAACCCCGCCTCTTTTAACCTCAACCAATACGCTTGTAGGATGTGTGTGCGCACGCGAGAGTTTCCCTTCTCACGTATTAGTTGAGGTTAAAAGGGGCGGGGTCAATTAGCATATATTCTAAACATTTAGGTAAAACATTTCGATTTAGATATATGATTTGTGTAATGGTGTTTACTCACTGGACTCGTGTTCCCTCCAGGGCAATCAGGTAAATGGCTTCCAGGTGGCCCTGGACAACATTTTATGGTTTGGTAGAGACCATGAGACCATGTAGTTTAAAGGAGGTTATTTGGAAAGTAGTTTTGGGTTTACTTTATTTTTGGGTTATTAAATACTTTAGGTGTGTAAATATTTTTTAGGATTTTGTATGGGATAGTTTTAACAAAAGAAGCTTTTTTTTTATAATTGATAATTGAAGCACCTGTTGGAAGTGGTTCAGTCCAATCAGCAGCAGGACATAAATGGGGCTTGTTTGCTCATTTGGGGGTGGCTGCTGGTGGAGACTTGATTGCTCTGCAACAGGAAGGAGTGAGGTCCTGTCAATCTATGTCTGGTAAATAAAAAAAAAATTTGTATTGGATACTGCGGTCATCGTGTCACTATTTCCAGCCGCTCAAAGGCCATCCTGCTCACAAGTGGTGTCAGAAGTGTGATCCAGGCAACAGTGAGGAGTATGATGACCAGAGGTGTAAAGAAACCAGACCATGAGGAGAAGGAGGAAGTTAGAGCTTTGGCTGAACAAGGAGCCATGACTGGTTCCACCCTGGCATGTAAACTGGAGGACCTGACTGACATGGTGAAATCTCTGCTCGGGACACAGGCTGCCAGAGATCAGGATGACAAATCACAACCTCGTACACTCGGGGCCCTAAAGAATGACATCTGACGATGAGTCAGATGGAAGAGCCAGCCAGGTAGGCTGTGGTTTCAGGCCGCAGAATGAACCTAGGCTACTCCCCTTAACTGCAGAGGAAGATATTGAACATTTCCTCACCACCTTTGAGAGAATGGCTCAGGTTTTTTGGTGGTCCAGAGATGAATGGGCTATTCGACTGACACCCCTGTTAACAGGTAAAGCACACGCTGCTTATGTTACCATGGATGTGGAGGATACAGAGGACTATGATAAGGTAAAAGAGGCTATATTGGCCAAATATGAAATAATTGTTGATTACTGTTTACTACTGACGTAGGTTCCGGTCATTGAACATTGAGCCAGGAGAAACGCCACGTGAACTTTATGCACAGTTGAAAGAGTTTTTTTCTAAGATGGATCAAGCCTGAAACATTAACTGTGAAAGAAATATCTCAACAGATAATCCTGGGGCAGTTCCTGAGGATGGTCTATCCAGAGTTGGAGGTTTGGATCCAAGGACAGCGGAGGAAGCGGCTCGCCTAGCAGAGGTCTTCACATTCGCCAGGAGGGGAAACAAGAACAGCCACTTTGGCCGAGAGACTCATTATGCCTAGGGTGATAAGAATATGGGTCAGGCCCGGAGTAGAAACTTTTCTAGGAGTAGGCCGCTTACTTCCCGTTCCTCTCAAGTTAAAGGAGAAGCCTCTAAGGAGGTGAGATGTTACCATTGTAATGGCTTAGGCCACACTCAGCATTTTTGTCCAGCTCTCAAATCCAAGCCTTCACTTTTGTGTGCAGTTCCTAGGCCCAGTCCCGTAGAGACGGAAGAGGAAAGGCTGCACGGAACCAGTGCTGGTTAATGGTAAAAGGGGGGAGACTCTACTTGATTCAGGGTGTTTTCAGACCTTAGTGCATGCCAGTCTGATTTCAGGTAAAAGCTTAGTTCAGGGGCAATGAAAATGCATTTTGTCCATGGGGATGAACATAGTTACCCCACTAAGGAGGTTTATTTAACTGTTGGGGGTCAGGCTTTATCTTTTGCCTGTTGCTGTGGTACAAACATTACAGTATTTGGCTATTTTAGGAAAGGATATTCCCACTCTTTATGATCTTATTCATCAGTTGGGGGCGCTCAGTCAGATGTTAATCAGTGGTAAAAGACCTGAAGGTTTCAATATGGAACAGCCACATTCATCAATCCTACCAGTGACACGGGAGTGTGCAATATAATCTGTTAACCCCTGCCATGTGACCACTAGAGCACAGAGTGCAAAGGGAGTGTAAAGTTACCTTTCTTTGGGGAAAATTTTGAAGTGCAGCCCAGGAAGGCTCCCAAGTCTAAGGCCAAAAGAAGGAGGGATGAATTTAAAGGCCAAGTAGAGAAGGGGATTGTGGAGATCCCTAAACCAAATAATGTAGTTTGACATTCCAGCAGATGTAGGGGCACTGCAGAGAACTGACTCTCCACTGAAGACATGGTTTGAGAAAGTGACTCGGAGTGAAGGTGTCCAGCAAGGACCGGTAAGCTGTCTGGAAGAGGCCGCTTATGTAATTAAGGGGGGCGTTCTATACCAGAGGAAGAACAAGGGGGAAGCTCTAGTCCTTCCACAGGCATTTAGACACAAAGTCATGGAACTTGGCCATTCAGTTCCACGGGCAGGACACCTGGCTTTTCACAAAACCTTTAAATAGGATCAGAAAGCGGTTTTGTATGGCCGGGGATGTATACTGACATTTTAAATTTCTGCTGTTCATGTAAGAAATGCCAGTTGACTTTAGGAAAGAGGGTAACATGGGTTCAGTTAGAACCAATGCCTATTGAAACGCCATTCGAACGTATAGGCATGGATATTGTGGGTCCCTTAGAAAGTGGTTCATCAGGGCATCGTTTCATATTAGTCATTTGTGATTACGCTACACGTCACCCAGAAGCTTGCCCACTTAGGTAGATTAAGTCTAAGCATATTGCCAACTGTCTCTTGCAGCTTTTTTCCTGGGTGGGGATAGCAAGAGAAATTCTAACAGACTGTGGGACCAATTTTTTGTCCAAATTACAGCAGCAAGTTTACCTGTTACTGGGTTAAGGGAATTAAGACCACACCTTATCGCCCTCACATGGATGGGTTGGTAGAAAGATACAACCAGACTCTGAAAAATATGCTGTGCAAGTTTGTCTCCACTACAGGTGCAGATTGGGACCAGTGGTTGCCCTACCTCTTATTTGCCTATCCGGAGGTTCCACAGACATCCACAGTTTTTTTTCCCCCTTTGAGCTACTGTATGGGTGCCAAGTCAGGGGCCCTCTGGATCTTAAGGACTACTGGGAGGATCCCAGGCCGGAAGGGAAGAACGTGGTGGCCTATGTGGTCAAGATGAGGAAGAGACTGGAGGAGATGGCAGCATTTGCACAGGAGAACAAGAAAGCAGCTCAGCAACAGCAAACGTTCTGGTATGACCAGCAGCAGAGGAGCTATCAAATACCTGAGCGGTTGGTGCCAGTGCTCCACAAAGAAATTAAGTTTATGTTGGAGCTGGGGATCATTGAACGCTTATGTAGTGCGTGCTGTAGCTCCATTGTGTTGGTGCCAAAAAAGACAGCTCACTCAGGTTTTGTATAGACTTCAGGTATTTAAATGCCATTTCAAACTTTTACCCACATCCAATGCCTAGGGTGGATGACTTGCTGGAGAGAGTGGGCAGGGCAAGCTACATCACAACATTGGACCTGAGCCAAGGATACTGGCAGGTGGCCTTGGCACCAGAGGCCAGAGAACTGACTGCCTTTAAAACACCTTTTGGTATGTACCAGTTCAAAGTCATGCCTTTCAGCCTTCAGGGGGCACCAGCAACATTTCAACAGCTGGATTCTGTTCTGAGGGATGTCAGACTTTTCTGCAGCCTATCTGGATGATGTGGTGGTGTTCACCCAGACCTGGGAGGAGCATGTGGTGCATCTGCAGGAGGTATTGCAACGCATCAGAGCTGCGGGGTTGACAATTAACCCTCAAGTGCGCCATAGCACAGAAGTGGAGTACTTGGGCTTCATCATCGGGTTTGGAAGGATCAAGCCTCATGTGGGGAAGATGGAGGCCATTCAGTCTTTTCCGGTTCCCACCACAAAAAACGGTGAGGGGCTTCATCGGACTGGTGGAGTGATACTGGAAGTTCATCCCGCATTTTTTGGCGAGAGCAGCAGTGTTGTATGACCTCACCAAGGGTTTAGCCCCTAACAAGGTTGTCTGGACCAGACAACTATTAGTAGTCATAGACAGGAACATAGTGGGTAGTTGACATGTTTTTAAAGGGAGTTAATAGTGTTTACTCACTGGACTCATGTTCCCTCCAGGGCAATCAGGCAAATGGCTTCCAGGTGGCCCTGGACAACATTTTATGGTTTGCGAGAGACCATGGAGTTTAAAGGAGGTTATTTGGATTGTAGTTTTGGGTTTACTTTATTTTTGGGCTATTAAATACTTTAGGTGGGTAAATATTTTTTAGGATTTTGTATGGGATAGTTTTAGCAGAAGAGGTTTGTATTTATAATTGAAACACCTGTGGTTCAGTCCAATCAGCAGCAGGATAAATGGGGCTTGTTTGCTCATTTGGGGGTGGCTGCTGGTGGAGACTTGATTGCTCTGCAACAGGAAGGAGTGAGGTCCTGTCAATCTATGTCTGGTAAATTTAAAAAAAAATTGTATTGGATACTGCGGCCATTGTGTCACTGTTTCCAGCTGCTCAAAGGCCAGCCTGCTCACAGT
The DNA here is from genome assembly GCA_037177495.1 of Rhadinocentrus ornatus. Classification (NCBI taxonomy): domain Eukaryota; kingdom Metazoa; phylum Chordata; class Actinopteri; order Atheriniformes; family Melanotaeniidae; genus Rhadinocentrus; species Rhadinocentrus ornatus. The sequence goes on from JBAMHW010000021.1 coordinate 26,978,267, forward strand.
TGTTATGGGACATTATGCAAAAGTTGCTTTCACGTTTCCTGATCTGCAACTAAAGCTTTTTGTCTTAATAGGCGCATTTCGACAGAAGTTCTAAGAATGCAGTTCTTTGAACGGCTCTTCCCCAGGGGAACTGTTTCATGTTGCATTCGCACATGAGTTGGGGGCAGTAGTGGGACCCATGTAACGCAACAGTGACGTGTGACTTTTGCGCCACACAGCAAAACTAAACCCATGAAAAATAACAAGAGCACACCATCAAGATAATATGGATTACTAAGATCGCCGTGTTCATGCTCTGCCTCTTCAAAAGCTCTCTGGATGTCCTGGGTGGCATAGAAAGAGATTTGACCTCCTCCTCTGTCCATTTTTTACTGGCTTTGTCCATTGTCGAGTTGTTTTCTGTAGCTGAAACCACCGTGGCAACAGTGAATTTTTAAAATGCCTGGGTCACAAGAAGTGAAGTAAATAAGCAGAACTCCAGTAAGGGGTGTAGCAACGGATGACCAAACACCTACGTCATGAGGGTTCTGATGAAACCATGAAAAGACCCCGCCTCGGAGAAGGAGCTAAAATGGTTATAGGAACGGAGGGTCTTTAGCCCTAGTTCCTGTATGTTGGCATACGTGAAAAAATACGACCTGGTTCCTGAGAAGGTTACAGGAACTGCAAAAGGTTCCTACAGTCGGAAAGGGGACTGATAAAGAATGAGGAGACTTTATAAAGGAAGCTGGAGAAGTGCAAATAAGCAACTACACTTAAGAAAACAAGCACAAATACCTGCAACCCGCAACTGACAATATTTCCAAGCAACGTTACAGAAAGACAAGCCAAAAGTCTCTTAAAACAAGCAGACTTGGCAACATTGGTCTCCATTCTCAATGAAGAACTCTAACATGAGCTAATCTTTTTTTCAATTTGTGATAGGCACATAATGTGGCCAATCAAAATAAAGTCCCGCCCCTTCTGAAGAGTCGGCTCCTCTGTCATTACAAAGAATTGGATCTTAAAGCCAGCTCGCTCTCGGACGACACATCAACAAAATTAAGTACCCGTTCTTCCAAAGGAGGGGGATTTGGAGGGGGCGGGGTGTATTTGCACCGTTTGCATGCGCGGTTTGGGGCCATATAGCGGATAGTGTGACCCGGAAGTAGCTAGCAGTGTTACAGCTCCAGTCCTCACCCTTCCTCCTGCTGTGACAGGACAACAAGGCGCGAGTCTATGACACACTGCAGCTCCGTCCGCGCGGATCAGGACGTCAGGCTCGCGCCACATCAGTCCGGACGCACGTAGACAACGGGATGCCAACAAGGTCGAGCTTCACGCGCTGAGCTTGTCGAGGGTTTTTTATTTTTTTTTATATTTTTTTGTTTTTGACAGAATTTTTTGTCTTTGGGGTTCCTGCTGTTCATCAAAGCTAGCGAGGTGAGGTTATATATGAAACGGATCATTTGCTTTATCATCCTCATCACCGCTGCTGATCTCTTATCTCTCGGTAACATCTCGGTAATCTGGACAGAGATCTGGTTCTGACTTAATCGACAATGACAGACCACAGATGTTTGTTAAATCAGAGCTAACAGTTGATCTTCATCAGTGAGACAAAGCTCAGTGAGTCTTCATCAGTTTACTCACATGATGGCATGTTTTCTGTCAGACCTGCTTACATTGAGGTCTCGATGCTACCGGCTCAGAACCAAGATCAGTCCTGTAGGTCTGGTCTGAATATTTAGTGTGGTAGTGGTCTGAACACCAGCGGGCAGATGGTGAGCATCCTTCTGTTATTTGAATATGGTGACCAGTTTGGTCCATCATCATCAGGCTGAGCTGTACTTTAGTTTTAAAGATTCAAAATGAAGCGAGGAGACTTTAAAAACAACTCAGTCAGTAAATTCATGTTTGGTGAAATATTTCTCCTGCTGCAGTTATAGTCACTGATGATGACTGACAACCGCTTGATAGACAGATCTATCAGAATGAGATTCTGGAGCCAGTGGTGATCCATATCTCCAGAATCTGGGACATTACTCTATCCTCCAGGATGACCAGACTGGTGACCAGCATGAGGAAGAACCAGCTGTTGTAACTGTGTATGGATCGTCATCACCACAGGTCTCAGATAGTGTAAAATGAAAATGAAAATGTAAAAACATTTAGCCGTGTTCTTCATTCCACAGAAGCTGCATCCTTTCTAGTTCTACCTGGTTGTAAAGGTGACTAATCAGGCATTACATCCATGTAGAATACAACACCAGCTGGGATTATTAAAAGGGAGAAAGAAACCACCAAACACTAATTTACTGATTTAGTTTTGAGACAGTCATAGGTGACCATCTCTTCTTGTTATTCCAGACTGAGGTCAGACTCATTGGGAGGGAGCACATTGTCTCAAAGGTCCAGAATCTTAATTGATGCCTCCATTAAACTAACAGAAACTAATATAGCAGGAGCAGTCAGTTCTAATTTTGAGGAACATAAACTGAACACTTACTGTATGTCCATCCATCCATCCATTCATCAGGAACTGTAGTGTGCAGCTCTGTGGGGTAAACTATGCTGGATAGCTTACCATATTGATGATGTACTGAGGATTTCCAGGCATTTCTATCCCGTCCAGGAGGTTTACAATCCAGCCACTAAACACAGCCTGGTAAATCCACAATGATCCATGTTAACATTATTTATCACATTTTCATCATAAAAAGATCACTATCACTACTATGTTGCTGTGAGACCTCTATTTAGACCTGGACATGATGATGAAACCACTTCCTGTCTAAATTTCCACCGAGCTTAGATTGTCAGTAAAGTCCAATCAGGATCAGACAAAGATCAACCAGTGAGCAGAAAGTTCTCTGTGTGTCTGAAAACAAGAAAAGTAATGCTCCTCTATGGCTGGAATAAAGCCAAGAAGTTGTTTCTGATGCACGGTGGTGCCAAAAAGTAGGTAGATAGTAGCATAAATATATTTATACATTCATTTTACATTTTAGCCTCATAATCTGACAACTGGCCTGAAAACATGTGCTTGTTGACTGGGATTGAAAGGGTTCAGCTCCTACATGCAGTTTTACATTAGAAAAAGACAGACCAGAAATAACTAAAGCTAGCTTACAGTTTTAAGGGCTAATCATCTAAACTACCTTTTACTTCTGTATAATTCTGGGTGTAGGCACATAGTCGCCCCACCTAGCAGTGGCTCTGTGGTCACACTCAGATCTGTTCATTAAAGAATGATTTCAACCAGGCTGATGGTTTTACCTGACTCTGCTGCTTGACCTGATTCCACAGCCACCTCAGGAAATCGAAGGTTGCAGTTAGAATGAAATCTGGAACAACCCAGGTCATCCTAAAAAAAGGTGACCACGTGACACATTTGTCTATTCATATTCAAGTAGGGCACTCGGATATCTGCAGCCATTGTGTGTTCAGACTGCAGATATCAGTATCTCATCAGTCTTTTGCCTGAATAATTATATTACGAGATTATATTGTTGTAGGTGGTACTTCGGTTTAAATTCTACTGGTTTCCAGTATTTCCTGTTCCATCTGTGTAACCTGTTCTCTGTATGTGTCCTGTTTGTGAAAAGGTGTTAAAGTCAGTGTCATGACTGGAGCTGAGACTGAGGATGATATTCCACTAAGTGAGAGGAAGACGGTCACTGATTTCTGCTACCTGCTGGACAAGTCCAAACAGCTCTTCAATGGGTTAAGGTGAGTCTGATAATCTGGTTTAAATGGAGTGAAAACTCCGCCCACCCGACTAGCTGCTTGGTTACCTGGGTGGTAAACGGTGTCGACCCACTGATCTAACCGATCCAGAGGACAAACAGTCAGCCAGTCATGTTCCTCTGACTTCCACCTCTGTGATCTGCAGCTCCAGATCACATGGTGTCTGGTTCCTGAGTGCTGATTGGATGCGGGTGCAGGAGGAGTGTGTTGGAAGGACATAGGGTGTACATGAAGTCCAGGAATGGAGATGCAGACACAAAGGGAGAAAAAGTCAACAGCCAGAATGTGTTTGGACAAACAGAGCCATACAAAGATGTTCATGTTGGGAATCCTTTAACTAGTGAACAACACTTTCACTTTCGGCCTCAGCCAGAAAAAGTGTCTGTTGTAGATAAAAGCTGCTAATCAGGATTCATTTATCTGTAATCTGAAGTGTTTCCTTCGTCAATTTTGCAGCAGACATCAGAGAAAATACAGAATGAAAACCTTCAGAGCGACCAGATGGAGGCGCAGAGTCCTCCTGCTGAGCTGCTGAAACTGTCATCTGGTGGGCGGCCAACAAGACTGTCCTGTCCTTATGCTGAGTCAGGACAAGGAAAACAGAGTTTTTCCCTTTTTTTACGTGTTTCTCCATGTTTACATGAATGAATTTTACAAGTGGAAGGGGTTGACCACCCCCACCTTCAAAAAAACAACGGAACAGTCAGAAAGTTAAGAGTAGAAGTGTTTTTGGAAGATTGGTTCTTCCTGGTTGTTAGTAAATAAAAACAATATTTAACTTAAAATATTTGGATCCTGAAAAATGTTCAGTTTCAGCCTGAAAACATGTTAAATGTCAGGTTATCTTCCCTGCATGGCCAGAAATGTGCTTGTATTTATGTAAAAAATGTCAGAAAGGTGATCAAACATCTGGTCATGATGTAGCCGTGTATTCTTTTCATTACTGGATGATAGTTTCCAGGATGAAGCTCCCAGTTAACATCTTCATCACAGACCCCTCTGTACAGGAGGCAGCATGAGAGCCTACAGTCCAGAAGATGTTTGCAGACAATGCTAACATGTAGCATAGCAACATGATGGGGAGAAACTCAGCTAAAAGACTCTACCAAGCATTGCCATCTAAACCAAACAGAGTTCAAACCCCAAGCAATTATATGGGAATGTAGGAAAACCATGAAAACAGCTCTGTCCATTTGAGAGCTTCTGCTAATTTCTCCACACAAGCAAGTAGTCACATGACAGCAGAGACTCTGCTGCTTCCAGAGACGTCTGTCTCATCACTGTGGGTCAAACTCTGGGAGTTAGCAGCCAGAATCAGAAATCAGGTCTTACTTTGGCTGTTTTGTGGTTCAAAGTTTGATTCCACCTTTTAAAAACCCCTGCTAATGTGTTGTCCTATGACTCTGCCTTTGTTTGAAATGAACCATGAAGGTCCTGCTGGTTTCAATGGAGATGAAGGAGGTTTTATAGTGAAGGATTCACTCTTCCTATCATAGACTATCTTGGGCTTCACTTTATTTCTGAATCCTCATGGTGTTTCTAAGGTGAATGTGGGAGCTATCCCTGGATCCTCCTGACTCTGACCATTGATAGAGGTGTCATCATCATCATCGGCCGATGGCTTCCTGAGATATTTACCTGCATAACACCTCTATTAAACACCCGGAAAACTGCTCAGCTTCACTGTTCACCTTTCACTGGAACACAGTTCCTCATCACACATTCCTTTACTCGTTCCTTTACTGTAACCCCGGATTAGTTGAGTTAACAAGAAATTTGCGTGGGAACCTGTTCCCCTAAACCGTTTGTACACATGCCAGACAGGTTAAGTTGTATCAACATTGGTGATCATTAGTCTTTACTAAAAACCATTAGTACACTGAACTCATTCAGACAGTGGAACAAGGGGATGTTTTGCGTATTTAGACAATCCCCACCGAGGGAGGAAATCAATTTTTGTGAACTGCATTTTCATTTTTTTTCAACAAACGAAACAAATTGTTGGCTCTTACCTCTTGCACATTTTTTGTGTAACAGTAACTTTGAGTTATTACTGGATGGAAGTGTCGGATGTTTTCCTGGTTTTAATAGTAGAGTAATATTAGCTAGATTAATATTTGAAGGTATTTTTGTTTTTCCTTTATTTCTTGTATCATATTGTAGAAAGTGGGTGCCAGCATTGTCCAGAATTCTTTGTAGAATTCTGCTGGATAACCATAACCATTATTTCCCCTCTCATCACTGCTTTTCCTGCTTCCCAAAGAACACACGCTGAAGTTTCTGGTAAGTCGTTGTTTTCTAGAAATAAGGACCATTCTCTTTTAAAGTAGCTGATAAACTCAGGATCTTTAAGTAATGACGTATTAAATCTCCAGTTTCTAGTTGCTGGTTTATTGTTCTTATATCTCAGAGTGAATGATACTGGTGCATGATCGCTGATGGTAATGGGATGGATTTTGATTTCTGATATGTCACACTCGGCGAGCTGCTAGTTAAGAAATAATCTAGAATAGGAATTGTGAACTGAAGAGAAAAAGTTGTAATCTCTTAGGCTATGTCCACATGGCACCGAAGCCAGTTAAGGTGTGGAAACGGTGGCGACAACTAGGAGAAAGGCGTCAACATCCCCACGAAACTGCTGTAGTACATACTACAGTGCTGTGGGAGGTGCTAAAGAGTAACACTCCAAAGCTAGAACAAAACAATCGCAGAGAAAGGCTCACTGCATGTTGCAGGAAGTTCACTTCGAAGCCGAGAAGAGAAGATGGCTGAGGATTCAAAATAGAAACATTTGTTTGGACTAATGAGGAAGTCGAGCTTCTTCAAGTAATGCTGGACTACGAGCGAAAAAACGTAAGGAAGGGTGGATTAGGAATCGGCACGTGGTTATCACATTGACATCATGTCCTCTAGTGGTGCGGTTATGCTGTCCACACAGTATCACATATGGTAGAGGTCTTAAACCTATCCACTTTGGTACCTGGTTTCAGACATGATCGGTTTCATGGGGGCTAATCCCTGGTTTCTTGGGTATGAAAGGGTAGGGTTGCTAAAATGCTTTTGCGGTTTTGCTGCAATTTGCCGTCGTGGGGGATGGCCCCTTAGTGTGGGATGGTGAGAGCGCCCAGCATCACAAATGACAAATGTGCGATCTATTTACTCGTTCCAATTAATGACTTGCTCTCAATCACATCCGATCTGTTGTTAATTAGCCTTGTTAAATCGACAAGCTGTGAGTGAATATCACTCACCAGAGAAGGGTAAACGGGATCACGAGGCTTTGTCTTCGGTGCCGAAGAATTATTTGTAGTAATTGGAAGCGAGGGAAATTCATTTTCATTACAGACAAAGTCCTCAGTGACCCCAGCATCCTTTGAGTAATCGTGGCCTCCTCAAGCTAGCGCACATGTTGAGGTAACTTTAGCTAGCTCAGCAGAATGAGAAGAATGCTCCTTTTTTTCCCCTATTGTGACAGTAAGATGGCTCGACAAGTGTGACTGTACAGTTTAAAGACAAGCAAAGAAGAAAATGTACTTTCCGGAGACTTGATCACAGTTCTTTTCCAAAGCTAGGTGCATAGCGTCTCAATGCTGGTCTTAAGCCGCCATCTTTTCCCGGTGTGTACGGGGTTAACTTTTTTATTTATTTATTTTGCCGGATTTAAGCTAGCGCTGTTGGAGTTGAAGCCTCACTCAGTATGTCAGCCTGTTAAAGATCATACTACACGCATTCAAACACTACGCGCATGTGTATCAATCACTTTAAGGGAGGTAAAAGGAATCTGTCTACAAAGTAGCTTGATTAAAGGGCACAAAATTTGAGGTGGTCCTTACTGTCATCACTTCTTTTGAAAACCTAAGTCTTCTGTAACATAATGTCCTCAAAATTTCACTGTAAACCTAGCACCAAAATCTGTTTTAGAAAGTTACTAAAGTTTCTCTGGTTGCACATAATAAATATGACCGATTTCCCACATTTGATGTCCAGTGACTTGTTTTTTTCACCTGTAAATCTTATGACAAAATGACGAGCATCACAAAAATTTGCCACTAACCTACTCTTGCTCAAAACGTTTGCTAGCAAACACCCCGGAAATGGACTGCTATATGCATGTTTTCAGGATGGAAGAAATTTATTCTGTGTTTCTGTGGAAAGAGCTTGTGGCACTGTGGCAGAAGAGGTGGTACAGAGATTTAACCTGAAAACTGAGATTTGTAATTGTCATACTACAATGTATAGTTAAGTAATGGCCAAGAGACTGAAGATGGAAATTAATTTTGGCTATGTGTGTTGTCCTTTTATAAATAAGTTGGCTTTGAACTTCAAACTTCAGGAACCTGCTGTACAGCCACTTAATGAACATCACTAACAAAATGAGCCCAGAGAAGAAGTGAAAAGGCACCTTTTATTTAATAAAGAAACTGCAAGATAGAGTAGGTGTCAAATGAGAAAAAAAATTCAAATTAGTGTGAATCTTGAACTTCAGCTGTGAATCTGTGGAGAATAGGAATGGAAATTTGCATCAAGGCACAAGGAAATTAGGAACATTAAATTTGAGAACCAAACTTTGTCTTTAACTCTTTCCACATAAGCTTATTACATTTTTCTTAGAATTATGTGAAAAGATTAAACTATGATAACTTTCTCACTGGATGTTGCTGGATTTTTCCCTTTGAACCCCCTGCAGCACATAAATGCCCCAGAGTGAATGCGATTCATTGAGTTTTAATTACAATGTCTGATCCTGTGTGAGTAAGTCCTAAGGTTGTTTTTGTCCAGAGGATAAATTTCACTAATTCTTTTGGCCACACACACAAACACAATCAATAAATGTGGTGCCACTAACCTGACCTCTTCAATCTGTTATGATGTAATGGAAGAGAAGCCTAAACTCTCAGACAGGAAATTGTCTGTTTCTGCACATTTGGGACTGGGACCTAGTGGCCTGCGAAGCAAGATAGCACTTCACCTGTTTCAGAGACTGAAGTCGGTACCTTTCTAAAAATAAAAATGAGACAACAGAGGGAAAATTGTATGAAAATGGGTACATGTATTTCTGCAAGACTGTGATTGAGGAGAGGCTTTTAAAGTTGCTACAACTTAGTAACACGAATATGCTTTTTAAAAACATTGTAATATTATTAAGGGCATTCAGTCTAAAAATATAAATCATAAAATAAGTCTTTATGCTGATGATGTTTTACTATTCCTCCAGA
>JBAMHW010000021.1:27070781-27082803 GCA_037177495.1 Rhadinocentrus ornatus
CAGGAATTTCCTCCTGATGGGGAACAAGATCTTGCGACGCTCCAGGATTTCTCTGGGAAACTGATCGCTCATGCTAACGTCAGTCCCACAAAGCTTTCTGCCGCAACGCTTCACCTCTTCTTTCTGTTTGTGGAGAACGAATTTAGCTACTATCGGCCTGGGTCTGCCCTCCGTTTTTTTTCCCCTATGCGGTGAACCAGATGAAAGGAGATGGCTTGTACCTTTTCCTCTGGAAGTTTCAGGTTGGTTCTGATAAATTTTAAGAATTTGAATTTTTTGAATTTGAAAAACAGCTGCCTCTGCATCTTCCTCCACCTGCTCAGGGATCCCTGAAATAATTAGGTTATCTCTCATGCTACGAGCCTGTAGATCTAGGACTAATTCTTTCTTTTTTTATTATTTTCCACTAATTATCGGCTTGCTCCTTCGGTAAGGGTCTTCACCGAGTCTCTGAGGACGTTGTTCTCCGTAGCTAGAGCTTCCACTTGCTTTTGGCTATATTCCAAACATTCAACTCACGGTGAAGAACTTCCAGGAGGGAGAGCTGGACATCGAGGCTGGATAGCTTCCCGTCGATGGAGATTAAGATATTCTTGGTATCGCTACCTGTTGGAGAAACTGGACTGGTTGCTTCGGGGGAATCCGCCGGGCAAACTCTTTTGGAACCGGAACCGGTTTTGGAGGCTGTCGTGTTGTTGGATTTTCCAATTACGATCCGCTGGAAGCTTTCTTTGATGAAACCCGTCGGGCTGGTGAGATCTTCGCTGTGATCCAGAGTGACCGGGTTGGTGTGGTGTGGAATATCAAACTTATTTTTCTTTTTTCTCTCCGTTAGTGTAGGGTGTTTGTTTGTCGCGCCATGTAGATTCTGCCAAGTCTCACCAAGTCTCGCGTTACATCATTCTCTGCTCACCTACAGCCTAATAATAATAATATTACTATTATTATTATTTCCATTATTAATAGTTATTTTAAAGCTTCTTTCAAAATACACAAGGACACTGTACAATAAAAACATATAATGCATTGTAAATGCCCAAAGTAAATAGGAATCAAAGATTGGAGATTAGAAGACTTGCTGTCTAGTTGTAGACATGGACCTATGGGTGAGCACGTCCCCAGCCAACAGGACAACCAGAGACAAAAAGGAAGTTTCACTCAATGATAAAATCAGAACATGTTGCAGGATGCTTCAAAAGCTCCTTTAACTCTTCTTCATTGCTCGGTCTCATGTGTCTCATCTTTCTCTTGGCAATGCTCCATAGATTTTCTACAGGGTTCAGGTCTGGAGAGTCTGTTGGCCAATCCAGTACAGTAACACCTTGATCACTGTGCCAGGTTCTGGTTCTTGTGGCAGTGTGGGCAGGTGCCAAGTCCTGCTGGAAAATAAAGTCAGCATCTCCAACAAGCTTTTCTGCTGAAGGAAGCATGAAGTGCTCTAAAACTTGCGTGTAAATGCTGTGTGGACTCTGGACTTAATTTATTAAGTGGACCAACACCGGCAGATGACATGGTCTCACATCACCACCAACTGTGGAAACTTCACGCACTGCACTTTAAAAGTCTTGGATTGTTGCCTCTCCAGTCTTCCTCCTGACTGTGGGACCTGGATTTCCACATGAGATGCAGAATTTGCTTATCAGAAAAGAGGACTTTGGACCACTGCTCAGCAGACCAGGTCATGTTTTCTTTACTCCAGGTACGATGCTGCTGACGTGTTGTGTTCAGGAGCGGCTTGACAAGAGGAGTACGACATGTGAAGTGCAGGTCCAGGATCCGTCTGTGTGATGGCGGCTCTGGGAGCACTAACTCTAGCCTCAGTCCTCAAGCCTTTTCCTGACCATCCTCTCTAGGCTGCTTCATCCTGCTGCTTGTTACACCTTTTTCTTCATGCTTTTCCATCCACTCAAGTTTTTATTGATGCAGAACTTTGAGAGCATCCAGCTTCTTCTTCACTCACCTTTTGAGGGAGTCAGTGATGTTTTTTTCCACAACTCTCAGGTCAGCAACCTTCCCCAACACTGAACATTTTCACACTATTCTAAATTTACGAGATTATGATTTTTGGGTTTTCATTAGCTGTAAGCTATAATCATCAAAATTATAACAAATAAAAACTTGAAATATCTCACTTTGAAAATATGTCTATATTATATATTAGTTTAGCTTTTTAAAGTTGAATTACTAAAATACATTTTTGAACGATATTTAAATTTTTGTAGTTTCACCTGTATTCTAGTAGTGGGGTAGAAAATAATAAACTAACAACCACCAATAACATAATACCTGCTAGGAATTTAATTTGTTTTTTCTTTTTTCTTTTCACATTTCTGAATTAGAGTTTGTCTGTTATTTATTGTAGCCAAGTTCAAATTCAATTTTTTTTATATAGCACGTTTTCTGCAACACCAGTTGTCCAAAGTGCTGAACAATAAAACAACTACAAAATGAAATATTACACAATTAAAAGTAAAACACTACACAATAAAACAAACAAAAAAAATCAATAAAAAAACAACAAACTGGAATTAAAAGTAAAAACAAGCAAATGTCAAGCTCAATTGTGTTCAAATGCCTGTGCGGAGAAGTGGGTGTTGAGTAGAGATTTAAAACCAGAGATAGCCTGGGCAGCTCTGATGTGAAGTGGCAAGCTATTCCACAGCTTTGGAGCGGCAGCCGAGAAAGCTCTGTTATCTCTGGTTGAATCTAGCAGACGGGACCATGAGAAAGAGCTGTGAAGAGAACCACAGAGCCCTGGCTGGAGCAGCATGCTGGTGCAGCAACTCCAACAAATACAGGGGAGCTAAACCATTTAAGACTTATTGAAGCCAATCGCTTTAATAATTTCCTTAAAAAAGAAGTTTTAATTAAATTTTAAAATAATGTGGTAAATTTGATTGACACACTGATGTGAAATTATGAATTTATTGCGAAAAAATACTTAGGAAAAAAATTACGTATTAAAAAATGTATTCATTTAATCGCAGTTTGAATCAGCTACAGTTACAATGCTTCTCAATTTATATAAAATCAAATATTTATGACAAAGAAGGATGAACTTTTTAGGATTTACTATTTAAAAAGTAAAAAGTCAGCAGAATGAATTTAAAGCTGTGAAGCTGCTTCCTTCTGAACACAGAAGGAACAATAACTGATGAATATCAGCGTCAGGTGAACAAACAGAAAGCAGGATTATCTAGATGTGTTGCTCCTAGCAACTAGGATGGGTCAGAATGCAGAGAAAGAATTTCCCCACTGTGGGACTAATGAAGGATTACAAAAACATAAAATAAATAAACTTTTGCGCCTGCACCCTCTGCTCCTGGGAGTTAAGATGTTAACACATGGTTTTATGGGTGTAACGTCAGGTCTGTAAATGTAACTATAAACGTGTGGTATCCACAGAAAGTCCAGAATCTCAGCTAACAGCTCAGTAAAAACATTTCCATGATGACCAAACACAGTTAAGACAACAAACTATTAAAAGACCAGGTCCACAAAGTCCAAAAATATATGTAAACACAGATGATGTCTCCCCATGTCCATCGACGGCATGAACACGGACTAACGACTCCTCTACTGAAAGCTCACATCTCACAGATTCCACAGCTGGAAGTTTCCTCTCGCTATGACCAAGATTCACCGAACCAGAGGCAGAAGAAGACCCAGTTCATGCTTCACGTTTGTAAAACATGCTCATAAAATTTCTTACCTTTGCTGCCTTGCCTCAAAACTTATATTCACCAAGATAAAACCACATTTAGTTAAAACAAAAAACAAAAACTAGGTTACTCATTGTCTTCTGAGAGCAATTTCTCGTCCAAAAATCGCAATGTTCTGCCGATTTTACATGAGTTTTGACAGACAAAGAGAAATTTTGGTACTTCTTTTTCTTAAGTTCCAGATAGAAAACGTCTCCATGTTATTAAAGCCGCTCTCTCCTGTTTACATCAGATGCACCGCTGCAGCAGGACCAGCCATGGAGGAAAAGGTCTGGACTGCAGCCTTTGTATGTGGTTTCCCTGGGTTCAGAGCCAGAGAGCAAAAAGTTTGAGAGAAAAAAACCTTTAATAGTTATATTATTGGCCACGTTTTTATTACGTTATTGGCTGTTATTACAATATCGCTACAGGTGTACATCTCTCCTGAAGCTCCTCCAACACCATCTGAGGACGTCATCAGATCAGTTGTTGCTGGTCTACAGCGTCTAAACAAAGGAAGCCATCTATCAACTGTCATGCAGTTAGAACTTGCTAATAGTTGTTTGTTCTCCTGTAGGAGGCCATGGCCACCTCTGAGGAGCTGGGCCAGGACCTGGAGCACGTGGAGCTCCTTCAGAAGAAATTTGAGGAGTTCCAGACAGACTTGGCAGCGCATGAGGAGCGCGTGAATGAGGTGAACCAGCTGGCGGCCAAGCTGATCCAGGAAGCTCATCCTGAGGTCGAGCTCATCATGCGGAAGCAGGAGGAGGTGAACGCAGCCTGGCAACGCTTAAAAGGCCTGGCCCAACAGAGGCAGGCCAAGCTGTTCGGTGCTGCTGAAGTTCAGCGCTTCAACAGGTAAAAACATTTGGAAAACACTTGCACAACTTCTACACAAGTGTGTGTTACCCCTGCTTTCACATTCACCTGTTCTTACCTGGAGTAAAACTGCTCTACAAACAGAACTGATCCATTTTGGTGTCTTTTCTGAGATGACATTATAAACATCTAATAGGCTGGAAAATATAATCAGACCACAGCCCAGACAGTGGGACTGTCCCAGTCCAAGTTTTTTCACAATAACACAGTAAATGAATGTTTTCCTGCTCTTAAACCTCTCCATCAGTCTACAGAACCTCTGTCTGATGTTTCATGTTCAGACTCCCCATATTTTCCCATTCATATTTCCAAAATTACCTAGTTTTAGTGCTGGATGTTACACATTTTAACCTCAAAATCTGAGTAAAGCATTTGATTCTGCTTATATCATGGCCATGTTGCTTTTTACAGGATTCTCCAGCAAACACGATGTCCTTGTTTTTAGACTTTATTAAGCATAAAGGAGTTGAGTTCTTGCATCCATTTTTACTTTAAAAAAACAAACAAAAATAAAACAACTAATCCACGGACCAAAAATAGCAAAGAACGGCTTGGAGATTTAAGAGGAAAAAAGGCTGTTTTTTTCAGAGAATTAGGAGAAGTGGGGATGAGGAGGCTTTCTGATTGAGTTGTATCATTGATTGTACCTGCTGTGGTTGCCATCGTCCTTTCCATCCACCCAGTCAGGGGAATCTAAACCTGTCAGTGGTTTTCTGCAGGTGAAACCTCAAAAAGAAGAGAAAATCTAGACAGTGAGTCAGATATCATGTTTTTGCTTCAGCTTATTGTTGGTGATAACAAAGTGTTTGGTTCTGACACAGGGACGTTGATGAGACAATCAGCTGGATCAAGGAGAAGGAGCAGCTGATGGCCTCTGATGACTTTGGTCGTGACCTGGCCAGCGTTCAGGCTCTGCTGCGGAAACATGAGGGTCTGGAGAGAGACCTGGCTGCTCTGGAGGATAAGGTAGGACATGTTCTGATCCACACTGTGAAGATCAACCACCACATTACTAACCTGATTCATTTTTTTAAACCAGGTTAACACTTTGGGTGGGGATGCAGAGCGCCTGCAGCAGACACATCCCCAGAATGCCTCCCAGATTCACCTGAAGAAGGATGAACTCATCACCAACTGGGAGCAAATCCGAACTCTGGCTGCGGAGCGCCACACCCGCCTCAATGACTCTTACCGGTAGACATCCCACCACCTTTACCTGAGCAGCACATTCACCAGATGAACCAGTAACTGATCATATTTATAAAATTCTCTCTCCTATGTTTCAGGCTGCAGCGTTTTACAGCAGACTTCAGGGATCTGACCAGCTGGGTGACAGAGATGAAGGCCCTGATCAATGCTGACGAGCTGGCCAATGACGTGGCTGGAGCTGAGGCTCTGTTAGACCGCCACCAGGAGCACAAGGTAAAATTTCCTTGACGAGTTGGCCCTAAAGGCCAGACACTACAGGTGAACTGGGTAAAATTAGTTACTAACAGCTATCACCATGAAATCTTCATTTTCACCCTCATATTTAAACTATTATTTTTTGTATTGCAAGTTTTCTGAAATTTTATATTAAGATATGTGAATTGGCTTTTATGTGTTAATTTGCATACATTTCTAACAGAAAACCTGAGTACTGGATTAAACCAGGTTCAAAGTTATTTTTTGCATTTTCTTGGAATTTTAGGGTTGAAAGTTTTAACAAAGTTTTTTTTATTTTTTATCACTTCATAATTTAGAAAAATACTGTCAATAACCAGAAAAACATTAAATTCTCCCTTGTTTTGGGGATGAAATGTTCTATAAATCAGACTAAATGAGATATAAAAAAAAACTAGGGCTGATCAGATTAATCACAGCTCACAAATGAATTAATCATGATTAATTATGATTGATCACCAATCTGCCCCTTTTTACTGTATTGTATAAACAGAAAGGGAAAAGCAGTTTTTACTTGTTTTTCTACGCTTTTCTACATTAGATGATAACTTTAGTTGTAATAGAAAGTTCAATATTATTTAAAATCTAGACCTTAAGAAAGTATATCTCATTTGTGCCCCTGCCTGGCCCCCATCTAAACCTTTCTAGACCCGCTTCTGCATATCTGAAGTATAAATCCTTTCTACCACCTTAAATGATCAGACCTTTGTCTCAAACATATGCACAGCACCAATGATGTAGAGGAGACGTCTCCTTGTTTCTGTGACATAGATCTGATTGACATTAGACTGATAAATGTTACTTACTTTAGCCAGCGTGTCCAAGAACAATACATCCTCATCTCCCCCGGGTTTGATGCCCTCAAATCCATGCATACAGCCAGTCGACTCATCTTGACACCTCCATGTCTTGCCATCATTAATGACAGATGCTGCAAATGTGGTATAAAGTTCAACGCAATTAATTACATAAATTAGTTACTGCGGTTAACACATTTTTTTGACAGTCTTTAAAAACCTTCTATAAATACTTTAATCTACAGACAGGAGCATAGCTGGGCAGTTTGGTGTGTGAAAGGGCTGTTGAAGTGGAGAGGATGAGAAAAACTCAGAATAGTACTTTTAAGGTTTTGTATTGGAAGAAGAAAAAAATCTGAACTGACCAGGTGATGAAAAAACAGTTTTTTTTCCTGCTGTGTCTCATCTTAAAAACAAAGTGAATTGATGTAACACTTTAAACACGGTGTGTTTCGTGGCCAGGGAGAGATCGACGCCCATGAGGACAGTTTCCGAGGTACAGATGAAGCTGGACAGGCCTTACTCAACACAGGCCACTATGCTTCTGAGGAGGTCAAGGAGAAGGTAAGGACTTCACCACGTCTAGGTTATATTTTATCCCTGGGCACTGATTCTGTCAGGGGTTACACATGTGTTGACATTGTGTTCAGCTGGGTATCCTGGCTGAGGAGAAGGAGTCTCTGCTGGAGCTGTGGGAGCTTCGTAGGCAGCAATACGAGCAGTGCATGGATCTACAGCTCTTCTACAGGGACACGGAACAGGTGGATAACTGGATGAGCAAACAAGAGGTAACAAACACCAGAAAGGAACTGGTTTGAACTAGTTTGTAGACGTGATGTGCAGGTTGTTAATGATATTCCTGGTTATGTAGGCGTTCCTTCTGAACGAAGACCTTGGCGACTCCCTGGATAGTGTGGAGGCACTGTTAAAGAAACATGAGGACTTTGAGAAGTCACTCAGTGCTCAAGAGGAGAAAATCACTGTAAGTTACTCATTTCATCCAGGTTTGGAATTTTTCACCTTGCTCTGTAGTTTCTGAGCTGGTTATTACTCTCATGTATGTCTGTAGGCTCTGGATGAATTTGCTACCAAACTGATTCAGAACAATCACTATGCTCAAGAGGACGTGGCGACCCGGAGAGATGCTGTAAGTATCAATTTCATCGAGTTGCATGTAGAAACCACCTGAAATACGACCAGGAAACAGTCTAAAAACATCGGTTCAATGCATTTCCAGCTCCTCAGCCGCCGCAATGCTCTTCATGAGCGCGCTCAGTCTCGCCGTGCTGCCCTGGAGGACTCTTTCCACCTCCAGCAGTTCTTTAGAGACTCCGATGAGCTGAAGAGCTGGATCAATGAGAAGATGAAGACAGCTACTGACGAGTCTTACAAGGTATCTTTAGCAGTATTCTGTTTAGATTATTTCCATTATGTTTTTTGGTTGCCTGATTCAGCAGCTTCTGTTTCTTCTCTCTGACCACAGGATCCCTCCAACCTCCAGGGCAAGGTGCAGAAGCACCAAGCCTTTGAGGCGGAGCTGTCAGCCAACCAGAGCCGCATTGATGCCCTGCAGAAATCTGGCCAGGAGCTGCTGGATGGGAAGCACTACGCCTCCGCTGAGGTAGCTGGCCGCATGGAGGAGGTCAGCTCCCAGTGGAAGAAGCTGCTGGAAGCCACCGAGCTCAAAGGTACCATGTAGAGGTTTTTAAACATGAATTTAAACCGAATGTGAACATTTTACTATGTAAATAAAAGATCAGAAACAGGTGAACGAACAGACCCTACATGAGTCCTCTCTGGTTTATTTCCTGATGGATCTGTTTTATTTTTATCTGTAGGGATCAAGCTACGTGAGGCCAACCAGCAGCAGCAGTTCAACAGGAATGTGGAAGACATTGAGCTCTGGCTGTATGAAGTTGAAGGCCACTTGGCATCAGATGATTATGGAAAAGACCTGACGAGTGTTCAGAACTTGCAGAAGAAACATGCCCTGCTGGAGGCTGACGTGGCTGCTCACCAGGTACCTCATACTAGTCACAATTCCCCTGGGCTCACCAGATCTTATCTAATATGTACATTAGAGCTGAAAAAATGAGTCATTGTCCATGAAAGTAAAACACATTGTTGTCAGATTTAAATACTATCGTCCTGAACATTTATGAATCCTTCCATTACTGTGTATGGTAGGACCGGATCGACGGCATCACCATCCAGGCTCGGCAGTTCCAGGAAGCCGGACACTTTGATGCCGAGAACATTCGCAAGAAGCAGGAGGCTCTGGTAGTCCGATATGAAGCTCTGCGTGAACCCATGGCTGCACGCAAACAGAAACTGTCCGATTCCCTCAGGCTCCAGCAGCTATTCAGAGATGTTGAGGATGAAGAGACGTGGATCCGCGAAAAGGAGCCCATTGCTGCTTCAACCAACAGAGGTATGAAGTTTGTCCTGCTGTCAGCTTTCACGAATGAACGATGAGCTGGCTCTTGGAGGCGAAGCCCAACATCCAGGATTGATTCAGATGATTGATGAGAAAAAATGGATGTGTTTTCCTCAGGCAAAGACTTGATTGGTGTCCAGAACCTGCTGAAGAAGCACCAGGCTCTGCAGGCTGAGATCACAGGTCATGAACCTCGCATTAAGGCTGTCACCCAGAAGGGAGAGGCCATGGTGGACGAAGGTATGGCTTTAATTTGTCTTCATCAGAACGTTTGAAATTCTTAAAGCTGATGTGTTCTAACTCATGATCAGGTCATTTTGCTGGAGAGGATGTTAAGGCTAAGCTGGCTGAACTACATGGGCGCTGGGACCTGCTGAAGTCCAAGGCCTCCCAGAGAAGACAGGACCTTGAGGACTCTCTGCAGGCCCAGCAGTACTTTGCTGATGCCAACGAAGCTGAGTCTTGGATGAGGGAGAAGGAACCCATCGTTGGGAGCACAGACTACGGGAAAGATGAAGATTCTGCCGAGGTACAAGAAGAATGATTAAGCCTTTATCTGCTTCATGTTTTAGAAAGTAAATCATGTTGAGATTCTTATTTTTACTCTTTCACAGGCTCTGCTGAAGAAGCACGAGGCCCTGATGTCTGATCTCAGTGCTTATGGAAGCAGCATCCAGGCCCTGAAGGAACAGGCCCAGACCTGTAGGGTAAGATCAGAGCTCCACCACAGAGCCTGGTGTTAAGCTGTCACCTCTGCAGTTAACTAGCTGAACCTCCTGAAGTTACCTAGCTGAACCTCCCACAGTTAACTAGCTAAACCTCCTGCAGTTAACTAGCTGAACCTCCTGGAGTTACCTAGCTGAACCTCCCACAGTTAACTAGCTAAACCTCCCGCAGTTAACTAGCTGAACCTCCCAAGGTTAAGTAGCTGAACCTCCCGGAGATAACCAGCTAAATATCCTGGGTTAACTGGCTGATCATCCTGGGTTAACTAGCTAAAGATCCTGCAGTTAACTAGCTAAACCTGCTGCTGTTAACTAGCTAAACCTCTCGCAGATAAATAGCTGAACCTCCTCCAGTTAACCAGCTGAACCTCCCACAGTTAATTAGCTGAACCTCCTGGAGATAACTAGCTAAATATCCTGGAGTTAACTAGCTTAATATCCTGGGTTAACTGGCTGATCATCCTGGAGTAAACTTGCTAAATATCCTCAAGTTAACTGGCTGATCATCTTGGGTTAACAAGCCAAAGATCCTGCACTTAACTAGCTAAACCTCCTGGAGTTAATTAGCTGAACCTCCTGCAGTTAACTAGCTGAACCTCCCACAGTTAACTAGCTAAACCTCCTGCAGTTAACTAGCTAAACCTGCCACGGTTAATTAGCTGAACCTCCTGGAGATAACCAGCTAAATATCCTGGGTTAACTGGCTGATCATCCTAGAGTTAACTTGCTAAATGTCCTCTAGTTAACTGGCTGATCATCTTGGGTTAACAAGCCAAAGATCCTGCACTTAACTAGCTAAACCTCCTGGAGTTAACTAGCTGAACCTCCTGGAGTTAACTAGCTAAACCTCCTGCAGTTAACTAGCTGAACCTCCCACACTTAACTAGCTAAACCTCCTGCAGTTAACTAGCTGAACCTGCCACGGTTAATTAGCTGAACCTCCTGGAGATAACCAGCTAAATATCCTGGGTTAACTGGCTGATCATCCTAGAGTTAACTTGCTAAATGTCCTCTAGTTAACTGGCTGATCATTTTGGGTTAACTAGCTAAAGATCCTGCAGTTAACTAGCTGAACCTGCTGCTGTTAACTAGCTAAACCTCTCGCAGATAAATAGCTGATCCTCCTACAGTTAATTAGTTGAACCTCCTGGAGATAACTAGCTAAATATCCTGCAGTTAACTAGCTGAACCTGCTGCTGTTAACTAGCTAAACCTCTCGCAGATAAATAGCTGAACCTCCTACAGTTAATTAGTTGAACCTCCTGGAGATAACTAGCTAAATATCCTGGAGTTAACTAGCTTAATATCCTGGGTTAACTGGCTGATCATCCTGGAGTCAACTTGCTAAATATCCTCGAGTTAACTAACTTAATATCCTGGGTCAACTGGCTGATTATCCTGGAGTTAACTAGCTTGAAAGAGTAACGGTGCTTTTATTTATTTTTATTTTTTTTCACTTAAATTTTTATTGGAAAACTTTATACAAACATGTATACAGTTAAAGTCATAACATTGATAAGTTGTCAAATTGATTATCTAGGTTAACATCAAGTTCCGTATAAATAAAGTAAAGTAAATCAACATAAATCAACACGATAACATGGGAGTGTCCTCTGTTACCAATATATGCAGCCTCACCCTGGTCTCAAGTTAAATCTTAGCCCACTTTGAGTAAAAGCTCCCTCCTGTTGCCTCAGTATGTGTGTGAATCTGTCTAAGTCAAATGTTTCCTCCACTGTTTTCAGCCATTGTTCCTTTGTTGGTGGGTTAGTTTTGTTCCATTCTCTCGTAAGGGTTTTCCTACTGGCTGTTAGTAACGCCTTTATCAGATATAATCGAGCCTGGGTGTTTTCTTCTGTCAGATTCTCCAGGTATAACACCAGGCTTGTTCTAGGTAACTCATAACCCAATACTTCCTTTAATACCCTCCATACTTCTTCCCAGTATTCCTCCATCTTTCGGCATTTCCAGAATATGTGTGTGTGGTCTGCCCCTTCCTGTCCACATAGTCTCCAGCATCTCCTCTGTTCTGGTGCATAC
>JBAMHW010000021.1:27108040-27124954 GCA_037177495.1 Rhadinocentrus ornatus
AACCTTCCCCATGATGCTGGATTCTCTGAAACAGACTGAGAGACCATTTAAATGCCCAGGAGTCCTTTGCAGATGTTTTGGATCAGTGAGCTGATTAGAGTGGCACTTGGAGGCTACAACACCTTTTCACACTATTCCAATTTTGTGAGATTTAGATTTTTGGGTTTTCATAAGCTGTAAGCCCTGATCATCACAATTATAACAAATAAATACAGAAAATATCTCACTTTGCATATAATGAGTCTATGTAATAGTTTAGTTTTGCACAATATTCTAATTTCTCTTGTTTTACCTGTAATAAACATCTTACAAAGACCAGGTTTACTGATCTGTGTGTTTTGTGTGTGCGTGCAGCGTAAACACCAGGAGATACGAGCCATGCGCAGCCAGCTGAAGAAGATTGAAGATTTGGGAGCAGCGATGGAGGAAGCTTTGATCCTGGACAACAAGTACACAGAACACAGCACAGTGGGTCTGGCCCAGCAGTGGGACCAACTGGACCAACTGGGAATGAGGATGCAGCACAACCTGGAGCAGCAGATACAGGCCAGGTACCCCCCACCCACAGCAGGAGGTCAGACAACGTTAAAGAGCTGCATGTTCATTTTCCTCTTCCTCCTTTTCAGGAACACCACCGGAGTGACGGAAGAGGCTCTGAAAGAGTTCAGCATGATGTTCAAGTAAGCTGCAGCTTCTTCTTCTGGGCTTTATTTTTCAGTTGTGTGTAAACAGTAAATAATAGTTATTACTTGTTAAATTTAGACACTTTGACAAGGAGAAGTCTGGCCGTCTAAACCACCAGGAGTTCAAGTCTTGTCTGCGCTCTCTGGGCTATGACCTACCCATGGTAGAGGAGGGAGAACCGGATCCCGAGTTTGAAGCCATACTGGACACAGTGGATCCAAACAGGTCTGGCAGGGTTCTGGTCTGGTCTGGTTGCCCTTAGAAATAAGTATGTGTGTTGTAACGGTGGGAACTGTCTGCATGCAGGGATGGAAACGTGTCGCTACAGGAGTACATGGCCTTCATGATCAGCCGTGAGACGGAGAACGTCAAGTCCAGCGAGGAGATCGAGAGCGCCTTCCGAGCTCTGAGCACAGAGAACAAACCTTACGTGACTAAAGAGGAGCTCTACCAGGTAGGACTTGTTTCTGGTTCATCTGCTTTTAGAGAAGGTCTCATGTGTTCCTTACCATCTGCTCCTCCTTCCAGAACCTGACCAAGGAGCAGGCTGACTACTGCCTCTCACACATGAAGCCGTACCTCGACAGCAAGGGCCGCGAGCTCCCGTCAGCCTTCGACTTTGTCGAGTTTACCCGCTCGCTGTTTGTCAACTGATCCACCCCCACCAGTCTTTAACTGGGACGTGTTTTCTCCTCGCACACTTTAAAATGAACATTGCTAAAATTGCATGATCATAGCACCAAAATTCTCACTACTAATTAGCTGTCGTACCTATTTATCCCTCTGTGGTTCTCATGTTAGCTTAGCGGCTTTGCTGCTATGAATGCGACTGCCGTTAGCTGCTTTTAGCTATTTTGGCTTAAACAACTTGGTGTGCTTTAATAAACGTTACTGGTTAGAACTGGAAAAGTCTACTCTCTTTATTTTAGTTTCAGTTGAAACACAACATGTAGAAGAATTATCCACTCTGTCATTTGAAGGTCATTTTCATCCGTCGCATTCTACCACCTGATTGGCTATCTGATCCAGCTGTTCACTGTCTCTCAGACGCTGCTCAATCAAATCAGCGCTTAGCTGCCAGATCCCGACCGTCCCGTCTGCTTTCCCAATGGCCAAAAGGTGATGGTTGTTACAGTTAAAGGCCAAACAAGTAGCAGCCTGACCCATCACTCCCTCGATGGTGGCTGCTGGTCTCAGGGACCTGCAGCCCAGGTCAAATATCTGCACCTCACCTGCAAAGAGATTATCAGTCAGGAAATGTTTACACAGCTGTGTGAAAAACAGAACAGAGTTTCAGTACCTTGTCCAGTGGCTGCAGCGAAAACCAGTGGTCTGCTCGGCGACCACTGCACCTGAAACACGTAGGACTCTGAAACTCTGAGAGACAGCAGTGGACTGGCTTGCAGTAAAGAGTGGATGTGGGCCAGCCCATCAGTCCCTGAACTCACAAACAGGTTCCTGTAAACATGCGGAAGATGTCAAATAGGATCAGGTGTATATGGACTGTAGATAAGAGTAAAAGGCAGTGTGGCTCAGTGGGTAGAGGGGTCGTCTTGTAGCCTGAGGGTTGCCAGTTCGATCCTCGGCTTGTTGAGGTGTCCCTGAGCAAGACACCTAATCCCAAATTGCTCCTTGCAGAGCAGCTTCCGCCATCAGTGCGTGAATGTGTGTGTGAATAGGTGATTGTGATGTATAATGTAAAGCGCTTTGGGTATCATTCCAGGTACAGTGCTATATAAATACAGACCATTTACCAAAAGTATCACCTGTGGAAAGGAGAGCAGTGGATGGAGTACACAGGTCCACCACGAGACCTGAAAGAGAACACAGCTGGAGCTTTCAGCTCCACGCTCTTGTTCTCAGAGACCACTGCAGCTGACGTCTGGGAAGAGAAGGAGCATCTGAGCATCAGGCCGCCCTCGGAACCAACGATGAAGGTGTCCGAGTCCCACGGAGACACAGCCAAGGAGGTGACACCCACCATTTTACTGCCACGGACCTACAGGTAATGTAAAACAACATGAAACCGGACAGGTGCCCTAAAACGTCTCCACAGGAAAAACTACTGGATGTCTGTGGCTTACAAAGATCAGATTTACTTTTACTAGTTTAGGAGCTGAGAGAATGGCCTTAACCATCAACAATAAAATAAATAAATACATCACAAAACTTATATGCTACCTCCACTGTTAGGATATGTTGTGAGCACAATTCAATTATCATCTTCATGTTTTTGGTGTCTAAAGACATCTGGGGATCCCTGTTTTTAGAAAAGTTGTCTGTTACTATGCCTGAGTACATTTGTCAAATTAAATCTCTGGACTCATTTCAGCTTCAATTTGCAAGTTTCTCATTTTAACTGATAATTTAGTTGAGGAACTCTGAAACCTAACAGTGAGGTCTGGTTTCATGTCTGGCACGGTAACATGTACAGTGCAGTTTATTTGGAGGGTCACCGTGAAGCTGGAACTGCTGTTGTGGGGAACCTGCTGCTGAGTTAAGGCATATGCAGCATTCAGGGTCAGCTGGGCCTTGTCTGAGACCACCATCCACAGCAACACACTTCCTTCTGAACTGGCACTCAGCACTCCAAACTCTCCTTTCTTCTGTAGGGGCACCCAGGCAACCTGGAAACACCATCTTTTAATTTTCTTCAGGGACACTAAAGACCTATATGTTGACGTGACCACCCATATCACTCTGAACTGAACACGTTCCACAGTCCATCATATACTTAACCCACTCACCTGATATACAGGCTCTCTGTGGCTGTCTGTGGACATCCCAGTTTGAGCCAGTACAGGATCCTGAGTCCGACTGGTGTCCCAGACCACCACCTCCCCATTGTACAGACCCCCTGCATCAAACAAAGTTCATACCAGACTTCAACGTGGAAAACTTTGTGTGGATACCTGTACTGCTTCGCCACCTTGTCTTATTTACATTAAAGATGTTCCCACACTCCCACTTTCCACTCCTCACCTCCCTAGTCATAATAGCTAGTCATAATTCCAGGTTGTTCTGGAGGTTCCACCTAGAATTTATGGAGTTTCTCTCATAAAAGAGCAGCTGAATTGTATTAAAAGCACTTGAGAAATGAAAGAACATGATCCTCAAAGTGCTGCCTGATTGGTCCAGGTGAGAGTGGGCTCTCTGAAGCAGGTAGATGATGGTGTCTTCAACCCCAAGAACATTACGATAAGTAAACTGTAATGGGTCCTGAAATGTCTTGGCCTATTTATTGATGTGAGCCAATAACAGTCTCTGCAGGACTTTCATGATGTGAGATGTTGGGACAACTGGTCTGTGGTCATCTGGTTCAGATGGATGGGATTCTTTAGGTACGGGAACAAGACAGGAATTTTTCCACAGCACTCAGGCTGATGTTGAAAAGATATGCTGTCCTTGTGTGAGAATCTGTCACACACAAGTCATGGCATTTACACCATCTTCATGTGGATTACAAAACATATTTTTATCTATGGTCTCAGAAAATCCATTCAGAATTCCTCGCGCTTCATGAGATCACTGCCTAAAAACTTATTTTGTGACAGGTGTGCAGATGGAGTGGTGGCCTGATATTGAAAATGAAAGACTGGAGGTGTAGCCTCCAGATCTGTGGAACAGGTTAAACCACATCTTGGTAGTTTAACCATGATGTTTTTTCTTGAACATCGTGGTCATCAGACCGTGATGTTTAAGAAAAGGTCATCAGTTTTTTCTTTGACCCACCCGGTGAACATCTCATACTTCAGAACGTTGTACCTGCGATCAGAGCGGGCTGGCTGGGGTGGCAGCTTAGAGCTGTGACTGCAGTAGGAACATCTATGACCAGATCAGCCTGTTTGGTGGACAGGCTTCTACGATCCAGGTTCCACATGGAAACATAAGACCTCTCATTGCTCCAGTCTCCATCATCAATCCTGTCCAGAAAAAACAACATTTTGACCACAGTAACATCAGAAAAGCTTCTCCAGCAGCTTCTGGTTCAGAGTAATATGAAAGATGGTGTGTTAGGATCAGATGTGAAGACATCAGATGAAACGTTGACGTACCGACCGAAGGAACAGACAATAACTGAACCTGTGCAGTTCCAGCTCACGCTGGTGACCTGAAGACCTTTTTCCTGAGCACCAGGGTGTTGAAGGCAGTGGAGGCAGGAAACCTGCAAACATACAACAGATTAATACAGAGAGCGTTTCCTGAATATGAACGATGCTGATAAAGTTCTGGTCCTGCTGACCTGCAGACCGTGATCTTCCCAGTTTGTCTGGAACCCATCAAAAGCATGGCTTCGGGAGTTTTTTTCCAGTTCTCCAACGATCAGATCTTCAACTGTCCTTAGGAAGTCGGTGAGGCCGGGCACTTCTGTGTTGATACAGAGTTTGTGGGGCTGCTCGGTGGTCTGATCCTGTGGTTCTGTCTGAGTGGAGCTGACAGAAGTAGATGCTATCTGGACTTCAGCGTCTGCACTGTGCACAGCTCTGGTCTGACAGCTTCTCTGAAACATGACCATTTTTTTTACTGAGTAATCAGTCATGTTATGATTGCAAAGTTTAAATCATACAATTACACATCGTTAGCCTCATGGCATAATTGCACAAGTCATGTTTAGGCTAAATTGTGATATCCGTCTAACTGTACTCTCCTAATATTGCTAAATGTGAACCAATGCCTATAAAACCTTCACCTTTCTTATTAATGTAAAACTAAAAAATTGTTATTGTAACGTGTTGTATTAGTTACATATCGATCTTGTCTGTTCAGATTAATCACAGTAACAGATCTTTTATTATTTAGACTAAGTTTAATCTTCAGTCGGGTGTAAAGTTAAAACATCCTGGAACAAATAACCGATCTCTGAGAATATTTCGTTTATTATCTTCTTATTTAAATCGCTTCATCCATAAACACTGATCAACATTACAGATCTGTCTCTGTCTGTCCTCCATCACCTGAGCTCACTTGGACATTTTAAAATCAGGGAGCAGCTCGTGGAGTTTAACAGAATCCTCCTTCAAGTCTGTAAACGTTTGCTGACAAGTGTAAAAAAAACAAAAACAAACAAAAAAAAGGTGACGTCACTCCCTGCCGCAAGCAGCGCCAATTACGTGGTTGACAATCATTCTTCAGCCGCCGTGTCTATGTACATTAGGATCAGTTCAGGGAACGTTCTGCTAAATGAGTCCTCTGGGTAACAAGTGTGAGGACCTACCGACTCCTGGGCCGCCTGGTGGGACTTCCTCCACAGCGACGGAACCAGCACTCCGTCCAGAACCTCGTCAGTAAACATGACGGAGAAAAAACAATCAACCGCGAATAACAAATACGAAACTAGCGACTGGCGCTGCAGCCATTTTGGACAAAAGCCGTTACCATGGTGACCGAGTGGTGCCGCGAGAAAGACGGAAGTCCTCCGTTCTCTTCCGCTGTTTCGAGGAAAAATATCGTTATGTTTAAACAATTTTCTGATAAACATTTTTCTGAAACATTTACAACAGATGAACATTTTAAACAAGTTACGTCTGGTCGAAATACTGCAGCCGCCATTAGTTTTCTTTAGATGGATAGATTTCTAAAATGAAAAATTTGCTGCTTGTATTTAATAAATGACTAGTTTTTATGGCTCTGCTTCATCATGTCCCCAGCATTAACAGTTAAAAAACAAACAAAAAAGTAGACACTTGGAAAATGTATTAAAACTTGGGTCAGCCACAGTGGTTTATTATAAAACCCACTTCCAGCAAGGTGGGACATATTTAACAACATGGCACTTCTAAACACTAGGCCTAACAAAAATTTACATTAAAAATGTCCAGAAAAGTTTTCTACAAACCAGTTTCACTCCTAGCATCCAGATCCCCGAAGCGCATTGACCCTAACCGCCGGTGACCCTAATCATTGACCCGCAGGACGTGTTTGGTGGGCCAAAAAGGTGCAGAAGCAACTACAGTTCTCTAAATATTCCCATCAACACAATGACTGTCTATAGGACATAAAAAACTAAGTGCTTTACTGATGGTGTAGATTGGGGTTGTTTTGGGGATAAAGAAGGAACATCTTGCCGTGAAATACCAAAATGTGATGAAACTACTCCAGAATCACGTATACATTTTATTGTAACAAAGCAACTGGTACACTTGATGAAACTGGTTTCCAGTGGAACAAGAGGAACACAGCAGAACTCTGTAGGACTCCCCAGAACAGCTGAGAGCACGAAAAGGGACAGAAGGGAAAAAAACAAAAAACAAAAAAACAAGGAAAAATTAAAACAAAGAAAAAAAATTATCAACAAAATCCTCCCTCCAAACCAACGTTTTATTCCCATAGATGACGATCAGAGGGAGAGCTCAGCGAAAGCTTTCAATCATCTTCACCGTCGTCCTGGAAGGAAAAACACAAATAAAAAACAGCTGTTAAATCAACATTCAGTTTCTACACATTCAAGAGGGAAGCATCTCATCTGATTATTCTTACCTCTCCATCTTCCCCTTCACCATCCTCATCTTCACCCTCATCTTCTTCACCCTCATCAATATCTTCCAGGCCTTCCTCTTCATCGTCATCATCGTCGTCATCTCCATCGCCCTCCTCATCCTCCATGTCAGGAACCTGAAATCATCCAGAGCAAGTTTCATGGCCCAGGATTAAATGTGGTTCACACACAGATCCAAGTCCGGACCAGAACTCCACCAGGAACGGGGCTGTTCATACATCAGGAGATCCAGCGTTTCTCCAACCATTATATTGGCAGGCTCCCTGCCCTCTCTACGAGCCCCACAGGTCAAGTTTGCTTTGATCTGGTTTTCAAAACAGCGCCAAGTCACAGCAGAAGTCATTTCAGACTCCATTTCCTCTAGAGCAGGTTTGTACTTTGTTTTATTAAATCCAAACGGTCCGTTATCTGATATGCATGGCAGCAGGTCTGAGCTGCTCGGTGTCGCGCTCTATTAAGTTTTGCTCGAATGCGACCACACACACACAAACGTGTGCACATACACACAGGTGAACAGACCTCCGCCAGCACTGTGGACAGAGCTAGCGTTGGAAAACATCAACCCGCTGAAAAACAGACACAAATATCAGTGATTTTAAACTCTCCCAGGGAGTTGAGGACGAACACTTGCTCCAGCGTGTCTGTGCAGGGGCGACGGCAAAAAATAAATAAATAAAAAAATTCCTGAGCCTAAACATTTTTAAGGTGTTCCTCAATTGACACCACTATAAATAGTTTAAGCACAAAATTATTGCACACAACACATTACACCATTTTCCACAATAACGCTACATTGAATCTCCGACTATTTCTTTATTAACATTTTTTTGGCAGCCAAACCGCACCTACGGCCTCTCCGACCACCACCCAACATTCATCCAAATTCATACACCAGCGATGCCAACACTGGAGGCAAGGAACGTGAAGTACCGAGGACACAACAACAGGGGGAGTGGGAACCACCAACCTTCCGATTATCGGAAGACCTGCTCTACCACTGAGCCACTGCTGCTCAAGAAAGGACAGTCCTCACACATGTAATGTTAATTATCTGTGCTATAGAGCGGTTTAAAGGTTTAATTTCTTCTGCAGACTGGGGCTGTTCTTGGTAGCATCATCACATATGGTATGACTGCACATTAACAGTTGCGTCTAAATCTAGTCACAAATATAGTGAAAACAGCAATGAAATTAATTTGGTCAAATAACCAGTAGCTGTTCTATACTGGGATGCCTCAGTCCAGTCAAGCCAGCAATGAATGCAAGTCGACATCAGATGGAGGAACATCCATCACTAATCAATACATCCGATCAGAAATTGCGACATGTCTGACAGTTAAGTTTAACCATCATCATTCACAGAATTATAGATCTACAGCGTGACTGCAGCACCAAAAAGTATCAGCTGTTTGTTTTTCCATATTTAACATCTGATGAAAGCTTAAGTTTAGTAATCAGATAATTATTTACTAAAATCCAAGCCTTAAAAAGGCTGCCCGGCCCCCTCACCAGAACTTTGAGACCCGCCCGTTTGGAGAAACAATAACTGTTAAATGATGGATATAGTTGCCAGCAAGAAATCTCCATTGAGCAGTCGGCACTTTTTTCCCTTGCTCGCATGTATCCCGCTTTTTCTCTCCCATCACCAATTGCCACATGCCGGAATTCCAGCCGGATTCCCATAACCCTGTCTGCGTATCGGTCTTTTGTGTGGAGCATTAATGGGCCTTTAAGTGGAAAGCAGCCATCTGGGGGAAGCGGAGATCCTTCAATGTCTGCACCAAGCTGTTTCGTATCCTCTGTCAGTTCATGTAGGAGGGTTCAATCTGCTTTGTTGGATCTGTTGGGGAAGCAGAACCAATGCCAGCAAAGCAACAGACAGGGATCATACCAGGTAGTACTGCAAGGGGTTCGGCCAGATGTCATCTTTAATTACTTCTCCCAGCTCATCGGCTCCTGCATCCGAGTGGTCAGTAAACCAGGTGAAGAAACTTTCTGGCTCCTCGTGCTGCCTTTTCTTCACAGCTTTATTTGGAGTTTGACTGGTGCGCTTTGTCAGATCCTGAAGAGTCACATCAAGATTTAGAGGTAAGAAAAGAAAATCCTCAACTTTATAAAAAGGAGCAAAAACATGAAATCCCAACAACAATCATTCACCTTCTGGTTGATGAGAGGACCAAATCTTTGATTGACAAGATTTCTGGGCTGGTTTATAAAAACTCTACAAGTTTGTTTATTGATTTGTGCTTTGACAACTTTAGTGTCACGGTTCAATATTTTCTTGACACAAAAAATAATAATATATATACACACATAAAGACTGTTTGAGATTCTATGTTGTGGAACCAAAGGTGCTAGATGACAGAATGAAAAGACATTTCCAAACCAACCTTTCCAGCTTTCCATTTGATTTCGGTGGATTTGGAAACGGGGTCTCCGCTCTCATTTACATTAAACTCTTTGGAGAGGATTTTGTTCTCAAAGTATGGATTCTCATCAAAACACTGTAAACAAATGGAGACGAATGTGTCAGAGAAGATCATCCCCACATTCAGAAACAACAGCAATCTTAGCTCAAACACCCACAAAATCTATTCTGTATCCAGACTTGATATCTTCGAACTCTGTCACCTCCACCCGCGACAAGTAATGCAGTGCTTCCTCATCCTCCTCCCCCAGAAGAGCTGAAACTACGACACAGGTGCACAGTTAGTTTTGTGTATTACAAATGACCCGTTTCCTTTATTCTTTTGAAACCGATTAATCATAAGCAATCCTCAATAATTTACCTTGTGGGTGGTTGACGAATGTTGTGACCCAGAAGTTTGGGATTTTGGCTATAAGTTCTGATCGCTTCTGAAAGAATGGCTGGCGTAATTTGTTGTACTTCTGCTCTACTTTTAAAATTTCTTCACTAGCCTGTTCATTAAGTCTGGTGGAGAAAAAACAAAAATAAAAAAAAAACAGGTCAATGTTAACCAGACACAATTATCTTAAGTTCTGACAAAGATCTGAACTTACCTGTCAATTTCATTCTGTACTTCATCAATGTGTTCAATTGCTTCCTGTTGCTCTTTTTCTGGGGAGAGAGAGACCAAAGAATTTCTTCAGCAAATATTTTTAAATAAAAAAAGTAAAAGCAGCACAAAGTGAAACTCTAAAATCTGTAGAGACAAAGATGAAGGTAGAGTAGTAAAAGTGGACAGGTGCTTCCCATTTAAAAGTCTGACATTTTTTTCTAGCCCAGGGCTGCTCAATTTGGTCCCAAGCAGGCTGCAGTCCTGCAGGTTTTCAGTGTTTCCCTTTCTTAAACACAACTGACTCAAATATACTCAATGATACAAACACCACTGCTTGTAGTTTGCACCGTCAGTTATGATGGTTAAGGTTTTGACAGACATCTCACCCCTCGTGGGGGATGTTAAAACAGACGCGTGTTCGCTCCAGGACAAACTGACCCCAGCCATCTGCAGCTTCCTGTCGGGGCTAAAGGCGCCCTGGTTTGAATTAATCCTTAACTGTGAAACCAACCATCGATAAAACCATCCGCTTCCTAAAAACCTAATAAACCCTGGAAATCAATGTTAACATTAATTAATTACAACCCTGCGACATTTCAGCTAACTGGGTCAATAAAGGGATGTTTGTTTACATTTTAGCTCGCTACTAAATCCGAAAATCCAGCTCGTATCATGTTAACCTTAACAGCTAACGACAACGTCGGGACTTTAACATGTTTTCTTTCGGAGATTTAAGTGGAGCTACATCCGTGTGATGGCAAACATTCAGCCAATTTCACCACTACCGCCAAACGTAGCGGGTGCGAAGCCAACGCCGGCCTGCTTCATGGTCCTAAACCGCCGCTAAAGCTGGCTAGCTCTCCATCGCGCTACCGTATCGTAACCCCGTGCTACATTAGAGTAAAGATCAGCACATTTTACCTCAATGTGAGCATGAAGAAGATAAAAGAACCCATTCATCCTTAATTGTTTCACATATAACCGTAAAACCAGTCACAAAGACAGACACAAAGTCGTTGGATAAAATGACGATATACAAATAAAAATGGCGTTGCAGAGGATGACCGCCATTCCTGAACGTTACCAGAGGTCTCGTCCGCTCCGTCGTGATTTGAATTCTCCTTCCTACTGACTTTTGCCGATGAGGCCGACATGGTGACTCTTTAGACCAGAAGTACGTCCCAGTAGATTAAAACACTTCTCTGTAGGACAAAAGTTACTTCCTCCTCACACAGAACACAAGTCCGACAACAAACAATAAGAAGGAATAAGCGCAGCTTTGCACGCTTGTTTATCCTCCGCACACCCTCAGTCAATACAACTTGTCACGCCCTCTTCCGCCACCGGCTGGTCGGAGTGCGGTACTGCAGCTGAAGGTGTCCTTCAACACCTGCTGCTGTCTGAAGGAGGATTTACAAAGCAATCTGACATTTCTAAAGGTTTGTCAGGTTAGAAGGAAGGAGCAGGTTCAGCGAACGCATCACAATATAAAAAAACTAGTTTAACGTCACAGCCCCACCTGGACATTGGTACTGAAAGCGATTGGTTCCTGTAGTGTTTGTTTCATTATGACCGGCCAATCACCACCTCCTGGCGTCATCTTGCCTCCAGTCCTGACCTGAACTTAATTCAAACTTCGGCCAGGTCTGGTTCAGTGAACACACATTAAAAGAAGACAAGAACCCCAGCAGGATTTCTGGTACTGATGTTCGTTTACGTGAACTTTAACTAGCGGCGTCATTTCTCCCGGAGCGCCTCATCTTCGTCCGAAGCAGATCCTTGGCTCGGTTCTGTCCCTACATCGGACGCCTACAAGGATGTCTGGTTTAACCCAGCAGGTAAAAACAAAGAAACAAACAAAGAAAAAAACAAAACAAAACGGATATGTTTGTGCGGTTCCTCCAAGAAGAGTTTAGATGAGACGTTCAGGGTCAGCGTTCATTCAGACCCTTGAGGTTATTCTGAGATCGAGACAGACTGGATGTTCCGGTTGATCTGGCCTGCAGCTCCTCCAAACATCGCCTGTTACTTTCTCCTATTAGTTAAATATAACTGGTTATTCTGGTAATTAGTAGTAACTAACAAGGATCACTGGACCATGTTTTAAACCCTCAAGGTTTGAAAGTAGTTAGTTACTGGTTTTTGTTTGTTGGTTAAGTTTGTTTGCTGTCTGGCTGATTCGTTTATTAGTTGGATTGTTGCGTTTCATGTATTCTTTGCCTGCCAGTATCTTGCACCCTTCTTTGAGGTTCTGGTTTGTTTCAGGGGCCTCTGCACAACCTGCAGCTGGGGTCCTGCCTGGTGTGGTGGATATGGGCCTCGATTGCCCTGGTGCTGCCATGATTAATGCCTCTGTGCTGTTCTTCAGGTCAGATTTTCTAGCCATTGGTAGGACTTGTTCGTTTTTTTAAATTTATTTTTTTGCATTTCAACAGTTTTATTTAACACGACAACATACAAACATTCTATACATAAACAACATCACTTCAAGAACATCAAAATAAACAGGCTAAATAAATAACACCATACAATCAAGAGGACGTTAAGTACTTGTTACAAAGGGCAGTTTTGCAACACAAAGCAAGAAATACAAATAATTCTTAAAAAGACAAAAAAAATTCTTTCAAAGTTGAATGAACACTTTTTTTTGTTAGAAGTAGCATTTAAGGTAAGTAGATAGGAATTTAGGTCAGCAATAAAGATATGTATGTTCGGAACAGATTTTTTAAACCTGGATTTGTTTACGCGAAATTTGCCAATTAGGGTTAATAGATTAATGATATGATTTAGAGACTTGTCGTTGCAGTCATATCTGCAGATGTTTTGGGGGGTGATTTTTATGGTGTTACCACTTTTAATCAAAATAACGTTTTCAATCTCCTTCCAAAACATACTCGAATGTGAACAAAGACAAAATAAGTGTAAGAAAGTTTCAGGTTCCACATTACAAAATGAGCAAGTAAGATCAACATTAATAAATGTGGAGATGATGGCATTAGAAGGGTATAATGTAAAATTTTAAAGTGCTCTTTCCTTATTTTATTTGAGATGCAAAATTGAAAGGAGCTTAGCCATGTTTTCTTCCAGGTAATGTTGTGAAATTGCGAGTTCCAATAAGGTTTTCCTTTAGGAATAATTTTGTTTTTGGTTCCTAGTTCTTTTCTGATAAGCTTGTTTGTACATTTATTACTTGTAATATTGAATTTATCAAGTTTTAGATAATTTAGTTTTGAAGTTGTGGGTTGATTGCTTGTATTACCTTTCATTAATTAAATTACTCCTGTAGGGATAGCATTTATTATTGAGATAAATTCTTTGTATGGATAGGAAACATTTTTCTGTTAAGAAATTTTCATAGGTGTATAAGGATCCTTTGTCAAAGATGTAATTCATTCTAATTATATTTTAATTTATCCCATTTTCTTTGTATAAGCTTTTGTTTCTTACAGTAATATCCGCATTATTCCAAAAGATGTATTTATGAGGAGAGAAGTTGTGCACGTAACATGGTTTCCAGGCCATTAAAAACAGAGGTGGAACTCTACAGTGAGGCCATCTCTCCAGGAGATTTGAATGTATGGCATTTTCTACTTCTGAGGTCGAAATATCATTTTTGCACGGAGTTTTAACATTTTCTGAAATTGGTGAAACATATTGTTTTATATTATTGTTTTATAGTATTATATTTAGTCAAGTTTGTCATTTAGGCTTTTCAGATGAGTTACTTCATTTTCAGATAAGTTTTGTTTAGATGTTAAGGTTTGTATATCTGACATAAGACTGATTTCTTCTTTTGAATTTATTTTTTGTATTAGCTTTGCTTCTCTTTATTGCAGTTTCTCTCTTTTTGAAATTAAAATATTCCCATTTCTGAGTTGGGTTCATATTATTTTTGCTGAATATATCTTGGGAAAGGACTTCTATTGATCTCTGAAATTCTTTATCATCTAATAAAGAGTTATTTAGTTTCCAGTATCCTCTAATTTGGTTCTTTTCTTTTAAACTTTTTAAATTTAAAAGAATCATTTTATGGTCAGACAAGGGCGTATGACAATGAGATGCTTCTGAAATAGATACTTTAAGATGATAATAGCCATAGGTCAATTCTTGATTTGAGACATTGCCTAGAGTTGCTCCATGTAAAGTCTTTGAGATGAGGGTTCATTATCCTCCGGGCGTCCAAAAGTAACAGATGTTCTTTTAGGAGAGCAGTTGGCTTGAAATGATGTGATAAATCCAGTTTAGGTGGCCATCGATCATTAAAGTCACGACCAATAATAAGAGTTGAGTCTTTGTATTCTTTTTTTAAGTTAGAAAGTTTTGAAGAAAGTTTATGGAAGATTTCTTTAGCTGCTGGAGTTTTTTTGGCCCATATACATTGGTGATAATAAATAAAGCATTGTTGATTTTTAAGACTAAAATAATCCACCGCCCTTCTTCTGAGAAGGAGTCTAATGTATCGCCGTTAAATTTTTTAATCAGTATTGCGACTCCAGCTGAGTTGTTTGAAGCATGAGAGAAGTAAATTTTGTTTCCCCATTGAGATGTCCAAAATCTTTCATCTTCAGGGGCTGAATGAGTCTCTTGCAGGAAAATAAAATTACCATTTTGTCGCTTACAAAAAAGAAAAACTGCCTTTCTTTTAATACTGTCTCTTAGTCCTCTAGCATTTATAGAACATAGGAATAAGCCATCAAATTGTGGGTGAAAGATTATTATGTAAAATTAAACGAATAAAGTGCTGTGTATATCAAAAATAAATTTAGATTAAAAGAAAGAAAAAAAAGTTGAGTTGGTACTCACCTAACGAAAACCATAAGTACCAAGAAATGTTTCTATTATTGCAAAAGTATGAGTTGCAAGATATTGTCAACTATAATGTATTTAACTCGAGGCAAAGGAACAGAGATTGAGCTGAGAAAGGAGTTATAACTTCAAGTGTTCAGGATACTTTTTTCCCCTCAATATATGCATCGGATCCTCTGAAGCCGGCTCTTTTTCCTTGTTTTCTGGCTGCGTCGATCGGAGGCCATAGCTTGTTTCTTTTTGTCTTTTTGGCTTGTGTGAGGTCTTCTTTTATTTCTAGTTTTCGGTCTGCAAGGATTTTGTTGTTGGCGCCATATCTTCCCTCTATAGGATCGCTGGGTGAACTGGATAATGATGGGCCTGTTTGTCTTCTCACGTGGTGGTCCAGTTCTGTGAACTGTCTCAACAAAGAGCTCAAGCGTCTGGTTGTCCAAACCTTGTGTTAAGGTTTGCAAAGAGCTTGAGAACTTCGGCTTTAACGTTTTCAGTAGACGCTTCTTTCATCATATATAGGCGTAGGTTCCATCTTCTACTATAGCGTTCTGCTTCTTCACTTCTTTGTTGTAGCTGTGATCTTTTTTCAGATGACTCCTAAGTGTGCTCTTCTCCACTTTTTACACCCATTTCAATCTTTTTTATGTGTTTACATATCACGGCGATGGAATCTGTGTTTTTGGATATATTTTGTTCCAAAGTTGTGAAGCGAGATGTGAAGTCGATTACAGCTTTAAATATATCTGCATTGGAGATGTCGTCCATTCGTTCATCATCCTTGGAACGTTGTTTTTTTGGTACTGGACTCTTTGTTGGAGTAACAGGTAATGGCATGCAGATACCACCAAGATCTTCAATTTGGTGGTCTAATAGTAGCGCACTGCAGCTAGCTTTAGATTCTCTTTTTGGCATGTTCGTCACGTGCTGCAGCTAAGCTAGCTTATATTGTCAGTCACTTTGACAGTTATAACTTGAATTGTCCTTTCGCCGACAAGGGCTTACTTACTGGATTTGCGTCTTTTTTCTTTGACTTAAAGCAGAGAGTTGCAATTTAAGGTTTTCCATCATTTCTTCAGCATGGTGAAACTTATAGTTACGGAGCTCACGGCTGTCCGTCCTCCTTGGTCACCATCTTGATCGACCTCTGAGTACTTGTTCATATCCATTACTTCAGCTGTCAGTGTTGCATCCCATGCAGGGGCTTGTCCTCCCATGATGGTTCCTCCATTTCATTCTCATCCAGCTTCACTTTCTGAGACATTCACTCAGTGCTTCATCCCTGATGTATTCGTGGAGCTTGGATGTTTCACCTTGGGTGATGGATCTGATGCTCACTAGTCCTCAAACTCCCTAATTTTATATATCTTTACAGTTCAGGAAACTGAATTCTATTAGAAAACATTTTAAACTGAGAGAAATTCATGTGAAATCAATTGTAAATGCATAAATTTCCCAAACTTGAGAAATCTTACTGATCTTTGGTGCAGCTCAGCAGCATGTTGGTGTTCAGATGTCTGCAGGATTACGCTGAAACAACGTGGTGTTTTTTAAAACTGTTGTCCAACTGGAAGCCTTGGTGGTTTGGTCTTGGATCGCTCCAATCACCTGATAAGACTATCTGAAGAGAAAAATGCTGCCTATATTCAGCTAAGAAACGCTGCATGTGAAAGAAGTGCTTTGCTGAACTGAAATGACACCAAA
Source organism: Rhadinocentrus ornatus (assembly GCA_037177495.1). NCBI lineage: Eukaryota > Metazoa > Chordata > Actinopteri > Atheriniformes > Melanotaeniidae > Rhadinocentrus > Rhadinocentrus ornatus. The sequence continues at coordinate 27,124,742 of JBAMHW010000021.1, forward strand.
AAGTATTCAGCTCTTTAAGGGTGAAAAAACTAGTTGATACAACTTGTTTTCAGTGTTTAGAGTTTATATGTGTTTGTGTCTTTGTGGATAATATACACTTCTCAAAATAATAAAGGGAACACTTAACACAATGTATCTCCAAGTCAATCACACTTCTGTGAAATCAAACTGTCCACTTAGGAAGCAACACTGATTGACAATAAATTCCACCTG
>JBAMHW010000021.1:27127979-27145715 GCA_037177495.1 Rhadinocentrus ornatus
GACCCCGAGATATGTGAACTCCTCCACTTGGGGCAGGACCCTATTGCAGACCCAGAGAGAGCACTCCACCCTTTTCCTTCTGAGGACCATGGTCTCGGATTTGGAGGTACTGATTCTTATCCCTGCCACTTCACACTCTGCTGCGAATCGCTCCAGGGAGAGCTGAAGATCACGGCCCGATGAAGCAAACAGAACCACATGTCATGTCAGCCAAGACAGCCCTACAGCATCCAGAGCCTTAAGGAACTCTGGGCAGACCTCATCCACCCTGGGGGCCCTGCCACTCAACCGCTCAACCTCGCGCACCTGCTGAGGCGCCTTCCCCGCCAGAGAGGTGACATTCCACGTCCCTAGAGCTAGCTTTTGTAGCCGAGGATCAGACCGCCAGGGTCGATGCCTGGAAAACCTCACCAGGGAGGTATTCAGGAGGCATCCTAACCAGATATCCGAGCAAACTTATCTGGCTCCTCTAGTTGTGAAGATCTCATCCGGGATGACGGAACTTTTCACCCTATATCTAAGGGATAGTGCAGAAACCCTGTGGAGGAAACTCATTTCGGCCATGGAAATCATATGTAAACTAGATAACTGAACCACTAAATCTCCTAGTATATATAGGCTATGGTTCAGATCCCTACACAGATGTATTCTCTGGTCTGATCAGTATGACCCGTGTCTTCTGCCCTCAGGTCACCCTGTGGAGATCATCAATCCACTTGAGCTTCGTGTGGCTGAACTCCTGCACCACATGAAAATTGAATTAGCTGTAGCAGAGGGAGCCAAAAACGTGGGGAGGCAGCTGAGTGAGAGTCGGATCCAGGACCGCTATGTTCTGGCTGAGGTGGGTGTTAAGACGCTAAACAACACTGCAGCATGAACTTCTGAAAACATCAAAGAACTGATGGCTATTTCTGATGTGATGATGAAGTTGTGCTTTACCAGTTCTTGAATTTAGACATTTATTTTTATAACTTCCATTGCTCCAACAATACTGTGTTATTATCCCTTAAACCAAGGTTATCTTAAAGCTGCCTATAAAACATCTGGGACCAGGCCAATCAGATGGCTATATTAATAGCTTCATCCACCTGTTTTTATTTCATTACAGATGGATAAAAACTGGTTTATTGCATGGTGTGGGCATTAGATTTGGAGCAGGTCTGTGTTTCTGAAGAGTTCTGTTTTTTCCGTCAGGCCCAGGCCCGGATGCAGGACTCATCTCAGAAGGTAGATTTGTTGCGTCTGTCTCTGGAGAGACGTGTCAATGAGCTTCCGCAGGACCATCCTTCACAAAATATAGTTAAAGACATGTTGGTGTCGGGAATCACACCCTCCTGTGGCACTCCGACAAAACAATCCAACACTCCCTCATCTTCCCCATCCTCATCCTCCTCCTTCTTTAGACCAAGCAGTCTCACAGGTTGCTGATTTGATTTTTGATTACACTTTAATTTAGATGATTGTTTTCTCTGGTTTTAATCTGCAACTCAGAATGCTCACTCTCAGGTCGGCTGGAGGTGTGTCTGATGGGCTGCCAGGACCTGCTGGAGACTGTTCCAGGTCGCAGTCGTGCAACCAGCATCTCAGGGAACGTGTCGGATGGGAAGTCCCTGAAAGTGAGATCTGCAGGACGGAGCGCCAGCAGCAAGACGAACAAGTCTGATGATCTGTCCTGTGAGTTCAGCTTCAGTTTTTTTTTATCTGCAGAAACACTGGAGTCAGGGGGAGTGGTAGCCTATTGGTCACAGAGGTGCACTTGGATCTGGAGAACCGGAGTTCAAGTGCTTGGCATGGCAACTTGCCAGGGACCTGAGCAAGGCCCTCAACCCCTAACTGCTCCCCGGGCGTCGGAATCTAGCAGCCCACTGCTCCCAGCAACCAGGATGAGTTCAAATGCAGAGTAAGAATTTCCACACTGGTACTAATTAGGGATTACAGGGGCGGCGTGCCTCGACAAGGTAGAGCGGTTGTCTTGTATAATAGATATATATTAAATATAAGCTGCTCCAGGTCTCAGGGAGTACCTGTTCTTCCTGTCTGGTGTCACAGTGGATCACAGACTGGATCCGGTAGACACAGAGTAAGATGTCTGCCACCACAACAGATCGATGCAGAGTCCACATCACTGCAGATGCTGCACTGATACACCTCGCAATCTTACGGTTTATCCTTCCATCAATAATGACCAAGACCCAGAGGTACTTCAACTCCTCCACACTCCTCCAACCCAGAGAAAACACTCCACCCTTTTCAGGCTGAGGACCATGTTTTCAGATTTGGAGATGCTGATTCTCATTCTAACCACTTCACACTCAGCTGTGAATCGCTCCAGTGAGAGCTGGAGATCACGGCTCGATGAAGCCAACAGAACCACATCATCAGCAAAAAGCAGAGACCCAATCCTGAGGCCACTAAATCGGATCCCCTCAACACCTCGGCTGCACCTGGAAATTCTGTCCATAAAAGTTATGAACAGAATCTGTGACAAAGGGCAGCCTTGGCGGAGTGAATCCTCACGGGAAATGAATCTGACTCACACTGATACTGGTACAGGGACCATTCCACAACTGGGGAGAAAACGATCCTAGGTTCAACTGCCTGACAGACCATCTTCTCCAGGACCCCTGAATAGACTTTACTGGGGAGACTGAGGAGTGTGATCCCCCTGTAGTTGGAGCACATCCTCCGGTCCCCTTACTGCAGTGGTTCCCAAACTTATTCTGCAGGGCCCCCTTTTTCATCAACCACCAAGCTCCCCCGATTCCACTACCACATGCACCCGATGCTTACAAAGAAACGTACGAAGAAATGTGCCACGAAATAGTCTTTAGTTATAAATGCCTGATACTTCGCGAACAATAGTTAAAACCATGTCAGTGGAAAAAGAAATTTTTAGTTCCTCCGATTAGATTTGTTTTAAACCAGGAAGCTCTGCAATCAATTTCAGGAGAGTTGAGCTTTCAATGAGACGGATGCTGCTTAGTTGAACAACTTCTGCTATATACAACAATTGTCTAGTTTATTTCTAAAGTAACCAACAGGCTTCTCTCTGTGTTCAGGATGAGACATCCCCAAGTTGTGTTGTAACTTGTTTGGCTTCATACTGTGGTCTCTCTTCATTACCCACCATTGGCCCTTACCATTACTTAACCAAGCCTGGGGCAAGACATGCATAATCTTTTCTTTTTTTTTTTTGTGGTAGTTGAAATCTCTGTTGTTGATTTATTACCATTTGCCCATTGGTACTTTAAAAAATTTGTCCATGTTTTGGCCTTGCTCATTGGATGTCAATAATTATCACATTGATCAGGAGTCAGCTCCTCCATGAGCAGGTTTGAGTGGCCTGAAAATGTCCAAGATATTTTAAAGAATTTCCTGACTGTTGGTTTCTGTCTTCTGTGTTTCAGCTGAGATAAGTGCTGTGCTGAAGGTGGACAACAAGATCGTGGGACATACTCACTGGAGACAGCAGGGCAAAGAAGCCTGGGGTCAAAGCTTTAGCATCGAACTGGAACGGGTCAGTGGTTAGCCTTAGAAAACAGCACAACCGTAGAAGATGTGTTGCACATAACTAGTCAGACCAGCCAGACTCAGTAAAACGTTTAGTTGTTCATGCCTCGATTCTAACTAAAAATATTAAGTTAACTGTTCTGAATTATGATGATCCAGACTTGTTGAATGAACGAATGAATATTTCTAATGTGTGTAATCAGTCCAGGGAGCTGGAAGTTGCCGTCTTCTGGAAAGACTGGAGAGCGTTAAGTGGGGTGAAGTTCCTACGGCTGGAGGACTTCCTGGATAACCGCCGACATGGGATGTGTCTCCAGCTGGAGCCTCAAGGAATCCTCTTCATCGAGGTTCTTCCTGGTTTTTACTTCTCCATCAGTTTGAAATCATATGAAACACTAAATGTAGGAAGCTGTTGGATGGACGGACGGACAGATGGATGGATGTTTTGTTTTAGAAATGGAGTTTTTAACCCCGACATGTCTGTGAACTTAAGTAATTTTTTTAAGCATAAATGAGGAAACCACATGAAACCTTCCATTAAGACAGAAAACGAGAACTAGTCTTTCTAGACTAACATCTGTCGTACATCTGAGTCATGACGCTCCTCGGTTGTTTTCTAGGTGACGTTCATCAATCCCGTTATTGAACACCGCTCCAAACTCCAGAGGCAGAGGAGGATTTTCCCCAAAGAGAAAGGTGACAATATTTATCCTCCATTGAATCAGCTCTGATTCTATTGTTGTCAGACCAACAATGGAAGAAAATATTGCAACAGTTTTTCTTTATTTTTAGTGTTATCAATAATAATTATTGGCTTAAGAAATTTCTGAGCCCACTACCATTATTATAATTGGGTATTTTTATTTTAATCTTTTTATTTTAATCTTATGTCTGTAGTTTGCTTTAATCATCAAAAACAAACTGTTGTGCAAGTTCATGCGTCTCATGAACTAGTTCAAAGTTCAGGTCCCGCAGGTTAAAGTAAATAGTTCATGTTCAGAGTTCACCATTTTACTTTTGAACTAGTTCAAACTTCAGTTGATTTAAATGTTTTTAGGTTAGAAGTGAGAATGAAAAACTGAGAAAGAAAAGTTGTCTTGAGATGCATTTGGAACAGATGTGTGGACAGTAGAAAGAAATTCTTTGTAATTCATGTTTTATTTGTCTGAATAACCCTTTTCAGTGTAACAGAAGGTGTTTTTGTTAAACAGCTATTTTTAAATTCCTAAATATTAAAGCAAAAAAAAAAACTTTAGTTAAAAAATATAATAAATATCTTCTCACACTGGACAGATGCTTCACTCTGCATGTCTTCTAATTAGAAGTTGCTGAAGCGGACGCTCTTACTTGTCTTTTTTTTACAGAATTTACCCAGAAATGTCAGATTTCAGACGGTGTGTAATATTCTGTAAATATAAGCAGGCGTCCGCAGCTCGTCTGCGTCGGCGTTGCCACTGATCGTTGCTGGGTCGCTATGCTGGAGTGCGTCAGGGTAACGTTGTAAAAAGTAGATGCAGTGCCAGCAAATGTTGCAGGACCTCACATAATCTAAACAAGTTCACGTTGAAGTCCTTTATTTGCAAAGGCATTTCCTTCACAGAAAAAGAAACGTTCAACAAGCGCTTTTTTTCAAACTCATTCGTGCACGACACAAGTTTTAGTCTTCACTGACAAGCTGATCCAGTCTCATTCAGCACTGAATCTACATCATCTGCCTCATGGTGTTCAAGAACAAACATTTGTGTTTGATTGGATTTCTTTTTCTTTCTCTGAGACATGTCAACTGAGATCAGGACATGTCTACTGAGGTGTCCACTCTCAAGATGACAGACTTCCTCTAAGAGAAGATGTCCCAAGTCTTCCCAGGAACAGATGTGAACTTTTTCTGTTTTTCCTCTTATGGATGGATCATTGTTGTTCTTGTTGTTTTTTATTCTTTCATTCATATCCAGCTTTAAGTGTAATGCCATCCTGTGCTTGGTTGGAGAAACCAGTTGTGTCTTTAGGTCTGTCGTCTCTGAACTGGAAGAAAAATGAAATCTCTTTAGCAGACTACTTTCCTTGGTCTCATCCAACCAGGAGAAGTCTGTAAATGTTCCCGAGAAGCTCTCAGACCTGACAGGACTCCAGAACATCCTGCAGAGGAGGGACTGGGCTGAAGGAAGACAGATGTAGTTTTCTGACTGGATTTAGTTGATGCAACTTGTTATTGTGAAAACATTTAGTCTTCATGTAAATCCTTTTAGCAGCCGTCTTCACCAGGACTCCTGTAACGAGATTTTTATCTCCATTCCTGGTCAGATAAGGACATAAAATTAGAAGCGGTACATTTTTTTACTTCTCCATAATTGCTGAATGATGACTTCAGATTTTCTTCACAAACTGTTTTATTTAACCTTCTAAACGTGTTTTCTTGTTGTTTTTGCAGCTTTCTTCAGTTTCGTCTCCTTTTAATTCTTCTCTTTATCTTTCTCCTCACAGGGAAGAACTTTCTTCGTGCCTCCCAGATGAACATGAACTTTGCCACTTGGGGCCGTTTGATGATGAGCTTCTTGCCTCCCTGCAGCTCTCTGGAGCCCATCAGTCCCCCGTTAACAGGTCCAAACCCTGGCCCCACATCACCACCAACCAGTACAGCACGGTAGGGTTCTGGTGCCACTGTGACACAGAAACATCTCTTTACCTGTTTAAAGATGTAAAAGAACAGGTGAAAAGGTGAGCTGTAATGTATTTCATGAGCTTCTATGAGCGGTAAACTGGACATAAGCAGCATTTAAAGCGGGTCAGAGTATTTCTTTATTTCCCTAAAATCAACAAGTCTACAAATCTTTTTTTTTTTACTGTTACTCACTTTATCCTCTTCAGAGTTGCAAGAAAAAAAAACAAGAAAACAAACCATCAGTCAGCTGCAGTGGAGACTAGAAATAAACAAACTGGAAACTCAGTTTAGGTCATTCAATGTGAATCTGCTGGAACTAGCCCCAAATAAATAAACAAACAAACAAAACACCTGTTCTCCAGTTTGTTCCTAGAAAATAAAGGTTTTTCAGACGGAAAAATAAAAATGTTTTTATGATTATGGAAATAAAGAACTAAGATGCATTAGGAGAAATCAAACCATCAAAGTTTATCAGAAGAAAAATGAAAAATAAAAAGTCAAGTATGTTTTGTTTTTGTTTGTTTATTTGTCAGATACTCTTCTGTGGTGAGGTTGGATTATGCTGAAGAATCACCCGTCAGATCACCACATCCAGCCAGAAAGGATATTGAAGACTCGCCCCCTGTAAGACCTTTATCAATGAAAATGATTGATGAGATGGTGAGAAATGTTTTTGTTTACTTGTCATCTGTTGTTTGTCTAAATTAAAAAAAAAAAATCATCTGCTGGCAAGAAGAGTCTGAAGTCCAGAAGACAACCTTCAGTCCTCTCCCCTCCTCAGTAAGTACTGGTCTATCTTTATGGTTGCTTTTTTAATTTCCAGTTGTTTGGACGACTGTAACTTGTAAACAGGTGGTGAATTCTGGGAATGAGGAATGTGAATCTGGAATAGGTTTGGTAACATACGTATTCCCATATAGGAAGGGGAAAGGACTTCAGATAGAAGATTTCCGATGCATTTCAGTCCTTGGACGAGGTCACTTTGGAAAGGTAAAGAAGAGAATTCTGATCAGAAACAGGAAATCTCTGATGTTTTGGACTGAACGCCGATCGCTCATCATTCCCACTTCCTGTTCCTTGTTTTTGCTTCGAGGTGCTGCTGGCTGAAGACAAGAAGTCAGGAAAACTGTACGCCATCAAGGCTCTGAAGAAAGGTGATATCGTGATGCGGGATGAAGTTGACAGGTGATGAAAAACCGTTTTAGACTCATGATTGAACAATATCTCCATGTTCAGCAAAAGCACTTTTAGAAATATTTTATCAAACACACCAATTTGTGACTCCAGCTTCATCATTGATCATTTTTTAGTTTCTGTTGTGAGCTTCCCGGCGACGGTGAAGTTTAACTGCGATATTTAAGTGTGGCAATTCACGGCGTGTTTCACTGTGACGTTTAACTCCGACGTTTCAGAATCAGAATACTTTATTAATCCTGGAGGAAATTGTGTGGACAACTGTGTCGATTCACTGCGACGTTTCACACCGACGATTCCTTGCATCGTTTCATGGTGACGTTTAATGACGATGTTTCACTGTGACAATTCAAGCAGTTGTTTCGCAGCAATGTGTTGCTGTAGGATTTTCTGCATGTGGTTTAACCTTAACTTTAAAGGATGCTTTCTTGTATAAAAAGTAAAGATGGTTTAAAATGTTGGTTAGAAATGTTTAGAAATGTATGTGTGCTCGTTTTCAGCCTCATGTGTGAAAGAAGAATATTTCAAGTGATCAATTCGTCTCGGCATCCTTTCCTGGTGAACCTGCGTGGTTGCTTTCAGACTTCAGACCATGTTTGCTTCGTGATGGCATACTGTCCAGGAGGAGACCTCATGACACACATCCACACCAGCATCTTCAGTGAGAAACAAACCTGGTGAGCAGACATCTTGATCTGTGTATTACTGAAGCAGAGCAAGCATTCATGAATGGTTTTCTTTTCTCTTGGGTTTTAAGGTTTTATTCATCGTGTGTGCTGCTGGGTCTAGAGTTTCTCCACCAGAACAAAATAGTTTACAGGTGAGTTTTTCTCCAGGTGTTTCCTTATCTGCTGGGACAACGAGGGATATCGTCTCCATCTGTGTCTGCAGAGATCTGAAGCTGGATAACCTGTTGATGGATGCAGATGGATTTGTCAGAATAGCAGATTTCGGCTTGTGCAAAGAAGGTTGAAAAATTCACTTTTTTTATTTTCACCGGTTTAAAAACCAGACTTTCTGATTCATTATTTAATTATTTTATTAACTTTTTATTCTCCCTGAATCACAGTTACTCATTTTTCTTCCACAAAGGTCCAAAAATCCAAACTTTTGGTCATGTCATTTCTGTGTAAACCTGTGTAGGAATGGGGCACGAGGATCGCACCTCAACTTTCTGTGGCACACCTGAATTTTTGGCTCCAGAGGTGCTGACGGACAACAACTACACCCGCAGTGTGGACTGGTGGGGACTGGGTGTCCTCATCTATGAGATGATGGTGGGGGAGGTCAGTAGATATAAATAAAGACGAAGGTCAAAGCTGCTGTTTAGCTTTTCAAAGAACTGCCAGGAGTCTGCTGGCGGAGTCTCTACAAGTAGAAACATCAACGTAGATCAAATGTCTGAATTATTAACCACAAATGGAAAATGAATCTGTTGAAGGTGTTACTTTAAGAACATTTTTGTTCTGTTCTGTTTGTTAGTCTCCTTTCCCAGGCGATGATGAAGAGGAGGTGTTTGACAGCATTGTTAATGATGAAGTGCGTTACCCTCGCTTCCTCTCTCCAGAATCTGTGTCCCTCATTTATAAGGTTGTCCTCAGTCAGATGGATTTATTAAGTTTTCACCCGACTGCATCCAAGTGACAGAAAATCTGATCACTGCTCTTTTCATGTCTCAGCTTCTACAGAAAAATCCTGATCTGAGACTGGGATCAGGAGAGGAGGATGCCTCCGAGGTAAAACGTCACACGTTTTTTCAGGTAAAGTTCAACACTGTAGACACACCCATTTGCATGTGAAGTATAAATAGAAATATCAGTTCTAGACATTAGCCATGCCACTCACGCTTTTTCATTCATACTGTTTGTCAGCCAGTTTCAGATGACACTCATTTTATAATAAAATTATTTTTATGAAATGTCCACAGCTTAAGCTTTCAGATTTGATTCATCCTAAATGGGATTCAGTTTGGACTTATGGCTGAGTTTATTCCTATGGGAATATCAGGTTGTGTCTACACCAGACCTTTTTAAATTTTCAACTAGTCCTACTAATCTTCTGATCCACGCAGACGGTTCTGTACATTACGGTCCATCGTCACTCTGCATCCTTGCTGTAAATTGTGACTGTACATACATACATACATACATAGTCGAGTTTAAAAATTTAAATAAAAAGGGTTGTGTTCAGAAAATTCAGAAATGTTGAAGTTCATTTAGATGTAACTCCATCTTGCTGTTGAGGAGTAGCCAACTCCTCCTGGATTATTCCCAGAATGCAACTCACTGCTGTGAAATTTTAAATCTGTAGATTTCTTCAGTAACAGTAACTTCTGTTACGAAATCTGGACTAACTCTGTGAGATCATTATCACAGAATCAAATTGTGACCAGTTTTCTACTTGACATAACAAAGCTTACTATTAGCTTAAATGTGTGAACCCGGCTTCAGGGATGATGGCAGCTGATGAATGAATAGTAATTTTGTTGCATTGACCATAAAGTTCTATTCTGAATGAATGTTTATTTAGAACATGTTAGCATATCAGCGCCACCTTTAGATTAACATGTCATTATTTGGGCCAAGGTTCCCCATCCACAGCTGTAAATGTTTTCAGAAGTTGAACACTTTCAGCTGCTCATGCAGTTTTATGTGGGGAAAGTGTCCTCATGGTGCTGAATATGAAGTCTGTGACACATCAACCGATCTGAAGGAAACCTGGATCAGATCTGATCTAGATCAAGGAAGTCAAACTCTGATCCTTGTCCTGCAGGTTTTAGATGTTTCCTGCTCCAACACATCTGATTCAAATTATGTTGATCCAACAACTTGTCAAGTTCTTCATAATGACCCATGAATTTAAATCAGGGAAACGTCTAAACCCTGCAGGACAGTGGCCCTGGAGGACCAGAGTTTGGCATCCATGCTGCAGATCATCACTAATGGCTTTTGTAAGATGTTGGGCTAAGTTACAGTGTGGAAAAGAACAGGTTTGTTTTTTATATAACAATTTATTTGTATAATTTTGTTTTTGATTTAGCATTTTTTGTATTGTGCAAGTTTGCCTCAGGATGGACCATGGCTACCAAGTTTGATATGAATCTAGTTTTGGACTTTTTCTAAATTTGACCCAGATATTCAACAATCTACGACAACCTACGTCTTTAAATTAAATCTGATTATGTTTTAAAATATCCATTTTCAATTTGTCTTATTATAAAACCCAGTTTCCAAACACATAACTCTAACACTGATTTATCAAAGAAGACAGGAAGTAGCTGTCTGGTACTGGTTAAGTACTGGTTAGGGTTATCCAGGACATAACAGATCTCTCATTGTCTCACCAGGGGATGGACTGGGAGGCTCTCCTAGCCAAAAAGATAAAGCCCCCCTTCCTCCCAGTCATCAGAGCTCCTCAGGACGTCAGTAACTTCGACAAAGAGTTCACACGTCTCAAACCTGTCCTCACCCCCCCAAGAACTCCTTGCACTCTCACTGCCCAGCAGCAAGACATCTTCACCGACTTCGACTTCTCCTGCATCAGCTGACCAGACAACTGCAGATCCAGAGGACATCCAGTAACTGGCCCTGGTCCAGAAAACGGTTATGGTCCTGGAACTGGTCCTAACGTCTCTATCTTCTGTTATTAGTGGGGACTTCTGCCAGATCATGTATCAGGATACTGATTGTGTACACCACAATGTCTGAAGGCTGTTTTTTATAAACATAATGTATACTCCGTCCAGTAAACTAACCTGTAAATAATTAAATCTTTAATGAGAGAAATTCACCGTAATACCAAAAATTTAAATCATTTGGTTTGTTATTGAAAAGTTAATACAACTCTTTAATATATGGATTATTTTTTATAAATATGAATATAATGGTTTTACTGTAAAAACAGTCTGTATTTAATGTGTTCATTAGATCAAGTAAATATCAATAGATGAGTCAAGTGGGAATAATTTATTTACTAATGTAAGCACTAAAACAATGCATGACAATAGTTTAGAAGAAAATAAACTGGTTTGTAGAAACCAGAATGATCCAGTTGAACAGGACAGGTCTGTCCATCAGAACCACTTCAGAACATTTATTCCTGCTTTACAAACTTGAAATTGCACAGAAACACAGAAAACAAAGTGTTGGACTCAAGACTGTTTCCTCTGATTAAAGTCCAAAACTACTCTGTAAAAAAAATAAAAATATTTACACTTTACAAAAAGCTTCACACCGTGTGCACTGAGGATGTAAACATTATGATTGGAATAAAGTCAACTGGACTACCCCCTCACCAATGTGGACCAGGATCATCATCAGAAACTGGTCCCAGACCTCTGATGCCGTCTGTGTTTGCAATCCAAACATTTATTTTCCCTTTGGAGAGACTCCGCTCTGAATTTAGAAATGATTATTTTTGTTTTTTCAGTTTAGCTGGTTTTGTTTTCAAAACCAAGAAGTCCAGATAAATCCGAACGCGGATCGCGGTGATGTCTCTGGTTCATCAGCAGGCTCGTCATCTCCATCCGCATCAGACCACACTAAGACCTCCTCCACCCCCCAGCCATTCTGTCTCATGCAGTCAGGTGAAGAAGCAGCTGAAGGTGAAGATGCTTCTAGTTGCTGATGTTTTCATTACCGTGGTCCCGAGCATCCCATCATAACAAATGGAGTAAAAATCAGTTTGTTTCATAGACTGTTTACACACAAGGCTTCAAAAATGAGCCAAAAACAGATGCACGTATATAGACCTTACAGCTTTATACATCTGTTTTGAGAATGTCTGATTGAACTTGTTAATGATCGATAGGGAAGGTTTACAGGTTAACAGTAGAAAAACAAGAACCTTGTCTGGCTGTTATTTACATTTAGATGTAAATAACTTTCCCTGCAAAGAGAACAAGGTGGGAAACCGGAGGGAATACATACCCATTTTACCCTCCGAGTGCTTCACAACCAGTTCCTCATTCACACACTCATGACTGTTCATAAGTAGTGCTGGTTAACTGGTTAATGTTTGTGTTCCTAGACGAGGTCGCTGCCCTCTCTGAAGTACACCTGCTCCCAGACCACGGTCCCCCAGACACAGAAGAAGCTCCACAGGTTGTGGACGGTTCCACGGTCGAATGGGTTTTCATCAGCACCGCAGTGCTTCAGGTAGGAGATGCGATGGCGCGACATGAACTCCCAGGTGGTGGTGTTCAGAGAGACCAGGTAGAGGTGGGAGCCCAGCAGCAGCAGCACAATGAGTGACAGCAGCGCCACCATTATGGCTGCCACCAGCAGCACGCCGTTGGTCCGCAGCCACAGCTGCCAGGTAGGAACGGGACTCAGACCGGTCCTGACAAAGTAGAAGCAGCCGTGAGGGATTTTACAGAGGTTAAGAGGGATTTACACGAGTCTACAAAGGTTTACAAGTGTTTACAGAGGCCTACAGGAGCTTATGTGTCTACAGAGGTCTACATGAGTTTATTGGCGTCTACAGAGATCTACAGATGTTTATTGGCGTCTACAGAGGTCTAAAGGGGTTTCTTGGCGTCTACAGAGGTCTACAGGGATTACAGGAAATTACGTGCACCTGCGGAAGTCTACAGGGTTCTATAGAAGTTTACAGGTTTCTAAATGGGTCCGCAGAGGTTTACAGGGGTTTATGATGTTACAGAGATCTATAGTGGTCTACATAGGCCTACAGGGTAGAGGAGTCTGAATGTGTCAGACATGACTGCTGACAGAGTAAACCCACCAGGCGATGTGAAGACCCCACACCAGCACCAGCAGCTGGACGATCAGGTAGAACACAAACCAGCGGTGGTTCCTCTCTCCTACACAATTTTCTATCCAGGGACAGTGGTGGTCGTAGCGGCGGACACAGTGCTGACACATCTGGCAGTGCTTCGATCTCATTGGCTGCTGCTCACAACAAAACATAGATTCTTTGTATTGAGAAATATCTGGTCTTCATTAACATAACTGAACATCATCCCTGGTTTCTTCATGGTGGCAATGAGGATTACCAGCGTTAATGATGATAAATCTTTACTGAAATGAAAATTTAACATCACAAAAGGGTGAATAATTCAGAAAATAGACAGTAAATAGGGGAAAAGGGAATATGACCTGGAATGAAGCTCCTTGTTTAGAACAGATTGATACCCAGAGGATAGGGTTAGTTTCAGGTTCATCCTGTTAAGTTAAACTCAGAACCCTGAATCATTATCTAGGTGATTTCTAGGTGAGAATGTTTAACATATGAGGTTAAAACCTGATAAACAGGCTGTCACACTGGAACCAGCTAAAATACAAAGTTCTTTATTGAAAAGACCCAATTATTTTCGGACCTGCAGAGATATCAGCGGTATAACAGTTTTAAGTATTTCTGTGTAATTAGTAGAAACATCTCTAAGCAAATCCAGAAAAGGAGACCCTGAAGCAAACAAAGTCAAGATAAGTCTGTGATTTCATATTTCACATCCACTGACCACCTCTGAGCCACAACTACTGTCCTGTGACGTTACCTGCAGGTTGGTGTGAAGATCAGATGATGATTGGCTCCTGGAGGACGCCTTGTCCCAACCCAAACAAAAGCTACAAATGTTTATTTAAATATTATGTCATAACTTTCTATTATGAAGGTCAGTCATTTATCATCTTCATTCATATTGGACATGTTTAATTTTCGTTGCTGTTTTGGTCTTTACCCTCCCTGAAATAAACACAGCTTACTGCTGCATGAGGAGAATCAGTCCTGACCATGTCCATCTGTAGGCAGGGCATACCACGTCACTGACTGGTAATCAGGTGGCTGCTCCGGTCTCGTTGACAGCAGGTCTACCGACGCTGCAGCAACTATACCTCATCAGGTTATCAGGTGTCTGACAGAAAGACGAACCTCTGATATCATCTTTCTGAACATGTGACCAACATACAGCAGCAAAGGGGACTGGAAACACCAGAGATCAATCAGATTCTAAAAGTACAATCTAGAAGACATTAAAGATCTCAATTAGGATCTGGTCCCAGGATTTCTTTAAGTCCTACCAGGTCTTTGATCAGACTAAATCCGACATCAGAAGAACAAAACCTCTGACTCAGTAAGTTGAAGGACTGGTTTTCTGGATGTTATCAGTCTCATTCATGGTTGTGGAGGATTTTTGCTCCACTTTTCTTTCCAACATTGCTTCTGTTCATAGAGTTGGGAGCAGTTGGGGGGTGGGGATGTTATATGTCAGGATTAAGGAAAATCTTCCTTATTTCAATAAGTCTGCCTCGTCAAAATAAGATTTCTGTTGTCTTAAATGAGTCCAAGCTGAGTTACCATGGTAACTATTTGGAAAACAAGTCTGCCCTGGACCAGGATAACTGTCCAGCTTAGTTACCATGGTAACTAGTGCAGGAGAACGGTTTGGTGGCATTCAGTGGCAGGTCCAACATAGAATAGATTTCCCCACAAGCTACGCACTCACACTGATCCAGCTTTATTTAAGTCTGAACTCAAGACCCATTTACTTAAAAAGGCTTTGGCTTGTAGTACTTTGTTTAAATGTATTTTAATGTGCTTTGTGCTTTTACAACTCATATTATATTTCCTTTATTTAATGCATTTTTATAATGTTAAGCATATTGTTCAGCTTCAGTGTCGTAAGGTGCTATAGGAATAAACTTTGATTGATTGATTGATTGATTTAGAGTTGCTAGGTGTAAACAGACCTGCTGTCCGACTGTTCCAATGGATGTTTGATGAGGTTTATGTTTTCATAGTGTCACATGAACATAAGCCTGGTATGATAACATCTCAGTACCTGCAGCAGACAGTGGCCACAGCGACGCTGCCTCAGAGATTTGGTGCTGGTTGGGATCATGTCTTGTTGCTCCTCAGTCACTCCAAGCATGAACTGGTACAAAACAGGAGAGAAACCAGTCAGAAAATATCTTTATCATAATTCACATTAATACCATTCTACAGTCTAACTTATACTTGAGTCTCTTGACTTTTTCAGAAGTTAATGTGCTGTTTATGTATAGTAATAAATAACTATAAATTATTTATTTATTGTGTTATTTCCTTGTCAAACAGAAGCTCTTTGTTTACCACTAAAGTCAAGTCTCTTGGACAAAACTTTAGACCAGGAACTTCAGTGGTGTCTAAACATGTATTTAAAAATCACAGTCTCTGAGAAAATAAACTACAAATAAACATGATATCCGTTTTGTTTGTTTATTTTTATTACTTTTGTTCTCTAACACTAATTTATTATAATAAACTTAAACATCTTCTATAAAACCGTTTCTACCAGCAGGCAGACTCATCAACCAACCCGTCCTCAGTAAAGATCCATCCTTAGAGAAATCAGATTGATGGATCACCTGTAAGCTGCCATCATCAGACAGGATGAAGCCTGGGTCCATCAGGGAGACGGCGAAATAGAGCAGAACCGACACCAGAACTAGCAGGACGAAGAGGACTGGCTGGAGGAGCTGGCCTGTCTCTTCCTGCTTCCTCAGCTCTGTGAGATCATAAAAATAAATCATGAATAATAACATCAGTAGGCTGGCTCTGACGTGAATCGGACAGGTAAACAACTCACCTGTGTCATGAAGGAAGAGGATCAACGTTATAACCCAGGTTAAAATCACATGAGCTGTTCTCACCAGAAACCCTGAACCAAAAACATTTTTGAACATGGTCAGGTGGTTCTCCTAGAACATCACATGCGCCTCCTAGAACATCCGGTGGTCCTGGAACATCAGAAGGTCCATTTAATCGCGAATCGGGATAATCAGGATCAATAACAGGACATGTTGCCCCGTTGGCTGCTGGCTAGCTACCGTTAGATTAACATGTAAACAAACATCTACATCTATGATACCGAAACAGAGTTAACGTTTACATCGTCACATATCGGAGAGATCTGTTATTGGTTCGTCTCACTGAACTACACAGATCAATGCGTGATATCTATATCAAGATCTACTTGACGGATCAAGGATGATTTATTCCTCAGCAGTGATCCAAACTGTCCGCTTCGGCCGAGCCACAACTAAACGACCGTGATTGGCCAGTGTCGGTCTGGCAGTCTGTTATTAGCTTGCTCCAAATGGTGGACGGTGGGCGTGGCTTACAGCACTGGCACCAATCGTGACGTAATATCCGCCCCAACAATATTTATAATTTATCTATAATAATAATAATAATAATATACTTTATTAACCCTATTTGGGTAAATTTGTTTCTATATCGTATCATATCTAGACTGACTGGAGCGCAGTGGGAGGCCATGTTTCTTCCTGGGGAGCAGTTCGCTAATTACATCTTTTCTCTTTCTGTGTTGGTGGAATTAATTTATCTGCTGATATGTGATTTAAACCCTTTAAACTATTACAATGTAAGTGCTGTTTTTAACATATTTTACAGACTTAATTTCATCCCACATGATTCCATAATCTGGAATAAAGTTGTTAAAGCCGTTCCTGTTGCACAATTTAATCTGGTTAAGGGAACTACAGTATTACACTTTTTTACATCTTGAATCTCATATTTTCGTTATTCATATTGTGGTGGGAAAGACTTTGACCCTTTCCCTCCAGATTGCACCCAACAGGTGCAACCTATCTGGGTGATTGCAGATCAGGCAGCTTTATAGCTGGATAGGTCTCTTCTGGGTGTGTGGCTTCTTCCCTTCTGGGGGTTGCACAGCCACTGTAAGTGTGATCAGTGTTACCTATGTTCAGCAATGTTTGTTTTTTTTGGCGTGACAGCTGTCTCACTTTGTCTGAAGTGTGGCAGTTTGACTCCCTTCCCCTCTCCGCTGCTGCAGTGCATTGGTATCGGGCCAAGCTGTCTTTTCCCTGAATCTAGGAGTCAGGTGTTTGGCTGCGTTTCCCTTCCTCCTTCAGGCAAAGGAGGCTTAATTCATGGGTAGGACATCTAACCCAGAGTTTTATATGTTTTTACTCTGTAACTCCATTTTAGCCTTGTTTCTCATCTGCTTGCAGACCCAGTTACGTCAAATCACTTGGTCATCAAGTGTCAGCAGCTCACGCTACAATATTTGTAAATTGTATACTGTAAATAATTTTATTTTTTTGTTTTAGATCTGGATATTAAGAGTGTATTGTCTGTGGTATTTTTCCATCATATAGTTTGATTTTGTTCTCATATTCTATAATGCTTCTGTAACTCTGCAGTTCCCCAGTCTGGGATCAATAAAGTACAATTTGACACTGATTTGTTTGTATGTATGTGTGTGTGTGTATATATGTATATATATATATATATATATAATTTTTTATATATATATATATCTATATATATTTTTATATATATATATATATCTATATATCTATATATATCTATATATATCTATATATATCTAT
>JBAMHW010000021.1:27145815-27157509 GCA_037177495.1 Rhadinocentrus ornatus
GTGGTGCGTGTGTGTGTGTGCACGTGTGTGTGTGTGTGTGTGTGTGTGTGTAAGGGGGGCATGTATGTATATGTAGTGTATCATTTTCAGAGTGATTTTGAAATTTGGGAGCATCTTTTCTATAATGTCATATAGAAAAGAAGTTTCTGAGTTTCAACATCTTTGTCCCCTTTGAGGACAAATATTTACTGAATTGAAATGAACTGTCCCGATGAGTTATCAGTCTAAAGCACTTTCTATTTTACTTTTTGTTGGGTGATATTTTTTAAGTGCTGCTGGAATGTTTGATAAGTTGCTCATTGATGAGCAGGACCTGCTTGTAGTTTTAAAATTGTTAAATAATTTTAAAAGAAAGGAAGTAAGCAACAAGAAGGGATTATGGGGACCATGTTAAACTGCCAAGGCTTTTTTTGCTTTGGAGTCAGTTAATCAATGGCCAGTAGGTGGCGGTATTTAACTGCATCTTTGGTTTAGTGAATTCATTTAAGCATCTTGATAGCTTGTTAAATTTTTTCCCCTCTTTTGGACCACACACGCCTTCAATAGAAATACCATTGATCTGTCTAATACTGGATTAAATCAATAAACTGGTTTCTGACTTTAGGTGCCTGTTCGACAGCAGATTAAATTAACTCTGAGTCTAGTCAGAACTCTGAGTTAACTTATTCAGAGCTAAGCAAGTCTGACTTTCTGGTTCCAGATAAGCTGCTTCGAGTTGGTTCCATCAACTCTGAGTATCTTCAGCCAGAGTTAGGAACCCACAATAAAAATCCATCAATGGAGCACCAATACCTAAAGTCACCATGACAACAACCAACAAAAATCTGCCATTTAATTGAGAAGTTCTTATTCCAGTGTTTGAGAAATACAAAGAGGAATTCTGGGGAAAAGAGAACTGCTGCTGTTAAAGAGAGAAATGCATCCTTGAAAAAAAAACTGCTGTCTGAGTCAATATGGAATCCACAAGTCCACTGACTGAACATTTAACCTGATTAAAACTGGAGCATGTGGGTTAAAATATTGGTGGATAAAATAAAATCAGAGTTTCATTTAGGTTCAATCCAATGGGGAAAACATGTAGGAAACTGAAGATAAATAAACACATCTTTCAGAAAGGAAAGAGATTGTTCTAGATCATGTTTGGATGTCTTATGTTTCACACTCAGTGGTCATTTACACATTTAGTATTTAAAAAAAATCTTTTCAATACATACATATGTCCCCTCACTTAATATATCCTGATGATATATACTATAAGTTTCTTCAAAACTGACGTCCTCCATCACTAGAAAGGCGAGGAGACACCGTGCTGTGATCCTGAGCGAGGCAGACAGAGGAATTAACACTAGATCTCTACACTGGATTATTTATGGAGTTATGATTTCAGACATGTGGAGGACTTTCCTCATGACTTGACACCGTCGTCTTCCAGAATGTTCCAATTTGCTATTGTTACAAAAAAAAAGGTCCCATTTATGTAAAAGAGAAAAAGCATTGCAGTTTATAGCAGAAATCTTCCTGTAACAGCATCTCATGTATGTGTGTATAAATAGGTACACACGGAGAATCTCAGCGACTAGAAAACTGATGAGATATTGATCAGGAAATGACAATGCAGCTATTAGGGGTGTGAAAACCCTCTACGTAAATCACTGGCTATCAATTCAGCTTGTAAACCTTTGGGATTCTGTTGCTATGATAACCCATGTCTGACAGCTGGTTCAAGTGGAGGAGACAAGTAGAAACTCAAAAGTTTCTGAAAGGTTACCATGGTAACAGACACAGCGTAAGACTTACCTCTCCTTTTGGAAAAAAAAAAAAACCTGAGTATCCCTCAACTCAGATTTCACATACTCAGAGTTTTCTGGGACGGGACATGAAGTAGTCTCATCAGCTGTCCAGGGAAACACCAAACTTCCTCAGCATCCGTTATTATCTAGCTTTTACAGTTAATTCCCCTGCACAGCCCTAAAAGTTTACTCTATATATTTATTATTATTTATTCCCCCTGAAGACAGATATATCATGTAATATAACAGTACAGTAGTAAAGACGTGCTTATGATGTGTTCATTTTTCATCATAAACTCTAGCTCTTTAGGATTTATACTACATATTTAGCAATTATTTAAAAAAATCCTCCGCCAAAGCAGAGGTTGTTTTCGGCAGCATTGGTTTGTTTGTCTGTTGGCAACAGAACTAAAAAATTAATGGACAGACTTTAACTAAATATGTGGTAAATTTCCAAAATGGAAAAAGAACAAGTATTAAAATTTTGGAGGTGATTCGGATCACTGTCTGGATCCAGGAATTTTTGACAATGGAGAGATGGGGATAATTTTTCCATTAGAGACTCGAAAATAATGCCCACAATCATTGGCAAAATAAATAAATAAATAAATAATAAAATACAATGGCTTGGGTGAGGTCTGTGCTCTCTGAGTCCTTCTATTACGTGTAGTGGTAGGTGGTTTTGGAATATTGGCAGTTCTAGTGTTCAAAATTTCCTGAAACCAGGCCGTGATCAGGATCACCCCCAAAATCTAATAATTTTTTCTTTATTCCATTTTTGGAGGTTTTCTAAACTTTTCATCAAAATCCATCGATAACTTTTGGAGTTATGTTGCTAACAGACAGACCGAGGCCACCTAAAACATCCACAGACCTCCTGGGTGTAGATAATAACTTATATTCCATTAATCCCAACTGGGAAATTCTTTCTCTGCATTTCAACCATCCTAGTTGTATTGGGAGCAGTGGGCTGACATATTTTGGTGCACAGGAAACAGGTGGGGGCAACAACTGCTCTAAAATGGCAATAAAATTGAAAAGAAACAGTCTGTGAAACATGTTAAAACATGCGCAATGCAGGTTGGTATCCCTTCATATTAGAATGATATTAGTGGAGCATCCCTCAAATCAATGACATAATTCCTCAAAACAACTTCAACATGCTAAGTAATGAGATGTATATATATATATGTATATATGTATATATGTAGGTATATAGGTACATCTAAAGTGCTAGAATGATTTTAAAAATTATTAGATGTTTATTTAACTTTTAATTTTTTGGTACATCAAAAGAATTTGACATGAATGCATATAATAATGCCCATAATTCCTTCTGGAGATAAATAACGTAATTTAAACTTCATAACTCTTCTCTACTCCCATATCTGTTGTAAGCTCATTACATCAAATTGTAGTAAAACAAGTCACACATTCAGTCAGATGTGATTTCATTGTTACGTCCATCTGAACACAGTTGGTATCATCCAACTCTTCTAATTGGAGGAATGCTGCTGAGCTTGGAGTTTATCAGCCATTTTTTTACTCAGGATGAAGGGAGTCACTAACTTTTTTCCTTTTAGGAGCTGCTTCAGGCCCTGAAAATGAAAGAGGAGTTTATTACCCTGCAGCATAAGCAACTCAAAATAATATCATGTGGGATTGTACGAAATAAAAGATCCATTAGTTAACCAGAAGATTCTGCAAACTCTCTGTAGGTTCTGTATATTTAACAAGTTGTTTGTGTTCTTACTTCCCCAAAATACGAGACCAGGGGTGAAATCTCACAATGTGCTGGAGGACAATCGTCTGCTGACTCACTGCTAGGGAGAAATATAAAAAATATGGTCAGATTTACAGGGTAAAGTTACCTTACACCGTTATCCTGCTTCGTTTCTCCCCAAAGCTCCATCTGGTACTCCAGTCAGTGTTCCTCAGAGGTGGAACGTTAAAGTTGTTAATGCTTTGGTATTAACATCAAATCTCCTCTTTAGATATAAAAGCTGGAACAGGCTAATACTGCTCCAGCCGCAGTAGCTTTTAGTGTTTTGTATCCATACATGGAAATCTGACTTCTAAGTGGTGGTCCTTAGTTTGGAACACCACATTCAGTCAGAAGGCAGAAAAGAGTGAGAAGAGATGGAGAGTATGCAGTGAAGAAGCAAAAAAAACTCAAAGAGGAGGGGAAGAACTATAGAAGAAGAGGGAACAGGTGAAAAAAAGATGGACAAGAAGCAGAGAAGAGGGGAGAAGGAGGTGAAAAAGCAGGGACGAGGTGGAGAAAAGGGAAAAAGGATAAAAGACGGAGAAAGCGCAGAGGAGGGGAAAAGGAAGAGAAAAGGCAGAGGAGAAGAAGGGAAAAGGTGGAGAAAAAGTTGGGAAGAGGCAGAGAAGAACTGAAGAGGAGGGGAAAAAAGTGAAAGAGGGAAGGGGTCGAAGAAGAGGCAGGAAAAGGGGTAAGAGACGAGAGGTGGGAATTGGCGGAGACAAGGTGGGGAAGAGGCAGAGATCAACTGAAGAGGAGGAGAAGAGATGCGGAGAAAAGGCGGAGGAGAGATGAGGAAGAGGAAGGGAAGATATGGGAGGAGAGGTGGAAAAGAGTCGAGGAAGAGGCGATACAATAACAGTGGAAGAGGAGGGGAAAGGGCAAAGAAGAGGAGAAGAAAAGGAGGGGAAGAGGTGAGAAATGTGGCTGGAAAGAGTAGAAGATATGGGAGGTGGAGAAAAGCAGGGGAATAGGAAAGGCGAGAGGAGGAAGAGGAGGGGAAGAGGTGGAGAATCAGAGGGGAGGAGGTTGAGAAGAGGTGGAGAAAAAGGCTGACTCTCACAGCAAACCTTGCAACATGAATGCTCCTGGGTTCTCCGGCTAAATAGCTTTTTTTTTTTATAGAATTATGTGCTTCCTGTTAATAGAGTATATCCTGAAGGCTGTACGTAGGAATATGATCCACTGACCTGGCTGTAGGAGGGATGCTGTTGCCATGGTGATCCAGCAGCACGGCTCCATTAGATGTGGCCCAGCGGCCATGCAGAGCAAACAGAGAGTTTCTGGCGGTGGTCGGAGTGTCGGTGGACGCCCCTTCTGCGTTCTTCAGGGGGGAAAACTCGTCTTCCCTTGAAGCCTCAAACACAACAAAGTTCCTTCCATAGACAGGAAGTAAATGTTTGGTTTTAGACGAGGAGCGTAACCATCTGTCTCGTTATAGGCTCCATGGGGGGGTCTGC
Organism: Rhadinocentrus ornatus; assembly: GCA_037177495.1. Classification (NCBI taxonomy): domain Eukaryota; kingdom Metazoa; phylum Chordata; class Actinopteri; order Atheriniformes; family Melanotaeniidae; genus Rhadinocentrus; species Rhadinocentrus ornatus. The sequence goes on from JBAMHW010000021.1 coordinate 27,150,831, forward strand.
AACCTGCAGCTACTTCTCTTGTCATTTTATTTTTTTCTTACATCATTATTCCAAAAATATGTACGGCTGGGCTGAGGCAAAATTGCTCTTTGGATTGTAAAGGTTGCAGACTCCTGGGCTACACGATAACATGGAATAATCCATACCTGGAGAATGGGAAGGCATCAAATACGAACTTCTCCATCTTTATGCCATTAGGTTTACTGGGTTTCACTTCACTGCCGCATGTGTCCACAAATGGCACCTTCTTGATGGCGACATGTTGTTTTAGTTGGCTCTGAAACTTCCTGAAAGATTAAAAGGAAGAAAAGGTGTTCAAATTACAACAAACATAAAAGGAAGATTAAATACAGGGTTAGTTTTGTGAGATTTGTTTTTGTTGAACATTTCCATCCTATGGTTGAAAATGTTCTCTCTGCAGAGGACATTGTTTTATCTAGGTCTATTAAACATAAAATCTGGCCAATAGTTGCCTTCATGAAGACAAAATAGAACCCTTAAAACTATTCATCAACAAATATATATGACAAAAAACTATGTTTTAAGTGCTAATGTTTTTGCTTGTCATGTTTTTATTAGAATCAGTCAGTTATATCTGCGCCTTCACAGGTTCGTATCCTGGAGAGAACGGCCATGTTGGTGCTCTGAGCTGAGTTTTTGGCTGAATTGCTGCAGCACCATCTTATTTTCTGAATGACAGCACGGTTAAAAAGAGCTAGAAAAGCAGGTAGAAGCAGTACCCTAAACAGCGGAGAAACTGCTGGTTGTGGATGAAGTCAGAAACAGGGAACAGGCAAGGGCAGGAGAAAAATGAAGGGAATTTGGTAGAGAAGATGGTAGAAAACTAGAAGAATTGTTACAATCCCAGCTTGACTTCACTGGTGAAGATCAAAGCTCTGCAGTAACAGGTTTTTCTCTCCAGGTAATTTTAGATTGTATTAATAATTTTCCCACACATGCATTAAAATTGTCAGAAAATGTCACAGGTAAATAACATTTTGTTTTCTTTTGTTTGTGTCATATAGCAACAATAATTTTTGAAGCTTTATTGTCATTGTACAAGAATACATAAATTTCATCTGGCAGCATCTCTTATAGCCAATGTGTCAAAAAAAGAAGCTATTTAAGTAATAAATATTAAAGTGCAGCTGAAATGTTGTATTTAAATAGTCTGTGTTAAAACTAGTACAAAGAACAGTTATCCCAGTCCACTTATTGGACTGGGAGGTGGTAGTGTGTGGTTACTGCTGATACTGTATGCAGCTACTTTTGCATGCACTAGTAGCAGAAAAAAGTAGAAGTATAAGCAGAAAAATCTCACATAGGATGGAAAGTCCTTTTAAAGAAACAAATCATCAAGACTCCAGTGAACTCTTAAAAAGCACTAAAACTATTTTATTCGGGAAAGCCTTTTGGTTGATGGTTGTTATTAATTTATTAAGTTAATATGCTGTTTTATTGCACCCATTTTATGTCCAACACCTTCTGATTTTTATCTGTGAAAAGGGCTTTATAAATAAACTTACTTTAAAGTTAATACTGATGTAATTTTAAAAATCTAAATGTGTCCTTATCTCTGTGAGAGAAGCTTGTCATGTAGGTGCCTCGTCCCAGTGATGAACCGAACCCACGAAACAACACTTTATCCTCCTTATTAATGTAGATTCTCATCATTTTCTAGCCTTACATTTAGAATAATCATCATAGGGTGTTCAGAAACAAAGTTGTGCTACTATTTATCGGAGTTTGAGCTGTTCTCTGCAATAAAACTTGCAAAAAACATTTGGAGATGCATCTGCTTTCTTCACAGCAGTGAACAGAAGACATCAAAAAACACTTTTCCATTCTTAATTATGAAGATTCTGATAGTGATCTTATTTAATTAGGTTTTTTACTTTGTATGTTAGTACATATGGTGCAAGCTTGGTAGGCTACAGAAATGTTGGTGTAGACCTGGTCTAATCTGGGGATCTGGGGAGCATACGTGCTGGAAAAAGTGAGAATTCGGCTGCTTAGAAAATAACACAAAGCCATTTTGTTATTTCTAATATACATGTGATCGTTTGGACCTGACAAGCCTGAAGTAGTAATGTTTTTTTTCTGAAATTATCCTGATGATGCTCTGGCTCTTACTCTGACACATCTTGGAGGAAGGTCCTGGTGAAGAAGTGGTTGCAGATGTTTCCAGCACTGTAGACCAACTCCCCCCCAGGTCCGCGGAGTTCAGCCATCTCCAGTCGGATCTCGCTGTACTCCACCACCTGGGGGAACCCCTGAACTCTGCACACCACCCCTACTGGCTCTGCAGGATGGGACTTCTCTACCACCTAACAGACAGCAGAGGAATGTATTATGTTTCCAGTAGAAAGGAGGATAATGATGACAAAAAGAAGTTCATGATATTAAAATAGATTTATATGTGCTGAGGTATTATATGCCCTTAATAGCTCATTTGGAGTAAAATAACATATTCAGGTTAAGTAACATAACAAATACAAGTACATGACCAGGATTTTATAAGAGTTAAACTAAGTTAAACTAACTACTACCTAATTAAAATTACATTCATATTTTGAAGAAGAGAATCAAGGTTTTTACTACTTTTTTTGTTGGTATGGTGGTAGGATGGGATGGTTGTAGGGTGGTTATATCGTGGTTTGGTGGTAGGGTGGGATGGTTGTAGGGTGGTATGGTGGTAGGATGGGATGGTTGTAGGGTGGTATGGTGGTACCGTGGTTTGGTGGTAGGATGGGATGGTTGTAGGGTGGTTTGGTGGTAGGATGGGATGGTTGTAGGGTGGCATGGTGGTTTGGTGGTAGGGTGGGATGGTTGTAGGGTGGGATGGTGGTACGGTGGTTTAGTGGTATGGTGGTAGGATGGGATGGTGGTAGGGTGGTAATGGTGGTCGGATCAGTCTGAAGAAAATACTGAAGGACATTTTAAATTACAGTTTAATAAAAGTTAAACCTCCCGTCACAGAAAACATCCTCCCTGTTAGTAAAAATAAAACCTTCACCAAGCCAAAGAGTCACTCACCTGAGAAAATCCTTGAACAGCCCACCCAGTACTTCCTATATTTCTAACCTTGTGGATCATCATGTCCAGAATAACAACATAATTCGGATGAAACAATGTCGGGTTATCACATCTACCATGATGTCATCTTGTATTCTTTTTGCTAATGATTCTGGCCATTATCTGATAAGTTAGAAGCTGTAATGACTGTCTATCTCCAATAGTAAAGAATCAATAAAAAATTACAGTCGGTGATTTAATCACCCCAAAAATGTAACCACTTGTACCATAGGGTTCCATTTCTGACATTTCCTGAAAATTTAATCAAAAACTTAACATTACTTTTGAGTTACGTTGCAAACAAACAAACAGACGAACAAACTAGCTACCAAAAACAAAAAATAAATAAATCAATTAAAAAATAAATAAATAAAGAAGACAAGCAGAAGAATGAATGCACAATAAGGTCGTGGTGGTGTTGGCCTCTGTAAAAATCACCCTTTAGCATTTTTATGTGTTTTGTGTTTAAAATTATTCCTGGATCCAGGCGGGATCAAGATCACCCCAAAATCTAATCAGATGATCCTTTATTCCATTTTTGGATTTCTTGAATATTTTATCAAAATATGTCCATAACATTTTTTTAGTTATGTTGCTAACAGACAGACAGACGGCCGGGCAGACAAATAGACAGCTTCATCTGATCTTCATCTTTAAACTAATGTTTTCACACTGGATTACTGCACCTTGGCCCCGCAGTCAGCCCCTTTGGTCACACAGAAACCTATAAACACAGGGTCAGCCATTTTGACCAGGATGTTGTCCACACAGTACACATGCAGGTACTCCACTCCCCTCTTCTTCATGTCCACTAATATGTTATTGTCCACCAGAGCCTGGTACAGACCTCCGTTACCATCTGAAAAGGTAGGGACACCTTCATCATCACCTTCATTAGTCCTGAAACCCTTCAGAGATGGTAAGTGGCTTCACATGAACCTACCAGGGGCCATGGCTAGCTTTCCTTTCCCCTGCAGGATGACCTTGCCATCAAAGCTCACTGCTGGGATCATCCTCTGCTCAAACATGATGATGTCTGACGGCTCCAGACCAAAATAGTTGTTCTCCTCAAAGAACTTCTCTGTAGGAGCAAGAGTGAACTCACTGGTCATGATATACCTGGACAGACAAGAGCGTTAAGTTAGGTCTCCTATCTTACATCTAGCCATAAGCGTTAACCTTCTAAAAGCCTGGCCCAAGAAAAACTTGGCAGTAAATTCAAATTCTTTAACAAAACATAAAATAAACACAATCATTTTCATATACACTACTCGTGAAAAGGTTCCCACACACCAAACATTTGACTGGTAATGCATGTTCTGTTTATCACTGTGTGATAAGTCCAAATTATTGTAGTGGAAAATTTATTAGCAGGGGGCAGAAGACAAGTAACAGATTGTAATAAACAGTGTTTGGTGAAACATTTTTACAATAAAATCCTGCAATGTCTTAGAAACTTTAAGTATAAAATACGACATGAACAATGTTAAAGTTCTATTGCACCGTGTGCCTGAAGGCAGCACACCAACTTCTAGCCTGCCACATTTCCTAAATGCATCCCTTTGAATGAGGCAGTTCTTTAAAAAGGAGGGAAGACTGTAAGAAACTTACATGGATTTGTCTCAGGAAGTCATACTGAAACCTTTAGGCAGCTTTGCTATGTTGTCCACAAAAAAATGTCTAAAAACAGAATTTTCTGCCTTTTTTCTGTTTATAAAAAATATTTTCACACCACAACAAGAGTGAACATGTATTTTTGATAGTTTATTGCATTTGCTAACTTGAATAATGAAAACTTGTGAAAATACAACTGTTGCCCTTATGGAAAACTGCACATGTTGAGTGAAATGTTGGTATTGTGTATTTAGCAGAAAATGCAGTAAATTTTGGTCTACAAACACGTAATCAGGGTTCTGCAACGTCCATTCTTTGGACTTTCCAAAATGGTAGGGGAGTAATAGCCTAGTGGTTACAGAGGTGGGCTTGGGTTCGAGCCCCCGGGCTGGCAACTAAGGTAAAAACCACGTGGATCCCTGAGCAAGGCCCTTAACCCTGACTGCTCCCCAGGCGCCAGAATCTGGCAGCCCACTGTTCCTAGCAACTAGGATGGTTTAAATGCAGAGAAAGAATTTCCCCACTGTGGGACTAATAAAGGATTATTATTATTAAAAGGGATAAAAGAGCCGGGCTGACAGGAGAACCATGACGGCATCCTCGCTCTTGCTCAATGGGCTTTGAGTAATGTCCTTTCATCTTTGTTCTGGCATTTGGAGAGAAGTATAAGTTTTAAAACATGTAATAGAGTTATCTTTAAATTAAAATCTTCACAGCATTAGATAGAAAAACTCCCAGCTAACCGAATCAAATGCCTTCTTGGCATGAAGACTGAGTACTACAGCTCTGTTATTCCTTATATTCACATGATGCCATGCAGCACCTGTCTAATGTTGTCTTGCGTCTGTCTATCACGCACAAGGCCTGTTTGACCTGGATCCACTAGTTCTGGTGTTATATGTTCCAGTCTTTTAGCTAGTATTGATGCATGCAACTTATAATCAATATTCAGTACAGAAATTGGTCTATATGCACTACGCTCTTTTTTAATCCTTACCCTCCTTATTAATATTTGAAATTATTACTTCTCTCCATGTTCTTGGTGGATCACCTTCCTTAAGTCTGTGGTTAAATAAGTCCAGAAGTATGGGTACTATTTGCTCCTTAAGGGCCTTTTACCATCCGGCTGGAAAGCCATCTGTTCCTGGTGCTTTGTTGGCCTTCAGCTTAGAAATGTACTTCTCTAGTTCCTCCTTCATGATATCTGCCATTAAGACATTGTTCTGTTCTTCACCGATTAAGGGTATATCTAGTCATTCTAAAAATGTAAATTACGTTCTGTGGGCTAGTTGTATTTGGATCCCTATATAATTCTCTGTAATAGTTATCAAAAATGTGTTGTTTCACAGGTCTTCATATTGGTGGATGGTTCTGTTGTCCTGGTGTGGGTCTACTAGACAGACTATAGCTATATTCATAGTGCATGTGCTGCTCAGAAATTAAAGCCGTACTGTGTAAGAATTACTCCCATCTAGTGGTGCGCTAATATAATACAAGCAACAGAGTATTGCTCTACTTCAGCCTCGCCGTTAAAGAGCATTATTACGACTTCGGAAGCCGCGGAGATTCATAAATGTGAAGTTCGAGTGTCCCGTCAGATGATGACGAACAGAACGATACATAATTGTTATTTTATGCCAATAAGTTACAAGCGTGCCCTCCGTGTATTTAGTACCAAGCTGCTGCTAACAGCTAATGTTATCGTGTGAAATAGGTTTTTGTGACTTGCAGACTCAGAGATCATCTGATGAATAGAGAGAAAGAGGGAGAGAAAGAGGGAGAGAAAGCAGAGCAGTGGACTGTCGGCGCTGCTCTAACATTACTCTGTGTTTAATAACATGTATTTCAGCTGATTTATTCAGGGAGGTGGGCGACGTATTGATAGTAAATAATTATTACCTGAGAGATATTGTTGCGTTAGAATGCTGCGGTTCTGGTGATTAAATCACGACGAGAAACTGGTTTTACTTTGGTCTATTTAGTCTGACTA
>JBAMHW010000021.1:27192456-27211802 GCA_037177495.1 Rhadinocentrus ornatus
GGCCGCCTCGACAATAGAGGCACAGAACACAGCCCACTTGGACTCAATGTCCCCCACCTCACATGGTTGAAGCTCTGTCAGAGATGGGAGTTGAAACTCTCTTACAGGGGACTCCGCCAGACGTTCCCAGCTGACCCTTACAACACGCTTGGGTCTGCCAGGCCTGACCAGCATCCTCCCCCTACCATCTGAGCCAACTCACCAGGTGGTGATCAGTTCCATCAAGTACTAGCTTTTAATTTTCTATTAACTGACATCTTAGATGGATTTCTCTCAACAGAGACAAGAGAAACTTCTTCCCAAGGAGGAGGAGGGTCTAGCTTTTGGGCCCCACTCAGGTATTTATGACCTGGTTTGATGTCCACAGGACAATTCTTCTCAGTGTGGCAAGCGAGTGGGTGGAATGACAAGAAAAAAAGTCAAAATTAAAACACCATGAAAAGGACTGCTACTCTCCCTCCGGTCCTGCATTAAAACCATACAACCTGTTAACAAAAACCACATGTTAAAAATAAAAACCAAAGTAATCCAAAAAAATGCAAACCAAACCGTGCAAGTCCATAAAAAACAGGTTGTAGTGTAGATAATCCAGCAGTAGCACAGCCGTGTGCTTGGTTCAGCCGGGCAGAATGCGTCCACACAGCAGGTGCTCAATAAAAATAAACCCGGACAAGACAGCAGAGCACTCCCAAGATGCTGGAGCAGGACCCAGCTGACGGCGCCCAGCCACCCCAAACGTCTGCAAACAAAACTAAAATGAGTTACAAATTAAAACCATATAAACTATAGGTTAGACATCCTACCTGTAGATGAAGCCTCCCCTGCCTGATGGCGGAAGAGAAACGCAGCTGAACACCCGACTCCCAGAGTCAGGGAAAAGGCAGCCTGGCCCGATGTCAAGGCACTGCAGCAGCTGAGAGAGGAAGGGGGAGTCACACTGCAAACAAAGTTAGGCAGCTGTCACACCAAAGACAAAAACCCATTGCTAACCACAGGTAACACCCATCACGCTCACGGTAGACATGTGATGAAGATCTTCTCAGCCATAAAGCTGCCAAATCTGCAATTATCCAGATCGGTTGCACCTGTTGGGTGCAATCTGGAGGGAAAGGGTGGAAGTCTTTCCCACTACATCAGCAAGGAGCCAGCTCTCATTTCTTAAACTATGATTTGGTGCTTGGAGAGTCCTGGACAGACCTCCTGCAAATGACAAATCTGGCATAAATTATCATGGGAAATGTACTAATGTTTATCTGTCCCAGATGTAGGTCTGTTGTTGCTAAACGCTCCTGTGGGTGCGGTGTTTAGTTCATCTGGTATAGTAGCTGCCCCATTAACGCAGCCAGACCAGGTTCAATCCCAATGACTCCCTGACTCACTTTCTCATCTATCTGTTAAACAATAAAAGGCACAACACAATGTTAAAAATAACAAACAAAATAAAAAGCACTCGTTTACTAAACAAATGTAAAATTCCCTTTGGCGACTGATGACATATTGCAGGGTTCTCCAATTCGGTCCTACGCGAGCCGCAATCCAGCAGGTTTTCCATGTATCCCTGCTTAAACACACCTGCATCAAATTAATGATGCAGGTGTGTCCTCGTAGGATCGAATTGGAGAACCCTGGCATATTGATTACGTCATGATGACATCATCAATCGAATAATCAATTTTGATTGGACCGCCAGCAAAACTCACCTAGATTACCCATCCCTATATGCTACATGTTAGGATTTTTGCTTCCTAGTGTCCTTCCTAGATCTCATGCTCCTCTTGTACTAGCAGGTCTAATCAATAAAGTCTGGTACACACATAAGAATATTTTTTAATCGGATGAGATTTTCTATCTGTTTGAGACCCCACACATGACGATAAAAACATCAAGCATTTAACAGTTTCTATTGTACTTTGTGTGGTGTGCTCCGATAAGCTCAGCACAGAATAACAGACACATTACGATGCTGTCTCACAACCGATTTAGGATCTAGTCCTCCGAGCCAGAAATCTCTTGGGGCCAAATGTGATCGAACAAAAACGAAGAAGAAGAAACCCAGCAACAATCGAAAAAATGAAGCAGATTAATCATGGCGACAATTGGAAAACATCCAGCATGGAAGAGGATATACAAGAAGAACACTGAATGCATAATGCAGAAATGTCATAAAGATGATTGAATACAGACAGACTGCCTGTCTGTGTCTCTCTGAGTGGTGGGCCTGGTGACTGGAAGGGCATGAGGGAATAATTGTATAACTAATTAACTTTGTGTTACAACTTACATATGAAACATGCTTCAAAAATTCAATTTGATTGCTTGATTTATTTTTTTCACACAGTGGCATTATTTTGTTTTGTTTATCATAGGTGAGGCAGTTTTTATAGTTTAATGTGTTTTTTGCATTTTCAGTGTTTTACATTGTTTTAGGATTTGCACTTGTGACAATTCTTGCCCTGGAATTCTGCACTAAATGTTATTTATTTTTAACTAAGTGTTGTTTATTTTGTGCTATTTATCATTTTTGTATTCATTTTTGTATAGAATAATAGATGGCTGACGCCACCACAGAGTCAAAAAAGGATCTCAGCATTGTCCCCTGCGTTGTGCACAAACATAGCTGGACTAGTGGCTCTCTGGTCTGGTCTGTGTCTGCTCCTCCTCTCGCTCGCTCTTGTTCATGAATCATGGCTGCTGACGGTGATCAGCTGTGGCGGGATTCTTTGCCAACCAATAAAAATGGCAAGTTGCTCTTCAGTTTGTGATGGATTTACTGTGCTCGTGGCCCCAAACGGTGCTCAACAGTGCAAAAATCTACAAAAATTCCAGTGCAATCACTTTAGTCTGGATTCTCTTAAGCTTCCACAAGAAAAAAATAAATACAAAATTTTCTAAACATTTATTTAAACCCATTCATTATTCATATCAGCATCATAAAGTCCAAAGTAATAAATGCTTTTTAAAAATAAAGAGGTGGAAAAGGAAAAGGTGGGCACAAATGAGACATTTGCATTTCTTGGCCAGATCATCAGTTTTATCAGTTTCTTCATCAATCGCTGAGGATGTAGCTCAGTTGTAAAGCATGTACTTTGCATGTATGAGGCTCCCGAGTTTAATCTCCGGAATCTACATACTCGCGGGGGACACATGCCATTGATCTCTGAGGGCTGGTCCCAAGCCCGGATAAATGCACAAGGTTGTGTCAGGAAGAGCATCCAGCGTAAAACACGTGCTAAAGGAACGTGCAAATACATCCTATGACTTCCATACCGGGTCAAATGGAAGCATATGATTCGTTGTGGTACCCCTGAAGGGAAAAGCCGAAAGGAAAGAAGATCAGTTTCTTCATCAATGTCAGGTGTTTAAATTCATTTGGCAACATCTGGTGGTTTTATGTCAGATATAATCACCATGTGATAATGTGAGATGATGGTTTAGGAATTCTGCATTATGATCTAGAACATGGTAGAGATGATGCATAAAGAGAAGCATGGGCAAGGCAATTCAAGTTTGTTTTACCTAATAAGTCAACAAGGGGGGAGGTTACCCTCTAGTAATCTAAAGAAAATCACAGGTAGAAATTATGCACCCAAGCTGATGGATTCACAAATAAAACTTTATATTACTATCATCATCATCATCATAAAAACAAAAATGCACACGGGGGTTAAAACTAAACAAGTAAATAACCAAATATAAGCAAGATGCAATGGCTGGGTTTTCACTAGGGGTTACAATCCTGGAAACCACCAACAAAAAAACAAAAAGAAACACACACAATAACTCCCTTTAAATTAACAAAAACAAAACAGGCTGCATTCTTAAGTGATAGCCAGGACTAAGCTCTCATTTGGATACTATTGGGGTGGACAATCAGCATTCAGGTAGGAGGGGCCAAAGGTCCATCGGTCACTGGACCAGGGGCCTTATTAATAAAAAAGTGCAGGTGACGTCTGCGGCACAAAAAGGAAATGCTGCGCACTTCTACTTTCAAATTTATTAAAGAGTGCCCACGCACATCCTACACCTGTGTCCTTTCATAAATCAGAATCAACTCTAAAGCGGGTGCACGTGAGGGAACGCCTTCCCGCGCCCACATGGTGGCTATAAATGGTCAAGTGAATGCCTCTAATACATATTCATCACATCATTTCCATGATTGCTCGGGAGGGAAATATAGGGGAAAAAGTGAAATTTTATGGGGTCTGAGACTGAGATCCTGATGGACCACGTTGAGAAACGTAAAAATGTTTAATTGGTGGGTACGGCGTGGGCATTACTTGTGTCAGAAAGTGAAGAAAGAAAATCTCCTAAGAAACATTACTTTCCAACATTAAGAATGCGTACTAATTTCCCACACACCCTAATCGAACGGGTACTCCCTTTCCACACACCTGAATTGAGTGGGTACTCCTTTCCTACAAACTTAGAGTACTAATAAATACCTCTGACTCCATAGGTTTTTCTCTTCTCTATCAGAGTGGACTGCAGGCCAGTGAAAAAAACTACTTCCCTTCTATTTCAATTATTGATTGAATTACACAGTATTAAATGTGCGTACAGAGCTCTGGGTCCGATTATCTCTCCCTGACTAATCCAAAAAGCATTGAGTCCTGCTGCCTGCTACAGCCAGAACTCTCAACTATTGGCCCTTGACCCCTTATATAGTGAAGTTGCTAAAGTAAGGTCCCAAGTGTTATCTGATAGCAGTCTCCCTTTGGTCCTCAACCGGCACTGACCTCCCATTTTCTGCAAGGGAGAGATAAAGACACCCACACACACAAGTTCAAGCACAACAGAACAATAAACAACTGAAACCCCAAGATAAACTTTCTATTCTACTCACCAGCAGGCAAAGCAGCAATCAATCCCAAAGAGGGGTACTCACCACTGAGAGGCTCAAGTTTGTAAGTCAGAGACGGATGTTACGTCATCACGTTCATGTTTATGGAGTGCGCCCAAAAGACGTCTCATTCTCACCTTTTTGTGTGAACCCTTCCTGATGATGGAGAAGCTGTTAATTTTTGTCTGTTGAACAAAAAAAATAAGCCACACGAGGCTAAAGAGGTTCATCGTCTCCGTCACTTATTCCTTCGAGTTCAACGCTGGTGATGCTGCAAAGCTCTACAGACTGTCCACCTTATTTAGCCGGATGGATTTTGACAGAACATATTTAAGTGGCTGAGGTTCTTATTAAAATCATCTTCTTTTTTCCCAAAAATCCTGTAAGTTGACTAAATTTGGCGTACATAGGTTTTTGTTCCTACGCAAGCTTTTTAAATAAGGCCCAAGAATAACTGGTGGGCGAGGTCCAGTTGGCTGAAGGAAATTGGACAAAAAAAAGGACAAAACAGCAGTGTGTCCTTCAGTACCAGAGTGTGATGCTCCGCAATGCACACTTCTTCACCAGTCTACAGGAACACACATAAATTCATATTTCTATTGAGTTGATGGTCTGAAAATCACATTAGCAGGACAGCAGTCTTACCAATGCGTGCCGTAACCACAGCTCGATCAGCAACCAGATTGATCAAGCAGCTGATCCGTAAAGGTGAAGCCACTCGCCGCAGGTGACTCCAACCTGACCGCAGTGATCACCGGTCCACCATGCTGCAAAGAAGTTAGAGCCAGTGTGGGCATCTGAAGACTGAAGGGGTATAAATAAATATATATATATTTGGGCTGGGCATGCTAACTCATTATTGTTGACACATTAAATAATTAACACTGTTAAACTTTTTTTTTTTTTTTTTCAAAGTTCTTGCTCAGTGGCAGAGGCTTGCAGTCTCATGTAAACAATCAGGAGAGTGGGTTTATTAAAATGAAGAGATGTTCTCTGTCTGGCACTTAAGAAAGAAGAAAAAGAACCAATCAGTGTGCCTGGTCTTTTAATTGTTTGTTGTCTTAACTGTGTTTGGTGGTAAAAAAAAAAACGTTTTAGTGAGCCGTTAACTGAGGTTCTGGACTTTCTGTGGATGCCTTACATGTTTAGTTACATTTACAGACTTGATATTACACCCGTAAAGCCAGATATTAACCCCTTGACTTCTGAGTTTTTATTGATTTTTGTTTGTGTGGATAATTTGATTAAAAGCCATTATTTTCCAAATCATTCTGTTTTAGCACAGAGGTCCCAGAAGGAGAAGTTTCAGATACATCAGCACTGAACTGAAAGAAGAGGGTTATGTGCAAACAGAACAGGTATAAAGCATTTATTCATCCCTCTCTCAGTTCATCAATGAGCAGAAGAGAATTTGATATGAACATGTGCTGGACTAGGAGAAAACTGCTTTTACACATTGTGGAAAAGAATTACAAGTTCACATATATTTTATTTTGAAAAACGTCTCTGTGACGTCTGCACAGGTCTGCAGCACTAAACTATTCCGTTACACAGGTATAAAACTGATTTGCTGTGAAATTAATTGTAAATTGGGAAATTTTTTGTTTGTGACAAATGGAGGATGGGGTAACAATTCCATCCAATCAGAGTACTCTGAATAATTAAACTGATTAACTTAATTAGCTCAATTAAGTTGATTTGACCAGAGAACAGAAGAGGGGGGGACTAATTAAAGGTAAAATAATGAGGGTTTTTTAATTAACCAGTTCCCCAGACATCAGCAAACAGGGAAGTGGAGTTTTAATTAAAAAGTCTTGTAGTGCTGGCAGCATCCTCTCCTCCCTGTTTTAATAACAGCAAGGGCTCCATCCATCTAATAAAACCTGTAAATGAATTTGCAATGTAAAGGGTCCCTGCTTGAGCCCCCCCTTCTTTAAAGGAATGGAGAGAGAAAAAGTGTTTAAGTCCTGCCCAAACACTAAGACCTCAAGATGAAGCAGTGATGATCAGAAACCTACATACTATAAAAACAAAGCTTAAAGGATATAAATATCTTGTAAATGCAGGACCCGAACTCCTGTGTACCCAAGTATTCAGAATGTGTCTAAAGTTTGTTTGGATCAGTACATAGATCACGAGCACAGCAGCACATCTATAACAGTGTAGATAAAGAAAATGGCTGTAATAGTCCAAAATCCAGACTTCAGCCCAGCTTAAATGTTTAGGTGGAACCTGTATTCTGATGTGATTTTATAAAAAAAGGAGTGAAAAACATCAGTGAGACCTACTCACTGGTACCTTATAAATGGTTTGATTATCGGTTAAGTTACAGAAGTTCAGCCTTTCAGCCATTCAATCTTCATTCCTGTCAAGCCATCAAATCTTTACACCTGCAGTTACTACAAATGTCTTTAAAATGCTTTCGTGGAAATTTATTCAGATCTAAATTTAAAATATCTCATTTCTAAACATCTTTGACGTTGTCGCCAAGGCTCCACATTGAGGTGAGCTCGGATTCATGAACTCCACAAAAACTAAACAGGTTTAATGTTTCATTAGTGTACATCTCATAAAAATGAAAAAATCAAGCAATCAAGGCCCAGATCTACCACACCAGGCAGGACCCCAGGTGCAGGCTGCGCAAAGAGGCCCCTGAAACAATCCAGAATCTCACAACAGGGTGCAAAATACTAGCAGGCAAAAAATACATGGAACGCCATAATGAAGATGATTGATGTAGCCATTTCCAATAATGAAAATATCAGGAAAAAGGAACACAAGAAACTGGAGAAATACAAAGGACTCAAGAAAGAGCTGGAGAAATCCTGGAAGGTGAAGGTAACAGTAGTACCAGTGGTCATCAGAGCACTGGGGGCCGTGTTCCCCATATTTGAGAAGTGGCTCCAACAGATACCTGGAGAAACATCAGACATCTCCATCCAGAAGAGTGCAGTCCTAGGAACAGCTAGGAACAGCTACTGCGTAGGACCCTCAATCTCCCAGGACTCTGGGAGAGGACATGATCTTCAGATGAACAGCCACCCAGCATACCCAGGAGCGATGGGAGGGTGGGTGAGGGAAGAGTTTTTATATGACACATGTATATATATGGCATGTATCAAAAAAGTCCTCTTTATCATACTGTTCATATTTAGACATTATCAGACCAAGACCACACCGAACACACGACAAATTAGTTAATGTTGTCTTATACCCACGACCGTTGGAAGATTTTTCTATTTAATAGCAGATTTTACTCATTTTAACCCAAAGTTCTAAAATCTATTTCTATTCAATGTTTTCATTGGTATTTCTATTCAATGTTTTCATTGGTAGTGAATTAAAAAGAAGGAAAAAATTCCTTCTATTTAATTCATCCAGTTATCATCAATGGTTCCATTGCAGGGTCATGGGGGTTGGAGCCCATCCCAACTGCTATCAGGTGAGAAGCAGGGCCCACCCTGGACATGTTGCCACTCTATCACAGAACAAACACACCATGCTCACCATGATTTTAGACTGTGGTAGCAGTTGAGAAAACCATTGCAGGAACAGGGGAAACATGAAACCACTACAGCCCCCAGCCAGGATTTTATCTGGAGCCTTTTTACTATGAGGCAACCCCTTCATTTTCTATACTGCTTAATCCAATTAAGGGTCACAGGGAAGCTGGACCATATCCCAGCAATTCATCCTTATCCCAGCAATTAACAGGCGAGAGGCAGGGTACACCCAGGCCACCAGTCCATAGCAGGGCCAACATAGCGTGCAAACAACCACTCCACTATCTGGCCCCACCATATACTGTATATCTGATCTCCTGCACATTGATACTGCTGTCTGTTCACTTCGCTCCTCCTTCTCTCTCCAGCTTCTTGTCCCTCCTGCCTGCCTTGTCACAATGGGGAGCAGAGCCTTCAGCCGCTCTGCTCCCTACCTCTGGAACTCTCTTCCCCCTGATATCCATACCAGACTCTCTTCAACTCTTCAAATCACAATTCAAAACACATTTGTTCAGACAGTCCTACGTCATCGCACCATCTTAATGTTGTCCTCTGTTCTGTTTTGTTTTTATTGTTTTAACCATTTTAATGTTCTTCTGTACAGTGTCCTTGGGTGTTTTGAAAGACGCTTTGAAATAAAATGTATTATTAATCACACTCAATGCTGGTGAGATTTAAGAGTGTCCAATTAACCAAACATGCATGTCTTTGGATGGTGTGAGGAAGCCAGAGTACCCGCATACACAGGGGGAACATGCAAACTCCACACAGAAACACAAAAACAACCTTTGTTTTGAATAAATAAAACATCTAAACAATTGTATTAAAATCACGAGTCTCCAATCAAAGTGGCCAGGTTTTGGTAAAAGACCATCCAATATGTTGAGGTAGAATGATGATCTGCACTTTGAGTCAGTCGCTGCCTGGGTACTCTGATTTTATCTGTTTTCAATTTAATTCTTGTCTCAGTGGCTTCAAATGGTCTTTCAGGATGTTGCTTTGCATTATAATATATCTACAATGTTTTCTGTTTACAGCAGTTACCACTCCCGGAAATTTATATTTTGAGAGTTGATAATTCCAGCAATTATTCACGGTTTCGATCTTGTTTTTGAGGGTAGAAAATCTTGACAGTTTATTTAATGAAACTGTGCACCACTTTATGGTCTCCTTTGTTGTTATGTTTCCAAGCTCTCATTAATTTAAGCTGTCTTATTTTAATGCTCTCACAATGACAACCTGCCTGAATAAGAAAAAAAGATGCAAAACTATTAAAACGTTATATTACAGTCAGATTCAGGTTTCTGCATACCGACAGTCTACAGGCAAGGTTTGAGATTTTGGCAGGGGTTACCATGTCCATTTGAGCTAAAATAATTCTGACCAATCACAATTGAGCAGGCTGCAAAATATTAAACAGATTGCCATGTGATAAAGTACATTTTGTTTTAATACCAAGGTTTTAAATATCAGGACATGCCTTAAAATTCTGAACATTTACTTCAAAGGAACAATAAGTCATCACATATTGCACAATGTAATTTATTTACTACAGGAACAGTATGTAAAAATCTGAGTACCATATGATACAATGTCTTGTACAAATCATTCAAATCATTGTAGAGAAACTTTGTATTTGATTTGATTTTTAATGTCATTTCAGGTCCATGACAGCATTTCAGTCAGGTTGAGGTCTGGTCTTTGACTGGACCACTGAGACCTCCTCTGCCTCCCCCTCCAGCCTGTCTATTTCCTGCAGTCAGACTGAGGTCTGGACCACTGAGACCCCCTCTGCCTTCCATGTCCTGTAGCTGTAGAACAAGCCCAGATCACCGTCCTTCCACCACCATGCTGACAGTTGCTATGGGTTGTTTGTGCTGATATGCTGTGTTTTCTGACCAAAGGTATCCACTGTGGTCTGATCTGTCCACAGGAAATTGTTTCAGTCTTGTGGTCTGTTCAGATGCAACCTTGTCAACCTGAGCTGTGCTGCCATGTTCTTTTTAGAGAGAAGAGGCTTGAACTTGAACTTTAACATTTACATGCTGACTCTTGGAGAGTCCAAGATGTAGGCCTTGGGTTTCTTCTTGGTTTGAACCACAAGTAGTTCACAAGTGAATAATCTTTCTCTTTGTGGAATAATGGACTCCGGACAGTTTGGAAATGACCTGACAACCCTTCCTAGGTTGATGGGTAGCAACATCTGCTTCTAGATCATTGCTGTTGCCTTTCCTCCTTGTTCGTTAACAAACACCAGAATGCTGAAGAGCAGAAAACTGACCAAACGTCTAATTTTACAGACATGGTTATACCTGATGTTTAGTTAATCAGGTCACTGATAGGCAGCACCTGGCTGTCCTGTTCATAAAAACAGTAAAGGTGTGCTCAGTTTCTCACGCACTGTATCTGTCACAGGATGCAAAGTGTGGACTGGTTCAGTAGTATGGTCAGGTAGCCCCATGTTTTATTTTTGTATTGCTGTGTTTTATGGTGTGGTCTTGGATGGTTGCCTGCTTGTAAACTCCAAAGAATGGCACACGCTGATGGGACGCTCCTAAGCCTGATAGCATTGATTCCAAACACCGGCTGTTGCTCACTACAAATAAGACACCAGGTACCAAGCAGGGAGAGGAGAGATAAGGATGCGGACAGACGGAGGACGGGCAGACACCCGGGCGGCTTGAGAGGGTCGTGGCTTCCCCTGCTCGCTGTAGCTGCTGTCTCTCAGGCCATGGTCGGACCGTTCCAAGACGCCAATCATCCCCTGGCTAAAGTGGCGTTGTGACATCTGGATTCCGTTGAATCAACGCTCACTATTTCATACGGGAAGGGAAGTGGTTGTGCCTTGCTGAGTGTGGGCGTGGACTCGCCACGTGAGCTGAGTGTACCTACTTTTTCTCTTGTCCTGTATTACGAAGGGTATCTGGCCTGGGCGACACGGTGGATCTGATAGGCTCTTGAGTGATCACAGGTAGGGATGTGACCCAGACTAGGGAGCCAGACTGGTTTGGACCATGTCCGCCAATGGAAATGGGCTGGCTTTAATTTTTGTTCCCTCTCCCCTGACAGCAACGACGACAGTGGCGTGGAACCCCGGGCACTGCGATTGTAGATCGGACGGAGTGTGAAGAGCGTGGAAGGTCCGGCACTGGGATTCTGTGTCGGAACGCAGGATGAGGGGTGAATGAAAGCATCGGCGCTGGATTTATGGATCGGCTGCAGTGGAGAGAGCCCCGCAGGACCGCCTCCTGGTTGGAGATCGGTGGCCCAAGGAAAGCCCGGGGTTTGGACCGGACTGGATTTTCTGGATTTTCACATTTAATGTGGAATTTTATGTTCTTTTTAAGTCTTTTTTTTGTTTTTTATGTACATTTTCTTTATGTTTTTATGCACTTTCATTTTGATGTCATCCCTTCCTTTATAAATAAATGTTGTGCTTTTTATTCATCCTCGGTGTGCTGCTGTGGCCCGGGAATCGCATTCAAACTTAAGCAACATTGTAAATTTGTTACATCTACATTTTTTATATTTGTTAAATTAAAATAGAAATAAGTAAAGGATATCATGTAACATGGAGTTTCAACATTAGATGAATAATCTGATATCAACCTAATTTAAGAGATGGAAGGTGACGTGATTTTGGTTTGTTTTTTTAAAAATAAAACCTTTGAACTGAAAGAAGACCATCCTTTTTTTTTTTTCCATTATCTATTTTCCCCACAGGACTGGACTTGTTGATATTGACAAAAGCTGATGGATTCCCTAGTTGTAGTCATAACACCTGAGGGTTTTACTCTCTGCTAACACCTTTTCTGTTGTACTGATGGAAACTAGAAGGTTGATTATATCAGATGTGGTCTCTGCCTTTGAGGTGCATCAGGGCTTCTGACTATTTTGTGATAAGTATAATTGAATGCAATATATGATTAAAATGCCTTCAGATCCTTAAATTTGGTTTAGAGAACTCAATGAGCAGCCTGTGATGGAAACACCTCTACCAAAGGGCACCTGGTTGTAAACTCCACAAAATTCCACAAAGCAACAGTACAGGTTTGGTGTTCCCAGTCTTCAGGTCAGAATGGAAACCAATAGCTGTAATCACAACAAAACAGCTCCAAAAAGATCTTACTCCAACCAAGTCCATGTCTGTGACTGAAACCCAGTTCATCCCCCACTGTAGCTTGTTAGTTGGGTAGAACTGATGATGCTGTTGGAAGCACCAAAACAGGATAATTCCAAGACAGTATTCTTCCTTCTGGAACACGTCAGTGCGGATCAGTATTGGCTCAGTTGCTTGTATAAATAAAACCAGTCTTTGATCCTTAACCTTCCACCACAGCACAGACTTTACTTCATCAATCCTCCACAGGACTGAAAGCAATTAGTCAGTGAAATCACCGTCTATCAGGGGAAGTCACTCAAAGTCAGGAGATGATGATAAAGAGACAGATCTGGAAGAAGGCACGTTTGGTTTTCCCTCCTCTTCCTCAGCAGACCTGTAAGCAGTGGTGAGAGCTGATCATAAACTAGGAAATAACATAGGTTGACATGATAAAATATTTGCATTGAACTACAGTCAATCCCTCCATGGCAATTCAATGTCATGTCCTGACTAAATAAATCAGCTGTTAATTTTATACATATTTTCCTCAGAGATCTGAATGAGGACAGCCAGACTGTCATCTTGAAGATGTTTCACCTCTCAACCAAAAAGCTTATTCAGTTCTGACAAGTTGGTTGGAAGTTTGAACTTACGGAAAGTCTATTCACACTTTCATGGTCATTAAGGCCACATGTGGTCACAGTGTGTGAACAACTGTGAGAGTGTGGGGAGGAGTATTGTGTATATAGTTTTTCATCAGTGCTGTTTTCACAGTTTGTTTATTTTTTAATTTTATTTTATTGCGATTTCCCATTGAGAATAATAATTTTATTTAATTTAATTACAACACTTTTTACATCATGTTTTACATTAAAGTGTCAATAAAATGACATTTCTATGATGTCTACAGAATAACATGTTTTAGACGAGTTAATGGAAACTAGACTTTTTTTTTTTTTAAATTACTTTTTAAGCTCAATTTAGGTGTTTTTTGTTTGTTTGTTGTTTTTTTGTTCTGTTTGTTTTTGATTTTTGCCTTGATTGATCAGGTCCAACTAGATGGCTACTGGCTGATTTGAAAGAAAATTCTTGAAGACCTTTCCCCAGTTTCCTCTTACCAACCAGACAACAGCTTTTCATTGTGTTTTCTTATCAATTACTATCTGTAAATGCTTCACAGCCATGTTTAGAAAGATGTCTGGTGGACATTTTCTATAAAATAACAAAAGTTAGCTTGAAGAGAGGATGGAAATCCACTGAGTGATCCACTATTGTCAAATCATTTGCCTTATTTCTTCCATTTGTTTCTCTCTTAGTTGTGGATTATTTCTGTAGAAAAACTGGTCTCTCACCTTCTGATCAGACATGATGCTGTTGGCCTGCAGTGGAGCAGAGTGTCCAGTGAGCAGGCCTCCTCCTGGCCGATCGTGTTCACAGAAGATAGTGCCGTTGATGTAATGAAAGCGATCACCAGTGATCAGACGGTTCCGACAGGTTGCACAGGTGAAACACTACCAAAAAAAAAAGAAAAAAAAAAGGGAAAAACAAACCATCTCATCTATCACCCATAACTGTCATCAAGGTGCGATTACATACACACACTGACCTTTAGGTGGTAAACATTGCCTTGTGCTCTCATTACCATCTCACTGGCAGGTATGGACTGTCCACAGGCGCTGCAGACTCCACTGTGTCCAAACAATCTGCAGATAAAAATGAGCCACAACATTAATATAGCTCAGAACCAAAACCTGGATGTACAGTTCTGTCCCAGAAACACAATCTGCTGTGCACTGATCAAAGGCTTCCCTCTTTTTGACATCACATCACCTCCTTCTACATGTCAACATGTCTCAGGTACCTAGATTAAACTTGAACATCAACATAGAGCCAGATGTAAAAGACCTGATTTCAGTCTCCAGATAAGACAGACATGATGGAAATGTACTGAGGATGCCTTCACACTGGTCCGTTTAATAGGAAAAACTGGTCTTTTACAAAAGCATGGTTTGTTTGAAGCAGTCTGAACTCTCATTTACACTCTGGTGTGGGACAAAGAGGTGAACTCTGGTCTGCTTGAAAACGTGGGTCTTGGTTGAGAAACCCGAGGCGTGGACCGTGGAGCTGGTGGCGACACCCATGGCATGGACCGTGGAGCTGGTGGCGACACCCGAGGCGTGCACCATGGAGCTGGTGGCGACACCCATGGCATGGACCGTGGAGCTGGTGGCGACACCCGAGGCGTGGACCATGGAGCTGGTGATGACATCGGATACGTTGACCGTGATTTGGCCAGCCCAAGCGGTTTTGCGCTTATCGCCAGTTTGGACCCCCAGAATGTCGACCGCTCTGGATACTCCAGTGGGTCTGGATATTCCAGTGGCTCTGGATACTCCAGTGCGTGGGGCTCTGTGTCTAATCCAAGGAGCATTCCCAACAGTTCGCTTGAGGTTATGCTCACTGGGGGACACCGCCCCTGGGGCCTGGATGACCTCCTTCTTCTGGACCTTGTGGGCGGAGGTTTGGGGAACTCCAGGTCTAGATCCTCTGCAGTCGGGATGCCGCCTTACGACTGAAGAATTCAAACAGGGTTAACATACCCTCTGCTGGGTCTGTGCTGGGCCGGTTCCTTCTGCCTGCTGGGTCCATTTCTGGTCAGGTCCTTCTGTCAAGGGTGGTTGTGCTGGTGAGGACCCAATTGCAGGCAGTCAAGGGAGGAAGCAGAATGGGGCTGGTGACAAGGTTTATTTCAATAAAAACATGACAGGGGACCACACACAACAGGGATGAAACTAAAACACCAAAAAACCCGTGAAAATATGACACCGTACCTTTAGGGTTTATGGCAGACTGCGTCAAGTCAGTGAGGAGTGTTATGTTTTTGGCTGGGCAGACCTGTACTGTACCAGCCCATCCTGTACCGACTCGTCTTGAACTGAGCCAGACCCATAGTTGAAGACAAGCTAAAACGAATTCTGGTTTGGTTCTCTTCCAGTGTGAAAGCAAACAAAGCATCCAGTGAAGCAAAGAGAGGAATCAAATTTTGTTTATAAAAATCTTTTCATACATAAGTAGCACAAAGTGCTTTGCATAATAAAATGCACAAAAACAATGTTTGCAAATAGAAAAGAATATAAAACTGCAACACTTTCTCGCGCACGTGTGCGCACACAAACACACACACACACTCAAAGCAACCTAAACCCCCTCCATCTCTTAACATAATGAGAATATAATCTGGATTGAGACACTACTGTGTGGAAACAATATCTTGGGGATCCGTCCACACCAGAAGCCACCATGACCGCAGAGGCTACCACCACAGGGCTGGGGCCCATACTGCAGCCATTTGGGCTACAGTGTAGGGCCTCTACCCACCCAGACCACAGCCATCCCCATGGTAACAATCCTGCAGACCAAGCAGACAATGGTCCCAGCATGGAGGGTCCCCATGAGGAATGCACTGGAGTTAAAAATGTTTGAAAATAATTACATGATGTGAACAAGATCTTTTCAGTCCTGGCCAATCACTGAGCAAGACCTTTTTCGTTTTATGCTGACATACATGTTCTCTAAAGGCAGAAAACTGCAGCTTTGACCACTCTTTGCAGCACCCTCATGTCAGCCTTTGAGCAGCTATGCCAGACTGTGACAGAGGAGGTCAGGAAGTCAGTACAGCTTCCTCATAAAATACAGCTGTTGGTGATCTTTTCTGATGATACTGGCTGCGTTAGTGGTCCATGTCAGGTGGTAGGACGTGCAGGCAGAGAGGATTCTTGGGTCTTTGGGGGGCCCAGGCAAAATTTCACAGGGGGCCCTGTGAAAAAATCTCTCCAACACTGGTATATGTATACAATGATATTGTATACTTATAACAATGACAATACCATGTTAATAATGTCATGTTTAAAGGTGTTGTTTTACAGCACTGAATTCTTTAATTGCAGTTTTTATATGTTCTTTGACAGCTTTCACTTCTTCTACTGACGTTAATTTCATGATTTACTATTTTGATTTAACCAGGGGCGATGTGATTTAATATAGTTCAAATACAGAAGATTAAACTATGTGCTGACCCTTTAGGATTACATTAAGAGCTGATACATCACATACATAAGTACTTCTAAAAGCATACATAGAACAGCATTTTATATACTGAACATGGAAAATAAAATATAAACACCACTTGCACACAATTACTTTCCGTGCACATTAGTAGAAGTAGTAGTAGAATATCAGATTTCTTTCCAATGAATTCTATTCTAGATTTCCGGGTAATATGAATTAGACAGCTTTAATTTGATATTATCCAAGGTATCGGTTTTTATTTTCAGCGTCACAGCGCGCTCCCGGTTTCTGGATCGTTAGGTTTAAGCTGGTAATCTGCACTGTTTCATGTCAATGTTTGATATTATCGCAAGTCGCAGTGACGAAACACAATCAACAACCACTAGATGAGCTCTGAGAAAAGCAGAAACAGGAATCATGACAGAACACTGGCAAAACAAACAAAAAAAAGGCAAAAACGGACGAAAAAAGAAAAGAAAATAGACGAACAAGAAGCGTAAATGACATGTTGTAGGTGAGCCTTCCAGAAAGAGGAGCGGATGGTTAATAAGAAGAAAATGTCTGCTGTGGATCATTTATGTGTTACAGTATAATGATCTAACAAATGAGAGAAGAATAGAAACTCATTCATCCCTCCAGATTCTGATGAGTTGGTGTAACACCTGATGCCAAGTCACACTTTATAATGAAGTGTTGGAAACTCTCCCCTTGTTTGCTTTGCTGAGGGCAGATCAGCCCTGTTCCATAACAACTGTCCAATATATCACAAAAAATGCTGAAAGAATTTAGTTGTAGTCTTGTAAATATTGATTAAATCTTAGTCTGAGACCAGGCTGAGACTTAAAACTCTGAACATTTGTTTTTAGATGTGAGTTGGTAGTTTTCTGGTCTTTTGCAAATATTTTCAAAGTCTTTTGATGTAAGCCCAGCATGAGCTAAATTAGCTTCTGGATTATCTACACTACTCAGCTGTTTTTTTATATATTTTTGTCACTGCTAGATAGAAAACTTCTCATTCTTATAAACCTGTTTGTTTACATTAGACACCCTCCCGAGAGGTCAGGGTGGGGCCCCTTTATGGAGGTCTGTAGTTTGCCTGCTTTGCCTGTTGGCAAGTGGCGCCTCTGTGTGCAGGCCCATATATGTGTGTGGTTACTGGCTCCACAGCTTCTCCACTAATGTGGAGATGATGAAGCGCGTGAGCTCTCCTCCTGAAGTCCACCACCATCTTTTTTATCTTCATCTCATTGATTTACAACTCAGCAACTTTCCTCCTGTACACATGGACATGTTGATGGAAATCAGACCAAGAACTGCCAAGTCATCTGCAAACATCACAGTATGATTGAGTGGACTGAATGTGTCAAGGAGGGTGGCTGTCTGTTTTACATACAGCCACTAAGTATCACAGTCCTCCAGAGTCTCAGTTACGTCATCCTGCTTAAAGGTCCAGTGTATAAGAATGACTGACATCTAGTGGTAAAGATGAGTATAACATGTTTGTACAGTGGCTGTCAGTGGCCAAAATTTATCCAGACACAAACATGTTTTCTAGTGCTGGGCAACAATTAAATGTTTTTAATAGCGATCACTGGCATTCAAAGATGGAGCCTTGGTGGTGCTAAAGCACTAGCCCTTTAATCATGCAAAGCGGGCGCCAACGAGGCACATTGTAGGCATGTGCATTTTGCATTGCAGCAGCTCGACCGTCCGCGAAGTTACCTCTCACCACTCCACCTGCCACTACTCAGGTAACGCGAAAGTATTTCGAGGGCACCTTTTGCTCCTAAACTAAGCCTGATACCAAACTATTCCTCCCTGTTGTAAAGTAGCCTGTCTGTCTCATTAAACGTCTAAACGACTGAGTCTAAATTAGCCAACAGCCCGCTTAACGAGCTTGGCACTAGCCATAGTCAGTGGTACCTTGCCAAATGTTAAGCTAAGTGGTTACTACAAATGCGGGTATGTTTGGCTTTTTCTTCCACGAAGTTTTCACAACGTATTCATAAACCACATCGCACGGCGTTCTCCAGTTGCCCATCTTTTTTGTTGCAGATTGTAATAATTTAATAAATAGCTTTTTTCTTTTTTCCAAGCAGCATTATTCTAAGCAGTCCATAACATTGTTTTTATTAATTGCAGCATGCCTAGAAAAGAGAGATTAAGAAAACAGAAATTAAAGGAGCTACACCAGCTTTTGGCCTGTGGGACTCCAGAGGCAGCTGATGGGTATCGGCGGGCTAAGCGGACCGCAGCTTCGGCAGTTGCTAAGACAAAAACTTGGGCATGGGAGGAGTTTGGAGAGGCCATGGAGAATGACTTCCGGACGGCTTTGAGGAGATTCTGGTCCACCATCCGGCGGCTCAGGAGGGGAAAGCAGTGCTCCGTCAACACTGTGTACAGTGGGGATGGGGGGCTGCTGACCTCGACTCGGGACATTGTGAGGCAGTGGAGGGAGTACATTGAAGACCTTATCAATCCCACCAATATGTCTTCCAATGAGGAAGCAGAGTCTGGGGTAGCTGGTGCTGGCTCTCCCAGGAGGAGATGACAGGCAAATCGGTGCCGCGTCTGCAGTAATGCGGATGTTGCATCAGTCTGTCGTGGTGAATAAGGAGCTGAGCCAAAAGGTACAGCTCTCAATTTAACGGTCGATCTACGTTCCTACCCTCACCTATGGCCACGAGCAGTGGGTAGTGACCGAAAGAACAAGATCACGAATACAAGCGGCCGAAATGAGTTTTCTCCGCAGGGTAGCCGGGCTCTCCCTTAGAGATAGGGTGAGAAGCTCGGTGATCCGGGAGGGGCTCAGAGTAGAGTCGCTACTCCTCCG
>JBAMHW010000021.1:27246390-27257618 GCA_037177495.1 Rhadinocentrus ornatus
CTTTCTTTCTTTCTTTCTTTCTTTCTTTCTTTCTTTCTTTCTTTCTTTCTTTCTTTCTTTCTTTCTTTCTTTCTGATCTTTCATATTGATTCAGCAATCTGTTGGTTTCTTTAGTTAGGCTATTGTGTTTTTATTAATTGGTTTGTATGAATACTGATTAAATAAAACTGCTTCTTCACTCAGTAAATGCCTCGAAATGAGTCCATCTAATGCCACAGATTTCCACATGTTATCTAACCAAACTCAATCTAAGCAAAAGTCACTAGAAAAGAGAAATGCTTCAAACTAGCTTCAGATGTCACTGGGCGCATTTCAGAAGTCGTCTTCCTTAAGGTTTCTTCAGAGAGCCTCTTCAGTTGTTAGTTTAGTTAGTAGTCTCAGTTTTGTTCAATTTGTATTTGACAGTTAACTGTAGATTAGTGCTGTATGTAGGATGGTTTAATGTCTTTCTGTTTCTGTCCTGCAGTCCAGGTGTCAACTGCTTTTTGACGCATTTACTGATGTTATTATGGCTATGTGTGCAGGAGGTTCTGGCGGACCAGAGAACAGCTCTCAGTGACTTGTTGCAGCAGCTGCTGAAGCAGAGGGATCAGAGAGAGCAGGAACTGCAGCGTGTTCTGGTGGGGATACGCTAGTCTTGTGATCTCTCAAACGATCACTCTGATAAGAGAAAACTTCTTTTTTCTATTAAATCTGTGAATTGTTTTGCATTTCCAGTTGCAGATGGAACTCAAGTCTGAGTCCAGCCAGCAGAACTACTGGATGATCCAGTACCAGAGGCTGTTGGATGCTAAGCCTCTGTCACTTCGCATGCAGGTAGAGAAGTTAAAAAAAAAAAGATAAACTTGGAACTGTGTGAGAATGAAGAGTAGAGTAGTAAAACTGGAATCTGAATGCAGGAAGCAGGTGTGGAGAAAGAGCTGGTGAACCTGCTGTGCAGACTGTCAGCTCAGCATTACCTGCCCGTTCTGGCTCATCATCGGGTGACGACTGAGGCTCTTTGCAACATGAAGGCCTCTGACCTCGAGAAGGTCTGTCTGTAGAGATATCATCCCCATCTTTCTACCTGTTTTTCTACATACATCAGGCATGCATCACTCAGTCCCACTTCCTGTAGGTATACCATCCAGAGATCATCACTGCTTATTCATGATGAAGAGATATGGTCTTCATCAAACACTCACCCAAGAACTAAAGGTCGTTACATCCTCCAGCAGAATAGAGAACTTCATTCTTCTTTTCTTCTCGTCGTCCTGGTTTGGGAGTTCTTACAGCAGAGCTTAACTTTCTTGTTCAAGTGTTGAACAAGGTTGTACCGATAGTTTAATGAACAGCTGCTGGAGGTGGTTGAGGAGGTATTAAAAGACACGGACAACCCCCCCAACTAATACCCAAAATAACCAGACCAAAACGATTTTTTCTCACACCACAAGACCAAGGATAAAGTTCTCTGTTGTCGTGGAGTATGTCACAAGTTTTAGAAAATTCTACCAATGACCTTGATTAATTTTTTCTGTCCTCAGCTGGGTATTAATGAAACAGGAATCCAAACGGCTCTTCTGACATGGGCCCGGGAGCATCGACCTGCTGGTACGTTTCCGTGTTATGTCAGGCAGATTTATTGTACACTGCAGCTAATCTGCACTCTAACGTAATTTTTTTTTATTTTTCTCCTTGAATAACCTGAGACTCAACAATTATGATGATTAATGACACCGGGAAGGATTTAGTTAAAGGCATTTTTTCGGTAGGGAACATTCTGTTCAGAACAGAGGTTTACCAAGTTCCCACACTGCCTTGCACTATGCTAGCAGATGTTATAGCTAGCAACAGTTTTAAGGAGAAACCAGAGCTTGAAGAGCCTCTTCCGCCATTAAAATATCCTGATTTTGGGATAATTTTGTGAAGGATGTAAAAAGCCAAAGACAAGTGGATAAGACAAAAGCAGTCTGCCGGTCTTGTGTCAAGCTGTGCTCAAGATCTCAATGAAATGAGGGTTGTTTTTTTCTGTTTAGACAATAATAGTAAGATGTTTTAACATACCTGACATGTTTCGGCTGTTACCAGCAGCCTTCCTTAGAAATGTCAACTGAAGCATTATCTGACATGTTATCAGCTGTTTTTTGGAAGTGTGACCATCCCAGCAAACCTGTCAGATCCACTGGGATGGATCGAGGAGGGGGAAAAAAGCCATTAACACAGCAACCACCCACTGCAGACCCACTCTTTGTAAGAGATTCATAGATGATATTTTAGAAAAATAAAACGAGGACATGCTCAGAAACTCACAGTACCTCCTCTAGACGTCCGAACACGGACCAGTACCTCCTCTGGACGTCAGAACACGGACCAGTACCTCCTCTGGACGTCAGAACACGGACCAGTACCTCCTCTGGACGTCAGAACACGGACCAGTACGTCCTCTAGACGTCAGAACACGGACCAGTACCTCCTCTGGACGTCAGAACACGGACCAGTACCTCCGCTGGACGTCAGAACACAGATCAGTACCCTCTCTGGACGCCAGAACACGGACCAGTACCTCCTCTAGACGTCCGAACACGGACCAGTACCACCTCTAGACGTCCGAACACGGACCAGTACCTCCTCTAGACGTCCGAGCACGGACCAGTACCTCCTCTAGACGTTCGAACACGGACCAGTACCACCTCTAGACGTCCGAGCACGGACCAGTACCTCCTCTAGACGTCCGAACACGGACCAGTACCTCCTCTAGACGTCCGAACACGGACCAGTACCTCCTCTAGACGTCCGAGCACGGACCAGTACCACCTCTAGACGTTCGAACACGGACCAGTACCACCTCTAGACGTCCGAGCACGGACCAGTACCTCCTCTAGACGTTCGAACACGGACCAGTACCACCTCTAGACGTCCGGGCACGGACCAGTACCTCCTCTAGACGTCCGAACACGGACCAGTACCTCCTCTAGACGTCCGAGCACGGACCAGTACCTCCTCTAGACGTCCGAGCACGGACCAGTACCTCCTCTAGACGTCCGAACACGGACCAGTACCTCCTCTGGATGTCAGAACACTCCACAGCACACAAACCATCAGTCGTCAGAACATTATACGAGAGGCCCAACATCATCACAGAAGAAGAGGATAAACACTAACATGCACTCTGTCAAGCTCCAAAGTGGGCCATAAACAAAGGAAAACAACAAGTCCAAAGTAAAGAAAATAAACAAAAAGAAAGGGAGACAAAACACATGCAAACTGTAAACAAGAACACAGACTTAGTAACCATACCATACAGCCGGGGAATAACAGAACGAAAACAAAGGATCATGAAAAAACACAGAATCAACACAGCAGTAAAACCTCACAGAAAACTACAGCAGCTTATCAGCTCAGTTTATCCCAAAGACAAAATAGCACAGGAAAAGAAATGCAAGGTAATGTATAAAAAACCTGCAGATCCTGCAACAAATTTCCCCAATTTCCCAGCTTCAGGATAAATAAAAGTATTTATCACCATCCATCTACCCACCCATTTGCTCTACATAGGAGAGATGGGGAGGACCTTCAACATAAGGAAAGAGGAACATTAAAAAGAATGTAAGAGGGAAACAGCCAGACAACACAGATAGAAAAGGCAGAACAGGAGCATAAAATCAGCCATATTGGATCCCTGCAGAGGAACAACCACATCATGGACTGGGACAGCGCAAGGATTGCCGGATCGGAGAGAAACAAATTAAAACGTTAAATAAAGGAGGCAGTGGAGATCAGGAAGCGGGCTAGCAACTACATAAACCGGGACCAGGGGCCGTACATGCTCTCACACACTTGAGATTCCCTACTCCAAAGACCACCACACAGCGGGGGACGTGGCCATCCCAGCAGATCTGACAGGTTTGCTGGGACGACCTCAACTCCGGAAAACAGCTGATAACACGTCAGCAACCCATCAGCGGAGGTTTCTCAAGAAGGCTGCAGGTGACAGCTGAAACATGTCAGATATGTTACAACATCCAACTTTTATTACCGGAATAGAAGAAAAATAACTTTATATCAGAGAGATAAGAAGACAAAATTAAAATCTTTTTCCTCGAGATCTATTCCTTCCTGCAGCCCTTCCACATGTGGATGGAAACGCTCTCGCTGAGAACTTGTTCTGGATGAACTTTGCTCCAACGGTGTTTAAATCGTTTCTGTTTTTAAGAGCCATTATGAAGTGCTTTCTCATATTTATATTTCTGTCTTTGACAATAACAAACACTGTAAAGTAAATAAAGCGTAAAATTGATTGAATGGTTTTTAATTTGAATGCAGACTTTCATTCAAACAATGGTTTTATTAACCAGCATGTCTGAGCCTTGCAACTAGCAATCATGTTACTTTACAGCATACGTGCAATTAAAGTTTTACTTTTGAAAAAGTAAAAACAAGAAAACATTGAACTTTGGATTAAATTAATATTTGTACAAGCTTGAGTGAATTATCTTTATTTTACTCCAAGAATGTTTTATTGGAAAGTTTACTGTAAGCAGTTTTCGTTTTTGTTTTCATTTTAAATGTCATAAAATATGTTCCTGTTTACAGCAATGTTAAACCGCTTCATGTTTTGCATTTGTTCCCTAACGGTGACGTTAAAACAAGCTACGCACCCAACGTGATTTTTGGCTTACCGTTATACCCCTAGTTATTATGGCACGCAAAAACAGATGTAAACAACCTAAATAATCTCATCACTGAGCAGTTTTAAAGCCAAGTAAATATCAGGCTTCTGCTTTTAATTTTACATTTGATTTTATGTTAATGTTTTTATACCATTTACGTAAAGTATCAAACAGCAGCTCTAACCGACTCTCCTCCAGCAGGAGCCTGTGAAGCTGCAGAGAAAGAGGAGGAAACGGAAGTCTTTCCCTCAGCTCCTTTCCCGTCCTCTCCTCCATTTCTTCCCAGCCCACCACATACCCCTGGAACTCCAGTCACACCTTCCTCCCACATCCCTGTGGAGGGACCAGGAAGCTCTGAATGTGTGGTCTGCATGGAGACGGGGGTAAGAAAGCTCATAAAACTGGGAGGTTTTAATGAAAATCAATATTATATTTGGTATGAACAGCTTGTTAAGTTTCAGGAATATTTCAGTATTCATTTACTCTTGCGTGGTATTGTAAGAGGTTTCCACCAGAAACCAGATATCACTGGTCCATAAGCTGGTTGTCGTGTCACAGCATCCTAACCTCTTCTGTCCTGAGTCCTGTTTGGTTTGTGTTCTGCATAAATCAGCTGGTACTTCCAACAACACAGATCAGCCCTCAGACTGAACAAAGGTTAAGAGTAGTTTACCTCAGGCTGTGTTATTTTGTTTCGCTGGCTTTAGTTGGCTAATAAACAAAAATTATTTCTGGAAACGTTGAGATGTTTTTAGTTTGTTACTGGCATTAAATTTGTTTATATTTGTAAATGTAAAAGATTTTCAGCAACATTGAATCTTCTCCTTTCTACTTGTGTCTGAACGATGAAGACTCGGTGATAAACAGGCTTCTTTCTATAAAATGGGTTTGTGTATAATTTACTGGAGCACAACCAATAAAGTAGATTTATGCACATATTATGACAAATTGCTTTTCAGCTGTTTTTAGATGTTAAAACTAATAAACTAGTAACAACTACAGCTAGTTAGCTTTACATGCTAACAATCAAATCTCAAGGTTATTTTTTGTTTTTTGGGGGGGGGGGGTTGTATTCTTTTTTAATGAATACTTTTTAAGTATCAAATCAAATCAAGTTAATTTGTAAAGCCCTAAATCACAACAAAGTTGTCTCAGAGGACTTTACAGAAAGTATATCATTACTTTTTCATTTATTGTTTTCAATCTAATTTTTTTAAATGAGTAAATATAACCATAAATCAGAAGTAAATAAATATAAAGATGGATGTAAACCATAAGCTTAGTGTTGCGGTTCTCTCTGCATACTTTGACTTCCTCCCATAGACCATAAACCTAACTGGGTTAACTGGTTACATGTTTGGGTGTGCCCCACCTCTGGCCTGATAACAATTAGGTTGGACTCTTAAGTCTGTTTTCTTATTTAGTTAATGTAAACAAAACATTTGTGGAAATCCACACATTTTAAGTGAAGAAGGGGTGTTTAGTAGTATTCTGTGATCAGTGGGATGGTCATTTTTCCTGTAGTGATATGTTGTGGTTCCTCTGTCCAGTCTCAGGTGGTATTCCTGCCCTGCGGCCACGTCTGCTGCTGTCAGGTCTGCAGCGATGCTTTGCAGAACTGCCCTCTGTGCCGCAGCAACATCTCCCAGCGCATACGCCTCTACCACAGCTAGGCCAGCCGCACCTCTTATTCATGCATGATGTTAAAGCTGCTGTGAGTAAACTTTATGTATTAAAAAGCTTTTTAAAAGTTTTTAAAGCGCTGAGCCACTTTCCTGTATTAATCAGAATATACTCTGTCATGAATATACAGCAACAGACTTCAGTAGGGATATTTTAGGGATTTTCTCTCTCTGCTGTCATTATTTTGTTTTTGTCATTTTGTTAAAAGTTTTTATTTTTCGTACAATCAACAACCAAGAGACGGATACCAGTCACTGTTCTCTGAATAATAATCTTTGCCTTTCTGTTGTAAATCTCTTCTTTACATGAAAACATTTGTCAGTATCGACAGCCAATGTAGCATGAGTCAAATTAAAAACATGTATTATTTGCTGCGGTCTGTGATGGACTGGGGACCTGTCTAGGTGTACCTGCCTCTCACCTGCTAATTGCTGGGACAGGCTCCAGCTTCCCCGCGACCCTGAATTGGACTAAGCGGTACAGAAAACTAATGAATGGATGAATAATTGAAGCAACGTTTCTCTGCCTGTCCTAGATTCATTTCCAGGAGTTTCTCAGAAGTAATTAGATTACTGTAATAATCAGATCTGAAGTGTCTTTTTCCACTTCTGAAATATAATATCCTTTAAACCCTGGTCTACATATTCCAGTCCCTTATCGGATTACTTGCTTGTATGGTGACATCCTGTTCTTTGTTGAACATGGCGGCGCCCGCCGTCTCAGCATCAGCTGCTGAAGTGGGAGCTAATAAGCTGCTAAACAAGACCACATGTGAATGTTATACTTTGTTTATACTCCAAATTCCTGCTGCAGGTCATCCTGTTTTTCTTTAGTGTTCTGCTCACGCTGGGACGGCATCACTTCCAACTTTTTAATGGAAGACATTAATAAGACTGAAGTGACACAGTGAAGACCAGATGAGACTTCTGAGTCTTGTATGTATCTGTAGGGATGAGCAGAAGCAACAAACTCAGCAGCACACATGCTGACTTGCTCAGAATCGGCTGAATATTTTCTGATGCAGTTGTTTGTTGTCGTGCTGATATTCCATAGAGTTTACAAAGAGGCCTGGGGAAACATTTTACATAACAGAAAAGTTGTGAATGTTGCGGACATTTACAGGAACATCTCTACAACATTTCAGGACTCCTGTATGTGTCAGCAGCCGGAAATCTAATCTTCTGGAAACACTGGGCCTTAAGGCTCACAAAGCTGGACTTAAAGAGCTGCAGTTACTTCCAATAAAGATTTAAATCAGTTTGAGACAGCGTTTCTTCATCTGCAAGTATGAACATAAAGAATTTTATTCACTGAGAAATATGAAACAATTTAGTGTAAATGTTTTAACTGTCACCATATCGCAGCTTCTGATGCTTCATTTTTTAGCGTTATACAAGTCCAGTAAGAAATAGGTGGAGTGCTCCTTTGCACCTGGAGCACCGGATTATCCTGGATGATGTAATCAATAACTCGTGTCCTGTCTGGCAGTTTTAAAGGAAAGGATCTGGACCAAAAGTCCACCTCTCCAGCAAGTTGTATGGAGTTAAGCCCAGCAGGTCGAGGATTTTCAACAAAAACAAACCTACCATGTTTTGATGTTTCTTTCTTTTCTCATCTCTGACAGCTTTCATCTGTGTTTGTTCTTCTGTATGGTTTATGAAGTGATGACACATTACTACTGTTAAACTCTTATCAAGTGCCACTTCAGCATATTTCAAGAAAATATCAACTGTTGTACATAAATCTGCTTCATGTAAGAGAATAAAGATTTCATGTTATCAGATAATGTGATATAAATACGTTTCCTGTTTTTTGTTGAGGAGGACATGCACCGTTTCTATACACCGACGTCTGGAAACGCATCAAAATGTTTATTTGAAGTTGAACATATAGTCATTGCTAGTCGTTGCTAGGCTACAAAGACAGTATCCTACTGCATTCATTGTGATGTCTGGAAACTTTAATGTCTCCGTCTCTGCAACATTACCCACATTTCAACAGTTTGTCGGCTGCTCCACCAGAGAAAATACGATGTTGGACTTGTGCATTAAAAATGAATCCTGCTCCTCTGCCCAGGTGGCAACTTTTTTTTTTCTTTTTTTGGCCAGGCAGTGCACACACACACTGCTCAAAATGATAAAGGAAACACTTAAAAAGCACATGTTAGATCTTGATCTTGAAAATCAGAAGGTACCCAGGTCTCATTGGAGCAGCATATGGTCTGACAATGGGTCTGAGGATCTCATCCCAGTAACTAATGGCAGTCAGGGTACCTCTGGCTAGCACAGTGAGGTCTGTGCAGTCCTCCATTGATATGCTTCCCCAAACCATCACTGACCCACAGTCTGGGCATGTTGGAGGATGTTGCAGGCCTCTCCAGACTCTTTCACATCTGTCACATGTGCTCAATGTAAACCTGTTCTCATCTGTAAATAGCACAGGGTGCCAATAGCCAATCTGCCAATCCTGGTGTTGTCTGGGAAATACCAATCAGGCTGTACGGTGCTGGGCTGTGAGCACTGGCTCACAGTGCTCTTTCTGTTCCTTCTTGCACAAAGGAGCAAGCCTCGATGAGGAAAGACCTGCGGTATCTGTCCTTCACACATCAAGGATGGATCAGTCTGTCACCTAAGCTGCTCTCCAGAGCAGACAGGGCTGAGTATGATTAAAGACATCTAAACAATTCATCCACGTCACAGTCTGCATGAAATTTTGAAAGAGTACATATGTAGGCAATACATTGTTGGTACCCTTCTGAAGACCATCTTTTGGGACCAACTTGGAAGTAAGTCGGTTTTCTGTTCAGTTCATGGAGATGTTTAATAGACTGAAACATTTTATAATGTCAATGTGATGCTTAGGGAGTTGGATTTCTCTTGCTCTCTTAAATTTACATGTCTCTATTGAAGTTCTCACTGGGGCAAAAATAAATTTTCTGTGTTTTGTTGATACTGTACTCATTTACAGCCATTTTGGTGTTTCTAGGAGTCTGCTTTTCTGAAACGGATATGGCTTATTTTGTTTATTAGGCAATAAGGTCTGCACACAACATATATCAATTAATAATTATTAATTACCAGCACAGGACTATAATTGCTCTGCGACTCAAAATTTGGATAAAGCAAGTGCAAGTGACGGGATAATGTTCCAAACTGTCCGAGCAAAGTCACCCGATCAGGGCTGGAAGATGCTCCCGGGAAACATACGTTGTATTCAGTCACAAGCCCTCACGAAGGTACTTGACAATGTGGGATGTGGTAATTTGTTAAAATGACAAACATGTGGCTGAAAACATCAATTGTCCGGTATATTTCTAAATACACGTGAGGAAAACTTGTGTCATGACAGTATTGAGATTAGCTTGGAAATGTGATACTGCCAGAGATGAGTGAGTTTCGCCGGGAACAGGAGCTGCGGTGGTCCGTGGAGAAGAGGATGACAGGTAAAGGAAAACAAGTTCACGGAACGTTCCCCGAACGTCGCCTGAAGGTTGCAATGGGTACCCTTCAATGTTTGGCTCCCACTTTCATGTGAGATCCGAGCAGAAATGTCTGCCGATGACAGACGATTGACAGACCTTTGTGTAATGTTTGTAAAAACTGGTTCTTCTAAAATGGTTAGTTAATACTCAGCCCTGATTTATTAATATTGTCAAACCTTGACTCCCACTGTGGAGCCTTTATGTGATTCGCACACTTTTTTTTTTTTTTTTTTTAATACCTCCTGAATGGAAAATTCAGTGACCAAAACATACATGGACCCTAAATTCGCAATTTGGAACCTTTGGAAGCTAAATCTCCTATTTTTTTTAAGCACTTTAATGCGCCGTAGGAGCCACTTTGGAGGCACGCTTACCGTAAAGTGTGGCGTTTAGTTGTCGTAAATAGGCATAGCTTTCTTTACTAGTGAGTTTATTTGACCATTTTTGTGTCGTTTAAAGGTTTTTTGCGAAGACAACTGCAGTGAGTGTTTTTTTTTTTTTTTAATAATAATTTATTTTAATCATTTATATGTTTACGAGAAAAATGGACCCAAACAAGTGTAGTTTCTTATGTTTTCATCTCTAGTGAGCCTGCGCTATCGGGTAGCTAATTAAAATACTGTCAGTGTTTTCATTTGAAAATCTGATTTAATATAATTTGTGGCTAAAACAAAATTGAATTTTTGTGGAAAAAAAACACACTTTGTTACATGCCACACGGAACGTATTTACTCTCACGTAACG
This sequence comes from Rhadinocentrus ornatus, assembly GCA_037177495.1. NCBI lineage: Eukaryota > Metazoa > Chordata > Actinopteri > Atheriniformes > Melanotaeniidae > Rhadinocentrus > Rhadinocentrus ornatus. The sequence continues at coordinate 27,256,948 of JBAMHW010000021.1, forward strand.
TTATATTTCTACAAACTACCATGTATATAATGACGACGCTGAAGTTAGCCTTAAGTTTCACCATTATGGGTAAATGGTGATTCCACTGATTTTTTTAGCAACGTACGCCACAAAGACCAGCTCTGATCAAAACCTACAAAACGTAGTTTCTTAAAACATGGACTGAAAAGTCCTACACAACATCTAGATTCAATAAAACACAATAATTTGTGAAACTTTTGTTCCATCTGTGTAAAATACAAATTAAGTCAATGTTTTGTTTTTGGCATGAAGATCACATTAGGTCTGTGTAAGATATTTACATACCATACACAGCATTTAGATTAATTAAGATATAGTTTCTGATTTGTAAAACTTTACTCTATTTGTAAAAATAGTATGAAGAGCCTGTAGTGTTGCTTACATGAAAATGAATGAAAGAAAAGAAATAATGCAGATGGCTTAAGTAATTTTTATGTGTGTGTATATACATTGCTAAAAAAAAAATAAAGGTAACACTAAAATAACAGTCCAGATCTGAATGAATGAATTATTCTTATTAAACACTTTGTTCTTTACATAGTTGAATATGCTGACAACAAAATCACAAAAATCATCAATGGAAATCAAATTTATTAACCCATGGAGGTCTGGATTTGGAGTCACACTCAAAATTAAAGTGGAAAAACACA
>JBAMHW010000021.1:27260056-27272363 GCA_037177495.1 Rhadinocentrus ornatus
GCACAGGGCGCCAGTGGCCAATTTGCCAATCTTGGTGTTCTCTGGCAAATGCCAAACGTCCTGCACGGTGTTGGGCTATAAGCACAACCCCCACCTGTGGACGTCGGGGCCTCATACCACCCTCATGGAGTCTGTTTCTGACCGTTTGAGCATGCACATTTGTGGCCTGCTGGGAGTAATTTTGCAGGGCTCTGGCAGTGCTCCTCCTGTTCCTCCTTGCACAAATGCATAGGCAGCAATCCTGCTGCTGGGTTGTTGCCCTCCTTCGGCCTCCTCCACGTCTCCAGATGTACTGGTCTGTCTCCTGGTAGTGCCTCCATGCTCTGGACACTATGCTGACAGACACAGCAAACCTTCTTGCCACAGCTCACATTGATGTGCCATCCTGGATGAGCTGCACTATTGGGGTTGTCTTGCTTACCATAATTATGGACTTAGTCCATAATTTCCACTTGTTGTCTATTCCATTTGCACAACAGCATGTAAAATTTTTTCTTAATCAGTGTTTGACTTGGAGACACATTGTGTTGTTTAAGTGTTCCGTTATTTGCAGAGTGTATATGCAGAAGATGCGAATCGGAAGCCAATTTCAGTGTTGTTATATAATGTTATTTCCATTACCTAGCATGTATATAATGTTCAATAAATAGCTATATTATTTATAATCTGAAAATGAGACAGAAATTCTGTTTTCTTCCTTGTAAATGACATGTATTGTGTCATATGCTACATGACATGTCATTTACTGCAAATATGCAAACGTCTGCGCTGTTCTGTGACATGTTAGGAAAACTCAGATCAAATGGTTTCTTACTAGATGCAAGTCTTTGTCTGATGTTTTCAGGATCTTGTTTGGTTTGTGAAATATCTCCCTTTTTATGTTTCTTGGCCAGAAATCATCCCAAATGTTTTTCTAAAATCATATTTCATGTTTGTTTTTTTTTCTTTTTACAGTCATAATGTCGGATCCTGTTCTACTCATCCTGTATGGAAGCCAGACGGGTACGGCCCAGGACACTGCCCAAAGGATTGGCCGGCAGGCGCAGAGAAGACATCTGAATCTTCAGGTTCTGCCCTTGGACAGCTACGATATGGTTAGTATAAACCATAACAGAGACCTTTTCCTGCTTTCCAACACCAAACAAACAGAAATGTTGGACCAGTCTTGCGATTTTAATTTGCCACCAGGTAGGTGTGTGACATCATGTTTTTCTTATTTATTAGATGTCTTCTCCCGCAAGCAAAACTGTTGCTCTGGGTTTCTAGTCAGAGGAGACGGAAGCAATTGGACTTGCCATCTGGCACAACGGACAGTGTCCTGGTGACCCTTTGTCTTTTTTGGCCTGACTGTTCCATAAAACTCAGTAGATCAGTGGTCCAACCAACACTGAGCCGGCCTTCTCACATTTTTAAACACCATCTTTGGCCTAGGTCTCTGTGCCTGAGTAATTTATTTGTCCAAACAAGTCAGAACAGAACTTATTTTCTGGTTCTGTAGCAAGTGGATACAGCTACCTGTAACTTACAAAGAAGAGGAAATCCAGAGAAGGTACAAAGAAACTGTACGATTAAAAAAAAAAAAAAAAATCCAGCTGAATGTCCAGAAATGATGACGTTTGCCACGTTTTCAAGGAGTTGCACAGCTGATATTCACATTTAAGGGAGCACAGCGATTTGTGGTGTAAATGATCGTATATGTGGCGATCTCAGCCACTCAATTTTACATTTTTGTCCCAGTCCTCCCCTGATGAGGATGTATTGTCGTCATGCTTCACCTCAATGCTTCACCTAACAGTTTCTGAAACTAAAGCAGTACATTGATTTGTATTTTCAAGCTAATTATAACTTTCCCCCAGGAAATAATTTTTAGTTTCACCCCTAGGATTATTTATGCATATTTTCATTTAATTTGAACAATTATATCATTGAAACCTGTATATTGCTTACTGAGAACCAAACTAAACGTAGAAAGACCCACAAACACTAAGTAAAAACTAAAAATATGGTATTGTTTAGTTTTGGGATCCCAGACTTCAGATAGTTCTTACAGTGTTTTATTGACATGGCAGCAGAAATCTTTTCATTCTGTGGTTACTGACATGTTATCATGGTGAGGAACTGAATCAGACATCAGGACTGAGCTTAGCTTCTGGTGCTGATGTGAATCACACGAAGATGTAATGATGCACTGATCTGGGTATTTACTTTCATGTTACAGGCCCGGCTGATCTCAGAGTCTCTGGTTGTCTTTGTGTGTGCCACCACTGGACAAGGAGACCCTCCTGACAATATGAAGGTAAGACAACAACCAAAACAAGTATGAGGCAGAGAGAAGAGTTTTTGATCTGTTTTGTTAATAAACATTGATCAGCCCTAACATGGTGACTGATAACGAGCAGGCCCTCATTACATTTAGTCATCCATCTGATGGTTTAACCCTCACATACTGCAGTGGAAGACGAAAACCTGGCTGATGCACAGCAGCTTAAACGTATTTCAGGAGGAAAAGATCAATTAAAAGATAGAACTGTATTTATGTGAAGCATGTGAGTTGAGACCAGTTTTGTTTGGCAGTTTGATATATCATCCTTCTTGGAGGAGCAGAGTCATGTTTGATAAGAGAGGAAGTGATGGGACCTCCCAGAGTTTAGATTCTGAAGAGGAGGAGTGATATAAAGAAGAAGTGGCGATAGGGAAAGGTGGATGTGCATAAGTCATCCTGGAAGGAGAATAAAAGGTAGTTTTAATTAAAGCAGACCTGTCATGATCACTTCCAGTCAGTCTTGTTCAGGGTTGTGGAAGGAAACTCAAGTCGTGTGACCCATATCAAACAGTTCAACAGCAATTCTACCAAATACAAAGAAAATATATGTAAATTTGTGACCCTGAAGAAAGTAATAAAAAATTCCCAAATTTTCTCTCTCACTCGCTAATTATAATTGTGGCATTTAGCAAATAGAAATATTTTAGGAAATCCTAACTGAGCTAAAACAGGTGAAGTAAGTCTGTCTTCTGACGGTGAGATAAAAAAGGTTTGTCTTTTATATACGGTGGATGAAAGCTTCTGGTTTTCAACTGTATGTGTACTTGGATCAAAACATTAATAAATGTATGTTTCTGTTAATATTTGCTTTTTCCAAAGAATTTCTGGAGATTTTTCTTTAAGAAGTCTTTACCCGTTGGCTCTTTGAGCCGACTTGATTGTGCAGTTCTGGGCCTGGGGGACTCCTCCTACCCAAAGTTAGTCCTCTTTTTCACCTAGACAGCACACATTCATCGTAAGTCAGGTTAAAGGTTTCTAAAAAAACCAAAACATCACTGTCTCTGTTTTTATAGGTTCAATTTTGTGGCAAAGAAGCTTCATAAGCGTCTCCTTCAACTGGGTGCCAGCATGCTAACACCTGTAGGGCTGGCAGATGATCAGCATGACCTGGGGTAACATCAGGACCTGAACTATTACAATCAGCTTTCATTTTTAGCTTTAAGGAAATAAATTTCCTGATTTGAAGATCTATTATAATTTTAATGTAAATTTAAACATTAAAATAAAGACCAACAACATCTTCATCATGACCCAAAAATCATGTTACACAAAGTACTAGGAATGTTAACTTTATTCACTACCTCCATGTATACCACAACACAACCATGAAACTACTGTATTTCACAATAAAATATGACTTAGTTAATGTATTTTAAACAACCTCATTGTCTTTCAGAAACTTAGTAACAACTTTGTATAGGCAGTTACCAAAAGAATAATTTTCACCTGAGCAGGAGCAGTATTTAAGACTTAGACCAAGTTTCCAATGTCCTTCACTCAGTGCTTTAAGTAACTTGCATATAAGCATTGATGTTAAAAGGTTTTCAATGTAGTGAGTCCCCGGGACCCACAGGTGGCGATTTGAGCGAGTCCCTGGGAAAGTCATTGGGCCCCAATTTAAAAACTGTATTCTTTAAAACTTCCGTCTTTTTCTGTCCCCTTCAGTCAGGTCCAGCAAAATTACATAGATTCCACGATTCAAAGTAAATAAATAACAGTAAATAAATAAATGAATAAGTCATGAGAAGCCTTATCCCCATTATCCTCCCCTTGCCAAGAACAATACAGCAACCAGACTATCATTCTGCTGCTATGATGCTGGACAGGACAGGTTAAAAAAATCTGCAAACGGTGTCAGTGCCAGCTCGTGGTCTTTCACATCCAAACATGCTGTGTTCAGCAGCTAAAATGCTAATGCTGCAATTCCATCATGTATGTATCCATTATATTTTCCATCATGAATTGCATCACTGTCTCTCGTGATCCGATCAAAGCTCGAGTATGCCTTGTCTCTTTGAAAAACAAAAATCATAAAATGTTCATGCCAATGTCCTTGACATTGCCACTTCTCTTGCTCTTCCAGACAGCGGCAAGGTGACAGCGAGCGCATGCTTTCTTTTCTCAAGTTCTGTGACTCTGATCCAAACAAGGTTTTCCCATGTCAAAAGTTAGCAGAACTCTACAGCTGCTACTTGCTTACCATCCTTCTGCTACCAATGTAAAACATAACTCCCTTCGGAGGTTCAACGTTAACTTTATTCACCGCTGCCATGTTCACCACAGCACAGGCACCGGACTTCCGTCCACTTCACAATAAAAGGAACCAGACCTCTACCCCTTTCACAATAAAAGCACACTCATATGATTACCATAAAACAGGTACAGATATTTAATTAACCAAATCAACTATTGTAATTAAAACGTAACAGCTCCGATTTAAAATCATTATATGACTTGATCTTATTGTGGTTAAATTAAAAGCTGAACCTTTTTTGTTTTTTAACGGAAGAAAAAAAGACTTATTTTTAGTATGTTTGCTTACATATGAGTTTGTTTTAATCAGGCAGGATGCTGTGATTGATCCATGGCTCACGTCATTCTGGGAAAAGGTGTTGTCTCTGTTCCCGTCTTTGTCCGATGTGGTCCCGCTTCGCGAAGATGAACCGTTAGTATTGACCTGATTTAACATCTGTGGTTGGATGTGATGTTCAACAACTTGTGTCATCATATATTCCTGATGTCTTTGTCCTTTCATGTGGCAGACTCCCTCCAACATACAGTTTCCATTTCCTGGATGGTAAAAGAGAAGAAACAGATGATTGCCTCAGCATCAACATGGATCAGACTGTCCCCTGCGAGCTTCGTCCTTTTGTTGCAAGTATGGTGTCCAACAGGAGAGTTACGGAGCTGTCCCACTTCCAGGATGTCAGACTCATTGAGTTAGACATCACTGGGTCCAACATCAAGTCAGTGATATTAATCTCTATCAGATTTGAAATAATCTGATGGTGGACTCATTTCTGTATCTGATATCTTTGAGCAGGTTTGCTGCTGGAGATGTGGTGATGATTCGTCCTTGTAATGCTCCAGAGGACGTTCATGACTTCTGCCAGCTGCTGAGGCTGGATCCAGAGTCCATCTTCACTCTGAGGCCCACAAACAACTCTGCAGGTAGAAACAGACACCTTGGCCCTTATTTATAAAACTTGCGTAGGAACCAAAACCAGCGTATGCCAAATGTAGTCAACTTTTGGGATTTATGAATACTAAACTTGACGGAAAAATGTTCCTACCTTAATGGCAACTCTGACCCTCCCGTACGCACATAATCTAGAGGAACGGTGACACCAACGGTACAGAATAAAATCAAGGAAATGCTGTGAAATGTGGACATTTGTGCACAATCCACTATTACCTTTCACAACCACATGTTAGATATTAAAGCTGTTTGCAGAAATGAATAAAGACGCACATTCGATATTAATCGCACGCTTGGGGAGGGGGGGGGATACAGGACTTTCAGGAAAAAAGAGATGATATTAATAAGAACCTTGTGAAACAAAAATTGCGTTTTATAAAATACATTCAGCTAAATAATCTGGACAGTCTGCTGCCAGCATGCACCAGTCAGTACGAGAAGTAAGCTTTGGTCATTCATTCCAACAGAGCGGGACGCAGACTGGAGGCTGTAGCATCTAAAAGTGACGCAACGCTAATTTGAACACCAAGGTGGATTTCCTTTATTTATTCTTACACAATGCTTTTTTACAATTGTTGTATAAATTTCTGTCCAGACGGTCTTTATTTCACGCAACTCCTTGTCCAGCTTGTTCAAAGAATTTCTATTAAAAACTATCTTGAAATTGGATGTACAGTGAACATTTTCCACAAAGAACAGGGGCTGTTAATCCAGGTCAATAAATTCTAAGATGTCTGTTATTGCAGTGGCTTTCTGGCTTTCTTCTCCTAATTCCTCTTTTTTTTTTTTAAAGCATTAGCCAACGTTTGTTATTGCTGTGGTTTGTTGCGCATTTCCTTTAAGGCAACAAACTTGTGCTCTTTCACATGATTTCAAACAAAATGCTTAAATAAAGTCGCTGCTGGTAAAGTTGGCAGCATTCATGTCGCAGCTGGAGCCCTGCATAGTAGGCATGTCGCTGTTTTGTGTCTGTTTGAGTAATGACGCCAAATTACTAACATACTGTAGCGTGTTGATGAACGGATGTAGAGTTATTCTGAAAAATAATGTTTACTGGCTGCAACCACGTCAAACAACCAGCATCAGGAAAAACAACCCAAGTGACAACGTCAACCCTCTCTTTAGCCGGCTCATTTCCCAACTCACTCTCGCTACCTCGCCCTGTTACTTTCTGATCCAACCCACATATCTGTCTTAACCCCACACACGCTCCGTATGACGGTCTCTTAAATCCATAGAACATTTTAACCAGTGCAGCTGCTTCTCTGCCTACCAACTCAAAACAACGGCCACACAAGACGTAATTTCCTGTGTGTGGTTGTGTTGGGCAGGAATTATGATTCCATTTCCATGGCATCGGATGGTGTTGAGACAGAAATACTCGCCGATGCAGATTCTCTTTTGGTAGGATCGGCGAGTATTTTCTATGCTAGTATCTGTATTGGCACAATCCTAATTGGAATGTTGACGGTTCTAGTGTTAAAACAACTCCTGGATCCAGGCTGTGATCTGGATCAGCTCCAAAATCTGATCACTTGTTCCTTATTCCATTTCAGACATTTCCTGAAAGTTTAAACAGAATCTTTCTAACTTTTTGAATAATATTGCTAACAGACAGACAGACTAACCTCCGCCTTGGCAGAGGTAACATAGATTTGTAAAAAAATTAAATAAACTCATTCATTTATTGCTATACTTTTTCCAGTTCAGGGTCGCAGAAAAGATGAAGTCTATTCCAGCAGCTACAAGGCAACAGACAGGATAGACTTGGACAGGCTTCCAGTCCATCACAGATAAACGTACAACAAATCACTCCTACGAAGAATTTAGAGTGACAAATTTACCTAACATGCATGTCTTTGGACGGTGGAAGAAAGCTGGAGTAACTTGAGAGAACCCACACATCCACAGAGAGAACATGCAAACTCCACACAGAAAGGCCCTGTTCAACATCTTCCTCATTCAGTTTGTGGTCACTGAGTCTGATTTGTATCTGTTGCTACATCCTGTTTCCTCTCCTTCTCTCGTCTTTCTCCTCAGTTCCAGCTAGACTCCCTCAGCCTTGCACTGTACGCCACCTAGTGGAGAGCTACCTGGACATCGCTGCAGTGCCTCGCCGCTCCTTCTTTGAGCTGCTCGCCACCTTTTCCACCAATGAGCTGGAGCGGGAGAAGCTGGCCGAGTTTAGCTCGGCAACAGGCCAGGACGAGCTGCACAGCTACTGCAACCGACCCAGACGCACTGCGTTAGAGGTGACGAACAACGCTTGTAAATAGAATTCTCTTTCAGAAGAACGTTAGGTGCATTCCGACGGGGAAGTTCTTAGAACGCAGTTCTTAGAACTGCTCTGGTTCTATGAACGGCCCTTCCCCGGGGGAACTGTTTCATGTTGTATTCGCACATGAGTTGGGGGAGGTAGCGGGACCGATGTGACGTGTGAGTTTTGCGCCACACAACAACAAAACAAAGCCTGCGAAAAATAACGGGCACACCATCAAGCTAATATGGATTACGAAGAGGTTGCCGTGTTCATGCTCTGCCTCTTCAAAAGCTCTCTGGATGTCCTGGGTGGCGTAGACGGCCAAAAGAGATTTGACCTCCTTCTCGGTCCATTTGTCGCTGGCTTTGTTCGTTGTCGTGTTGTTGTCTGTAGCTGAAACTGCAGCGGCAACAGTGAATGTAAAAAATGCCGGGGTCACAAGAAGCTGAAGTAAATAAGCAGAACTCCGGTAAGGGGCGTAGCAACGGATGACCAGACACCTACATCATGAGGGTTCCGATGGAACCACGAAAAGACCCCGCCTCGGAGCAGGTGCTAAAATGGTTATAGGAACGGAGGGTCTTTAGCCCTAGTTCCGAGTTAGTCTTTCCTGATATTCTGATATTCATCAACACTCCTTCTGTGCTTAGAAGAAAGCAGCTTCACAGCTGTAAATTCATCCTGCTGACTTTTTACCTTTTTAGTTGGTAAATCCTTGACATTTTATCCTTCTTTGTCATAAATATTTGATTTTATATTTATGAAGAAATATTTTAACCGTTGGTATTTAAAGAGCAAACTGCTGTTGTGTGTTTAGAGCAGGGGTCCAAAGCCTTTACAATCCAACGAGCCATTTTTCCCTTAGCCAGCTAAATAAAACTCCTTTAGAGATGCAGATGTTACGAGACCTTTTAAAAAAGGCAACGTAATATATATTTTTAATGAAGAGCCACTATAGTATATTTGTTATTTTTTAAGAACCACATTTTTAGGTTTTAAAATAAAGAAAAAAATAAAACCTTTATAAAAAGATAGACTTTCTTCTAAGGGATGTAGGTATTTGTGGAAAATTATGTAAAGTAAAAAAGAAAAAAAGTTCATACTTTCCAACCTAATGACAAGAAAAATAGATTTAAAAAAATATTTTAGCCATGTATTTAGATGCATTGTGGAAGGTCCAGAGAGACACTTGCAGCTCCAGAGTCGCAATTGGAGACCCCTAATTTAGTGTTTGTAAATCAAAACTTACTGCATTTTCTTTATATAGCCGTAGTCTTTATTTTAAAGGAAAGAGACTTTTTTTTAGCAAAACAATCGCATAACATGTCATGCAATTAATCGCAAGAGAAATTTTAACAGTTGGCCAACACTAGTAAATATCTAAAAAAAAAAATACTTACTTCCTGTGTCTTCTTGTCCTATTTGATCATTTTTTTGTTTTCGTGCAGGTTTTAGCAGATTTCCCTCACACTACAGCAGAACTCAGAGTGGACTACCTCCTTGATCTTTTCCCAGAAATTCAGCCTCGTTCATTCTCCATTGCCTCCTCTCTTAAGGTAACTATAAATTAAATGAAAAATCCTTTTTTTTTCCTGTGGTAAGTATATGATATAATTTAAATATCACGTGTGAAAGAAAACTATGTATGAAAGAGATTATAAAGAAAGCTTGTCTCCACAGGCTCACCCAAACAGGATTCAGATCCTGGTAGCAGTGGTGAGATACAAAACTAAGTTGTACAAACCCAGGAGAGGACTCTGCTCCACCTGGTTAGCCTCTTTGGACCCCTCACAAGGTTTTTGAAATCTAATAACCTTGAATTTGATCAGATTTTACTTTAGCAACAGTTTCTTCTCGTCTTGTTTAGTTTCTACTACGTTGCTTAAAACATGTTACATAGTGGTTTATTATCCCTCCCGTGGGCTCACAACCTGCAGGAGGGGCCATAGGGGTCGGGTGCAGTGTGAGCTGGGTGGCGGCCAAAGGCTGGGACCCTGGCGGTCTGATCCTTGGCTGCAGAAGCTAGTTTTAGGGATGTGAAATGTCACCTCTCTGGCGAGGAAGGAGCATGAGCTGGTGCGCGAGGTTGAGAGGTTCCGGCTAGATATAGTTGGACTCACCTCGACGCATGGCTTGGGCTCTGGAACCACTGTCCTTGAGAGGGGCTGGACCCTCTTCCAGAGCAGATGTAGGCATACTTATTTCCCCCCGACTTGGCGCTTGTACGTTGGGGTTTACCCCGGTGGACGAAAAGGTAGCCTCCCTCCGCCAGGTGGGGGATGGGTTCGGACTGTTGTTTGTGCTTATGCACCAAGCGGTAGTTCAGAGTACCCACCTTTTTTGGAGTCCCTGGGGTGTTGGAGGGCACTCCTTCTGGGGACTCCCTCATTCTGCTGGGGGACTTCAATGCCCACGTGGGCAATGACAGCGAGACCTGGAGGGGCGTGCTTGGGGGGGAATGGTCCCCCTGATCTAAATCTGATTGGTGTTTTGTTGTTGGACTTCTGTGCTCATCATGGATTGCCCATAACGAGCACCTTGTCAGGCATAAGAGTGTCCACATGTGCACTTGGCACCAGGACACTCTAGGCCGCAGTTCGATGATCGACTTTGTAGTTGTATCATCGGACTTGCGGCCACATGTCCTGGACACTCGGATGAAGAAAGGGGCGGAGCTGTCAACTGATCACCACCTGGTGGTGGGTTGGCTCAGATGGTGGGGGAGGACGCCGGTCAGGCCTTGCAAACCCAAGCGTGTTGTGAAAGTCTGCTGGGAACGTCTGGCGGAGTCCCCTATCAGAAAGAGTTTCATCTTCCATCTCCGGCAGAGCTTCAACCACGTCCCGGGTGAGGTGGGGGACATTGAGTCCGAGTGGGCTGTGTTCCGTGCGTCTGTTGTCGAGGCGGCCAGCCGCAGCTGTGGCTGCCAGGTCATCAGTGCCTGTCGTGGCGGTAACTCCCAAACTCGGACCTTTTTGGCCTGTGGGACTCCATAGGCATCTGATGAGTATCGGCAGACTAAGCGGAATGCAGCTTCGGTGGTCGCTAAGGCAAAAACTCAGGCATGGGAGGAGTTTGGAGAGGTCATGGAGAATGACCTCCGGATGGTATTGAGGAGATTCTGGTCCACACTCAGGAGGGAAAAGCAGTGGTCCGTCAACACTGTGTAGTGGGGATGGGGGGCGGCTGACTTGACTCGGGACGTTGTGAGGCGGTGGAGGGAATACTTCGAAGACCTTCTCAATCCGACCAACACGTCTTCTGATGAGGAAGCGGAGTCTGGGGACTGTGGTGCTGGCTCTCCCATCTCTGTGGCTGAGATCGCTGAGGTGGTTAAAAAGCTCCTCGGTGGCAGGGCCACGGGGCTGGATGAGGTCCCGTTCAGATTTCCTTAAGGCTCTGGATGCTGTATGGCTGTCTTGGCTGACACTCCTCTGCAGCATCGCCTGGACATCAGGGACAGTTTCCCTGGACTGGCAGACCGGGGTGGTGGTCCCCCTCTTCAAAAAGGGGGACCAGATGGTGTGCTCCAACTACAGGGGGATCACACTCCTCAGCCTTTCCTGGGAACGTCTATTCAGGGGTGCTGGAGAGGAGGGTTCGGTGGATAGTCGAACCTCGGATTAAGGAGGAGCAGTGTAGTTTTCGTCCCGGGCGTGACACAGTGGACCAGCTCTACACTCTCTTCAGGGTCTTGGAAGGGGCATGGGAGTTTGCTTAACCAATCTACATGTGCTTTGTGGACTTGGAAAAGGCGTTCTACCGTGTCCCCCGGGGACTCATGTTGGGAGTACTCCGGGAGTATGGACTGCAAGCTGTCCGGTCCCTGTACTACCAGTGTCAGAGCTTTGTCCACATCGCCGGCAGTAAATCTGAATCTTTTCCGTTGAGGGTTGGACTCCGCCAAGGCTGCCCTTTGTCACTGATTCTGTTCAGAACTTTTATGGACAGAATTTCTAGGCGCAGCTGAGGTGTTGAGGGGATCTGGTTTGGTGGCCTCAAGATTGGGTCTCTGCTCTTTGCGGATGATGTGGTTCTGTTGGCTTCATCGGGCCGTGATCTTCAGCTCTCACTGGAGCGATTCGCTGCCGAGTATGAAGTGGCTGGAATGAGAATCAGCACCTCCAAATCTGAGACCATGGTCCTCAGACGGAAAATAGTGGATTGCATTCTTCGGAGGAGTTCACGTATGTCGGGATCTTTTTTACAAGTGAGGGAAGGATGGAGCAGGAGACCGACAGGAGGATCGGTTCTGCGGACGCTGCATCGGTCTGTCGTGGTGAAGAAGGAGCTGAGCCAACAGGCAAAGCTCTCGATTTAACAGTTTATCTACGTTCCTACCCTCACCTATAGTCACAAGCTGTGGGTAGTGACCAAAAGAACAAGATCGCGAATACAACCAAATGAGTTTTCTCCACAGGATGGCTGGGCTCTCTGTTAGGGATAGGGTAAGAAGCTCGGTGATCCAGGAGGGGCTCAGAGTAGAGTCGCTGCTCCTCCGCATCGAGAGGAGCCAGATGAGGTG
>JBAMHW010000021.1:27296587-27307995 GCA_037177495.1 Rhadinocentrus ornatus
TTCTGTAAAGTCCTCTGAGACAACTTTGTTGTGATATAGGGCTATACAAATAAACTTGATTTGATTTGAAACTTGATTTGATTAATTATTCCTCCTGCCTTTGCTGAATTGGCAGATGAGCCGATGTGCATGAAACTTTTTAAAGCTCTCCTAACTGCCGTTTGAGCTTGTTGACACTTTTTATTTATAAATGTTTGATTTGACGTTGGTCCAGTCTCTCTGCGCCTCTGTGCTGCGCGACCCCCTCCCTCTTCCGCCGCTCCTTGAATCATGACGTGACTGTTGGTGATCAGCTGATCGGCTTTTCTGTCCCAGCATCGTCTCTCTTGTAGTTTGTTTATCGTTCACCTCATGTTGAGGAGGAAGGAAACTAAAAATAAGATGTTGATGCAAAACTTTAGCCCATTTCAATTAGATAGCCTTTTGTTAGCATTTATTTTATATTATTTATCAGCTGAGGTTTGCTGGTGACACAGCTGTAAAATCTGCTAGTCATAATACAGCCAGATGGACGAAGTTAAGATATCTAACGACTGTCAAGGTTAAAAAACTTAATTATTGGTGCTGTGCAGATGTTGGACAGGCAGGGTTTTTTTTTAGAAGCCATTAAGGGAAATCCAGATGAGAGCAGGACCTTCTCTAACCAGGTGGTTGACAGGTGATAGGATTTACTGTACATACAGGGATGGGTAAAGAAAAGTTTTGATTAGACGACAAGGCAGTGGAACTAACCAGGAAAAGGATGGCACAAATGTGGAAAAACAGTCTATATTTGTCAGTGTTGAAGTAACAAACCACCTACCCCACACGTTTGGAAAGCTTGTCATACCCCTGTGTACAAGAGCACCCCATACAAATACTGACTGGTTAAAATAATACATCCTTACATGCAAACATCATTTTAAACCAGCACAAGAAGCTAAAGACGAAACGACCCAAGAAAGACAAATCGTTTCAGTTTATTGAGATCAATATTTCAAAATCTCTCTCTCTTTTTTTTGGCCACCAGATATCACTGTGTTCCGAGCGTCCCAAAAGATTGAATCTTTTTCTGGAACAATTATTCCAAACGGTTCGATTTCCCAATTGGTCTATTTCTGCCATCACTACTAAAAACGAAGAACATAAACCATGATCATGACACAACCTCCAGCTCTCTGATTTATTTGGTATAACAGTTATGCTTCATAAAGAAATGGCTGGTAAAACTACCTTCAACCTCAGCTTTGAGTGTATGGTTTACCAGAGTGTGTGTCCTTCTCTTGCAGATGGTACTTCTCCACTCTGAGGAATCTCCTCCCATGTCACGTCATCAGGAGTAACTGCAATCATCAATCAGACCTAGGACTCATTTCTTTCTCTTAGTCACCGCAAAAATGTGATGTTTGCATAAAGGTGCTTATGAAAGAAGGAACAAGAGAGTAAGGCTTATTTTTATTCACAATGGGCAATATATCAGATAATGGAACAGACATTTTATCATTTCATGGAAAATATTAACTAATTTTAAATCCGATGGCAGCAACATGTCTGTAAAAAATAGTTCCAGGATGTTTAGCATTGTGCATCCCTTCTTCTTTTAACAACAGCCTGTAAACATCTGGAAAGTGAGGAGACCAGTTGCTGCAGTTTTAGGACAGAAATGTCCCATTTTTATGTAATGCAGGATTCTAGCTGCTAAACAGTCCTGGGGTCTTATTTATAAAACATTGTAGGATCTATACCAAAACTGTACATACGCCCAAATACTGAAAATGGTATATGCCAAAAAAAAGAAAGAAAAAAAATACACGCCTGCAAGCATTTTCCCCTTTATAAATCTCAAACTACTGGATTGTGTGCGGCTGAATCTGCCTGATATCTCACTCTAAACACACCTAAACCAGATATCCATGATTGTGACAAGATGGCCTGTGTGAGCGGCTGGAAACAGTGAAGCGATGACAGCGAAATCCAGTACAAAACTATTTTATTTATTAAATATAATATAAAATAAAGCAGCTCAGCCTCTAGCAGCAGCAGTCCTCAAACAAGCACAATTTATCTCCCCTGCTGCTAATTGGAGTAAACCACTTCCTGCTAACAGAGGTGTTTCCCAGGTTATAAAACAAACTCTACTTTCTAAAATGCCACTATACAAGATCTAAGAAATATCCATATCAGACCTACTTAAATAATTATATAGCACACCCATGAAAGTAAACCCAAACCAAAGTATAAATATTCTCACCCCTACCCACCTATCAGATGGCCTTTCCCAGAACCTTAAAAGAGTATTTAGGCCTCTAGGGAAGCATTTACCCTAACACCCTGGAGAGGCCATGAGTCAGGTGAGATAACAAATAATTTCCCTATTAATTACCTAATTAATTAACCTAATTACCTAATTACACATAGACACACAATATTTTCTGTCTTTCACCATCAAAAGATTACTAATGCCTCTCTTTCATAGGTGTCTGTAAGACAGAATCAGATATTTCATTGCTCAATAAATCCAAATAAATAATTAAATATTTGTGTGCAGCTTTGCATTTTTAAAGAGCAAATTTTGAATGTGGAGTGCAAATGTGCATGAACAACCAACCTAGAGCGCTATGCAATTATTTATTTTATCAAATTCATGTAACAAACCTATACTTCGTTACAATGATAAATGCAGGACATGAATATCACTGCAGGCTGCTGGTAAGAGAGGAATTATGGCAACAAAACAAAAACAACAGAAACAAACAAAGAAACCTTTACGACACAGAAATTGACCTGCTTGTGAGCGAATTGGAGGTAAGCAAAAAAATTTTGTTTGGTGGCCACAACAGTAGAACCACGATCAAAAACAAACAAAAAAAAAAAACCCTGCGAGTGCTCAAAAAACTGAACTAAGGCACTTTTAAAAAAAATTTAATTAGACATTTTATTTTAAAACATGAACATATGTATTCAAATTATTATTGGTCAAATGTAAAACAATGAAAAGTTTAATGGACTAGATTAGCATTCCTTAGTCTAATGAAGGGTAACTACGTTAAATCAATGACTCTAAAACTTATGTCTAGTGCACATGCTCATGGTTCCCGGAAGCAA
The DNA here is from genome assembly GCA_037177495.1 of Rhadinocentrus ornatus. Taxonomy (NCBI): domain Eukaryota; kingdom Metazoa; phylum Chordata; class Actinopteri; order Atheriniformes; family Melanotaeniidae; genus Rhadinocentrus; species Rhadinocentrus ornatus. The sequence goes on from JBAMHW010000021.1 coordinate 27,299,672, forward strand.
AGAAGCACGACTGACCAACGCATGAGATCGTTGCTATCTGCATCTGCATCTGCCGAGTCTTTGACTTTACTGTTAGGTACTGAATAAGTAAAAATAACTAAGGGAAAATCTTGTGAGCTATCTCCGTTATGTTGTTAGTGAGAAGCAGTAGAAGTTTTGTCCTGCTTGAGTTTTTTTCTACTTTTTTCCCCCATAGAACGTGTTTGTCATATACATGAACAGTTACATTTGTTGGTTTATTTATTAATAATTAAAGTAATTAAGTAAAATAAGTAAAGGAGCAAGACGTTTACGTTCCTGGTTTGTGAGATACGAGTTTGGCTGCGTTAACACAGATTTAACAGCAAGCCAAACTTTTATCTAACAAGCAAAAGTCTTCCTCCCTTTTTTAAATGACTTTACTGGGTTGACAGGGGACAAATCGAGTAAAACTGTTAACGCAGAAAAGTAACTTAATATCTGGTCAGCAAATATCAGTCAGATTAGCTGGCTAACATGAAGCTACTTTTAGCATTTTTCTAATCTGCTAGCACACACTGAAGAATAAATAAACCAACAAATACAACTCTTCAAGTCTAGCACTACTGTGTTAGCTAAACAGTACACTTGTATGTAGAATGTAGAAAAAACTAGAGCAGGGCTTTTCATCAAATTACATGTATCTAACAATCAAGTTCTGCACTAATTCATTTGAGTCAGGTGTGTAGAAACAGGGATACATGGAAAACCTGCAGGATTGCGAGCCTCGTAGGACCAAATTGAATAGCCCTGAAGTAGAGCATGGCATGAATAAGCCATATTGCAAACACATCAGGAGAATATAACATTTATATAATAGGACATTTTGTGCAACAGACCATTGTAGTCTTTCTTCCTTTGTTTATTTTTTACTATTATCTATTAACTACTATTAGTAGTATAAATTTCTTTTGCTTCTATATATCATGGCTGTCACATGTTGCATGCATGACCCCCATTTTCCACCTGGTCCTTTATGGGGGTTATGGGGGTGTGTAGCGACTATCTAGTTCCATCCTTTTTAGTCGTTGTGGGTGTGGGGGATCCAGGTGATAACGCACTTTAATGAATTAATGTCCAGACAAAAAGGTAAGATTGGGGTGTATTCCCATTTATTAAAGGACTGCCATACATAGATGATTGACAAGCGGAGGGTTGTCTAGCGGAAGCGGTAAAAACCGTGTAATCTCCCATCACCCAAACACCCCGTGCACTGTCACCTCCACGCCTATATGCACTTCCTCTTAACCCCGCCACCAATGGTTGAGGGATAAATAGGTCACATGTGCCATTGCAACATGAACAAACACCACCACCTGAACCAAACAATGAAAAGAAATAATGTCTCCTACAGGGTGAGTGCACTTGAGAATGGCTGATCGAAGACCTTCAGTGAGTCATTGCTGCAATGGTAAATTCCATTATTGAAGATAATTTTGTTGTATTGTGTAGATAAAAAAAAAAAAAAAAATTTTATTTTTTAAATCAACTTTCTTTTTTTTCTGTTGGTCATTTTACCTTGTATACAGCTCTGAAGATTGGGTTTATTTTTATGTTTTTGTGGTTATATGGATAGCTCCAAATAGATCGAAAGCACATAGGCATTGTGCATTCATTTAGTTTTTTTACTTGAGCAGTCGTACTAAGCACTAATTCACACCCAGCATAATGCTGTCACGTGTTTTTTTATCTTTTTTTTTGGAGGGGTGTTTGCATAATTTAAATAGTTACATAGTTGGACCTAAGTTCTTGTTTATTTTACAAAGCCTTATCTTTGCTTGTGCACTTATAAAAATGTGAGAATGTTAAAACATTTTTAATTTGTATTGCAAGTCAACATTTTCCACACTTACTGGAAGGCTTCCTGCAAGAAACTGAATTTGTCGTCAGCTTTACCTGCACTGTTTTTATGCAGTTTTTATATGTTAGGGGCCTGTGAAGTGTGACTGCATCACCATAAAGTTAAGTTTCTTCTTTATTATTTAAATTTCTTTCCTCTTTTCTTTACTGGTATGTTTTAAAACATAGCAAACCAAATTTTGTAGCTGTGGAGAACAAAAACTGGAAAAATAAAAAATAAATACAGAACTATAAAAAATATGACAATTAACTATAGAAAATATTGTAAATTTTCATTAAGTAATTTATATAATGTGATTGTCTATATTGTTGTTGTTGTTATTTGGGAGGGGGCTGTGGGGAGAGACTGTTTGCTTCCCACGTTGGCAAAAGGATTGTGTCAATCAGTGGTTTAGGCTAAAACCATGATGATAAATTTACCAGTTAGTTGCCACACAGACTCTGCACTCTTTGCGGTCCAAGATTTGAGATTTGAGTTGTTTTTTGTATTTTTATACTGAAAGATGTTTATGGAATAATTATGGCTCACTTCAAGCCGCAGTACAGATACCATTGTGACATGAAATGTGTGAGAGAAGTATGACGCAGTCTGGCTGCAATTCACCACCTGGATCGTCAATTTTTTTCCCCGTCTCCAAAATGTTCGTACACATGGATCAGAGTTTATGTACGGGCGCGCACATTTTTCTGTCCCATTTGTTTTTAATAGATAACAACTTTGGCATGGGGAGTGGCATATGCCACTTTCAGGTCCAGTTTTGTTCAAAAGCCACATTTATAAATGAGACCCCCGGAGCTTTGTTGCTGGATTTTTCCTTTTATCATGCTCCAAGCATTTTCTATTGGTTAAAGGTCAGGACTGCAGGCAGCCAGATTCTTCTCCTGTGAAGCCATGCTGTTGTTATAGATGCAGTATGTGGTTTAGCATTGTCTTGCTGAAACCTGCAAGGCCTTCCTTGAAAGAGAATTCTGGATTTGAGCAGACTCTGACTCTAAGACAGGGGTGTCCAGCTCCAGTCATCAAGGGCCACAGTCCAGCAGATTTTAGATCTTCCTGCTCCAACACATAATTCAAATTAAATGACTCTCAACAGCTTGTTTTAGGTTCTGCCCAAGCATGTTGACCTATTAATCTATATCAGTTATGTTGCAGCAGGAAACATTCAAGACCTAACGGACAGCAGCCCTCGAGGGCCTGCTCTAAAACCTCCATGTACTTTTCAGAATTGATGGAGAAGCTGCCCACGCCATAGGCACTAATGTAACCCCATACATCAGAGATGCAGGCTTATCACCTGGTCACTGATACTTTAAGGCCCATTTATGCCCCCTTGCACACATAATAGATATGTCCATTTCCAGCATTGTCATATGTCGCCACCCTTCATACTTCCATGTGTCTTCTGCATTGCCATGGTTACGAAGTACCATGCTTCATTCCCACGTGTTCATTCCCAGGTTCTGGCATGGTTTCGGACACCGGTTAAGGCGGATTTATAATCGTGCGGTGTCTGTGTAACCGCCGTAGGCTCGGCATAGCTCGCAGAGGCTCAGCCCGCACTTCTTCCAGACCTGACGTGGACTCCTGCTACACAGACGGTTACGCGGAGGTTCTCCCTTGTGATGCGTCAGTTTGGGATCACGTGCTGCCAGATATCTGGATCTTCTCGCTGAATTTGTGTGGTAACCACTGTTTTTAAAACCAATAAACAGTGGATCAAGTTGCTGAGAGGCTGATCAAATAATTTCTTTGTTTTCATCAACAAGCTAATAAAGACACTGAACCCTACTGGACGCCATTTTTGTTTTAAAACCGAAAACACCTGAACCGGTTTCGGTGCCGAGTGGACATAACGTGTGTGTGTGTGTGTGAGATTGTTTGTAAAAGAGACTACTGTGCGGTGTGTTCCACTTTTCTGTTATATACTTTGGTGTGTGAAGGCTTTTAAATTTTGTTTTTAATATGCATAATTTGTTTTTATTATGTAAAGCACTTTTTGTTTGTGCATGAAAAGTGCTCTAAATTGAATTTTATTTGATTTGAAAGTGTATACGGATAGCTAAGCTCCCTGAAAATGGGCCAAATTACGTGCATAACCGATGCAGAAGACGAAACTGTCCGTCCGTCTGTGTATCCGTCTACTCTGTCGAGCATAAATGGGCCTTCACTGTCTCAGCGTTGTGGTGTAAACAGAGCCTTAGTTTTTAACCAAGACCCTGATCACATGACCTCAGGGACCTGCTGGGGGCGTCTGGTTGGAGAGGTTTCCTGATATGAATTATTATGCTATGTTTTTATTTACAGTTTATACAGTGTCCAAAACTTTTTTGGAATTGTGTTACTTAAATAAACATTCCTTTGTTAAATATCATATTCAGAATGATCTGGCATTTTTTTAGCTCCATTAATGTTCAATGTGCACCTGTTAGCATGTAGAAGTCACTGAAGTAAACAGGACTGTCCTAAACAGATAAAAGGAGAGAAATTATTGGTTTTAGTGTCAGTCATGTTTGACGATTCTTGAAAGAAAAATGTTTTTAAGAAGAATAAATTACAGTTACCTCTTGGTTGGTGGTACATGCTCCTCCAAATAGAAAAGCAATATTTCCTGCTACAGCTAAAGCGTGACCATGTCTGTTAAACTCAAAAACATGCAAGATGAGGTCAAGCACGCAAAGAAATGTTACTCCATTCAGCATCTTTAGCTACAACTACACCTGCCATCTGGTTCACCGTGTAACTGAACTGAAGCTACTAGATGAGACAGCCTTGGCTGTTTAACCAGAAAAGAAGCCGCCACCACACGGTGTTTATGTGCATCTAAGAAGAAAAATTACATTGTACTCAATGTGGGCAGAAGATTAGGGTGTCTCAGGGACAATAACCCCTTACTGCCTTTTGAAACCATGGTAATTTTAACTTAAACAAATTAGGTTTTTAAACTTTTTTAAGTGAAGTACTTGCTTTTTAGCCTTGCACGTATGTAGACAGACATATGGGTTGTCAGTATAATTGTTCTAATACTTGTACTATGCCCAAAACACTGTCTAAGACCACACAGGATTTGCAGGATAGTTTGCAGCAACTGTGTGATGCTATCATGTCAATATGGAGCAAGATCTGTGAAGAATGTTTCCAACACCTTGTTGGATCTATGACCCCAGGAATTAAAACAGTTCTGAAAGAAAATGGTGTCCCACCCAGTTCGAGCAAGGTGACTTAATAAAGTGGCCGGTGAGTGCAGATGTTTTCCAGTTTTGCCAAAGAAAACAACCACTGGACAAAAATTTACTTAATGATAAATAAATGCTCTAATTGATTTTTTTTTTTTTTATTTATTTCAAACATCTGTACCCAACTAATCCTTCTACAGCATCAAATATAGGACTATTTTCATACACAGGCTGGCTAGCAACTTTTCAGCAGTGATCAGACCTCTATTTGTAATAAACGTCAACATTACTAAGCTGTATTGAATTACACATATGATCATTTGAGTTGGAGAACTTTTTAAAAACCATGTGACTCACCTGGGACTCGGGGCTTCTCCCTTCACTTCTTTCTCAATCCAGTGACCACTGGCTAAAGCCATTCTCTGGTCTAGTGTTTCTCTTTGCTCTTGTCACATGCACATATATTAATACATATTAATTTCAGTCACATTTTTTGGATTTATACGTTTAAAAGCTAATATTATATGGTGTTAATAATAAGGTATCACACACCTTGTATCCCTTACTGTGAAGCAAAGTGAGTGCTTGTCACTAGTTCTAAAATGCTTTTCCATTATCATATTCAGCTATTCATCATATTCCAAACTTTTAGTTCCCACCATTTTACAGACATGATGACCTGTCTTTCATGTTTGTAAATACATACATGAAGTGCGAATGAACCTTCAAATCTTGATGCCATTTCCCCTTTATGGGTCACTACAGCGGCATAATGAGTTGCTAAGTCCAGATGGCAGATAAAATACTGAAACCACTCTGGAAAAGTTCTAGTTTAGCTTACAAAAACAACAGGATGTCACCTACCTGTTGAGAGTTGTATGAGCAGGATGGTGTTTTCTTAGTCGTCTCTAGTTCTGTTGCTTCACTGACGAAGCAGCATTTGAGTCCAGTCCCACAGTCCAACAACTGTCATCAAGGTCTCAGCTTACAGGTAACCTACACTTCTATCTGCAGGTACTGTTGCCCAGGAACAACCTCCAAACACAGTTAAACAGAGTGGATTAGCATTTAGACCACAGTGAGGAAACAGGAGAAAATTAGAATCTGATAGGAACATATTCTAATCAGTCTTGATCACTGTTATGCACAAAATATTTACAGATGTCATGATAAATAGCAAAAAGCTATTGGGTATTATAAATTTACATTACAAAGATGACCTATGATCCCATAAATCTCCACCAGCATTTCAATCTGCACTTTTTAACTGCAGCTCAAAATACAGAGCAGAAGGTGCTGATGTTAAACTAAAAAGTGTAAATGTGTTGTTCCAAATAGTAATCAGCAGGGGGCAACAAAATTATTAACTTTTTCTTGTTTGAAGAAAATGTTGACAAAGAGACACACATATCCAGTCACCAGCCATTGATCAGCATCAGTAAGCATTATAAGTCGCGTTGGATAAAAGTGTCGGCTAAATGACTGTAATGTAATGTCATCAGCTCCTCCGTCACACCTGGATCAGCCACACAGATAATTAACACTTAATAATCTACTATGTATGAGGATCCGCTTGTGTCAAAAAAACAATTAGATGTAATATGTGCAGATGTTGAGGGAGAAGAGTGAGAGCGTAATGTGCTGCACCTGGGCTTAAATACTCAGCACCACTGCATCGTCAGTGTGCAGTGATCTCAATAGTGGCCTGGAGTGAAACACCTCCTGCCACACAACCATAAAGGTCGTCTACAAAGGTGTGTGTATGTGTGTGTCGGTATGCAACCCCCCAAAAATCAGAGGCAGTGAGGGGAGAAAACAAACAAGCTTAACGCAGGGCCCTTCGTTTTTGCCGTTGTAATATGGTAATTATACGTGTGGTTCCTTTATATTATTACCTGTCCTGTCCAGCATCATAGCAAGCAGAATGATAGTCTGGTTGCTGTGTTGTGCCGAACAAATTTGCTTTGCCAAGGGGAGGCTTATGGGTATAAGGCTCCTCTTGATTGTCTGATTTCTTTATTTATTTACTTACTGTTATTTATTTACTTTGAATCATGGAATCCATGTAATTTTGCTGGACCGGAGGGGACAGAAAAAGAAAGAAGACAGCAAAAAAAAGCTAAAGGGAAAGCAAAAGAAGAAAGAGACAAAAACACCACAGACAGAAGACAACGACCCTTCAATCCACACTAATACCAGACAACAAAAGGTTACATTTGTACATAAACACACCAGAAAATTTCTTACAGCTTTTACAGAAAAACAGAGCTGCCAGTGATTAAGAGTTTTTAAATAATGACCAAATCAAAAAGACATATCACAAACTTATCACAACACTGACCAGATACAAACCCATAGAAAAAAAAAAGAAAAATAATTTCTTAGTGTATAAACCCACTGGACGACTCAGTGACTGTGTCAGCATGCAGAGGATGAGGAACAAGGAGTTATCAGAGATGAGGAGGATGAGTGCGATCATGCAAATGCGACCCCGCCTCTACGGAGGCTAAAGGCAGACCAGGGTAGCCCAGAGACCCGGGCCATCAGCAGCAACCCCAGATCACTAACCCAAGCTACCCCACCCCGAAGACGACCCCCGCCCCAGACCGGCCATCCAGAGTGGCACAAGTGAAGGGTCCAGGGCCCCAGGAGCCCAGGGACAGTCCCCCTCCCCCCCCAAAAAAGGTAGAGGTCCTGCACAATGCCTGGGGAGAACCCCCCAACAACCGCCTGGCGTGGGCCAGCACCAACCCATAAGCAATCACTATCACACAGTCACATCTCACATGATCCTCCCCAGGGCTTATTTGAGCCGGATTTAGCCGGAACGCGTTCCGGCACCTCCGACGTTGGATCCGGAACCTAAGTCATGTGGTGGTCATGTTTTTTTGTGTTTTTTTTGTCAGGCCAGCTTTCGTAAATTAAAATAAATATCACCCTGTTATGCACACTGTGATGTTTGGATTTACTTAAAGGGGTTAGTACCTTGGCCGTGTGTGTGTGTATGTGTGTGTGTGTGCGTTTGTGTTCCGTTACTTCGAGCCTCCCTTTTGAGTCGCCGGAACCACCCCCCCTCTGCGTTCCGGGACCTCCCGCTTTACATATTAAGCACTGATCATCCCACCATGCCCGTGGGGGCTGTCCCAGGCGGACCAGAGCCCCAAGCCCGGTCTACCTCAACCCCCCCCCCTAACATTGTTAGAGAGGTTCATTTATTATCATTTAGTTTAGTAACTACTCACATTTTATCACTTTGTAAACTCTAACATGTG
>JBAMHW010000021.1:27337788-27349136 GCA_037177495.1 Rhadinocentrus ornatus
CACTGTACACAGTGTTGACGGAGCACTGCTTTCCCCTCCTGAGCCGCCGGATGGTGGACCAGAATCTCCTCAAAGCCATCCGGAAGTCCTTCTCCATGGCCTCTCCAAACTCCTCCCATGCCCGAGTTTTTGCTTCAGTGACCACCGAACCTTCGTTCCGCCTAGCCTGGCAGTACCTATCAGCCACCTCTGGAGTCCCACAGGCCAAAAAGGCCCGATAGGACTTCTTCTTTAGCTTGACGGCTGGTCAATCTGGTCACTGCTGCTGTCCACCAACAAGTTTGGGGGTTACCACCACGACAGGCACCAATTACTTTGCGGCCACAGATGTGGCTGGCTGCCTCAACAATAGAGGCACGGAACACAGCCCACTCCGACTTAATGTACTCCACCTCACCCGGGACATGGTTGAAACTGCCGGAGATGGGCATTGAAACTCTTTCTGACAGGGGACTCCGCCAGACGTTCCCAGCAGACCCTCACAACACGCTTGGGCCTGCCAGGCCTGACCGGCATCCTCCCCCACCATCTGAGCCATCTCACCATCAGGTGGTGATCAGATGACAGCTCCGCCCCTCTCTTCACCCGAGTGTCCAAGACATGCGGCTGCAAGTCCTAGGATACGACTACAAAGTCGATCATCAAACTGCGGTCTAAAGTGTCAGCACCTCTCACCGGGAGCAACTCCAGAATGGAAGAGAGTCCAGCCCATTTCAATGACAATAGTTCCAGAGCCCAAGCCGTGCGTTGAGGTGAGTCCAACTATATTTAGCCGGAGCCGCTCAACCTCGCGCACCAGCTCAGACTCCTTCCCCGCCAGATAGGTGACATTCCACGTCCCTAGAGCCACCCAGCACACACTGCACCGGACCCCTATGGCCCCTCCTGCAGGTGGTAACCCACGGGAGGGGGGCCCATGTCACCCTTTTGTGCTGAGCCCGACCAAGCCCCATGGGCAAAGGACCGGCCACCAAGCACTCGCCTCCGTGCCCCACCTCCAGACCCTAGCTCCAGAGGGGGCCCCGGTGACCCACGTCCGGGCAAGGGAAACCTGGGTCCATTGTTTTTATCGTCATCATAGGGATGTATGAGGCATGTCATGCCAGTTAACGTTATATTGATTATTTTTGTAAGCAATGGCTCTTTCTGTTGATACAGTACAGTAAAAATGGCATTTTTCAGGCATAGTCGCGAATGATGATCAAACATGATTAATTTGTAAGCTGTCATTAATTTGATTAAAAATCACTTGACAGCCCCCAAAAAATTTGTTCCGTTCCTTTATAGTGCTCTCTCTACCCATTATTTTTACTTGCACACAGAGAGAGACAGAGAGAAAGAGGTGAGGTGGAAACAGATTAGTTCTCTTAGGTCTCTCTTCTCTTAAAGAACAACTGGATAACATCAGCTTCAAAATCCTCTAATGAAGGATGATACTAAGAGGAATCCTGGTCTGTATTCAGATTCACAGCCAGCTTGATAGAAATTTATCAGGTGATGCATAAACACGATGAAATGCTCATATACAAAAAGAGTCGGAACGAGTTACATGGTCAACATTTTTATTTAAGCTTTAATTGGAAAAGTTATAAAGCCCTCCCTGTAGTTGTCATAATGAGCTCTCCAGACCTGGAGTCCATAGCTCTGCTATGCTACTGCAACATCTGCTTCTTCCTCCCACGTCCCTCTGGCTCTACCTCGTCTTCTGAAAGGAGGGCCATCTTCATCTGGGCAGCTACTGCTGGACTCATCTGTTCTGCTTGGTCTTCTGTCAGGTTCCCACTTCCAATCAGATTCTGAAATTGGCCTTAAATATAAAATAACAAAATGTTAGGACTTATTTTAGTACTGTGTTTGTATTCAGTATATTTGCTTACACACACACATACACATAGAGGAAAACAGTGTAAAAGCGCCCTACATCCATCTTGGCCTGCGGGGGCCTGTGGGGGACTCTGGCTGGGGTCTAGGTGGATCCGGGGTGGTCTTCGTGGTGGGGTGACTGGGGTTTGTGCTCTGGGATGGCTGCTGATCGCCCGGGTCTCTGGGCCATCGAGTCTGCTTCTAGCTATCATATAGGTATGGGCGCATTTGCACGATCACACTCATCTCTGATCACTCCTCATTCATCGAACTCTGCATGCTGACTGTCACTGATTTATATGGATTTATACACTAAAGGCCCATTTATCTTTTCTTATGTACGTAAAGAGCAATGTCCGTTTCAAGCATCGTCATGCATCGCCGTCCTCATACTTCCGTGTGGATTTTAAATCGCCAGGGTGGTAAGTTAATTCCTCCACTAGTGGGCATTGATGAGTTCAGAATTCACTTCCGTGAGCTGTGTCAAGCGATGGATAACTAAGCTCCCTGAAAAGGGACCAAATTACGCACGTAACTGATGCAGAAGACGGATGAAACTGTCTGTCCGTCTGTGTATTCATCTTCTGCATCAAACATAAAAAGGGCTTTAGAGCTACTTTTGTTTAGTTTTTTTGTGTGTGTGTTTCTGGTACTTGTGATACATGTTTGTTTATTGGGTCTTAACTTTGAAACAACCTAACAGAGAACCTCAGGGCTGCTAACACTGTTGCTGTTTTTAAAAACTGGCTCAAGCTTAGCGTATAGCTGAATTTTATTTGATTTTGTTTAGATCTTTACATATCTAATAATAATAATAAATTTTCTATATGTTTTAAATGCGACCTATTTATGTGGTTCTCCATTTTTTGGTTTTGTTTTACCCAAGTACACAGTTTTTATGAACGCCTTTGTTTTTCAAAGAAGAAAGCCAGAAAAACGCCGCAATAACAGCGTTTTAGAATTTATTGTCCTGGATTAGCAACCCCTGCCCTTTGTGGACAACATTGACTGTAAGTCAAATTTCAAAATAGTTCTTTTTTTAATTGTTTTTTTCCAATTTATTTAGTCAATAATTTAAGAAGTTCTGTGGCAATCATGGTTTTTATGTGTTTATTATAACGCAAAAGTTTTTTAACTGAATTAACGCTCCCTCATCCGCCACACTTTTCCACGTGAGATGGTTCAACACTATCACTCCTTCAATAAAAGAAAAAAAAGCTCTGTACTACACCTTCCCCCCTCTGCTTCTATTCCTCCTCCCTCTCCTGTTCTTCCGCGACTGGCTGTCGGTGATCAGCTGATCAGCTTTTCTGTCGCTAGTACATTCTCTATTATTGGGCTTGTTTATTAGAGGAAACTAGTGGTTTGTGGTTCATCTCATATTTATCCCAAAGTATTATTATTATTATTGGATGCACTAGCAATAGCAAAAATGTATCAGTCTTGTGTCAATCAGATCTATGTTGCTCTCACTTGAGCATGAAGAATGAAAAATGTTGCTATTAGGAGCCTATTTCTATATTAGGAGCTATAACTAGATATACCATACCAAATTAATTTTATAGCAATTTAAAAATACAACACATGGTTGGCCAAAGTGCTGCACAAGTAAAACACAGGACAGAAATAATAAATATAAATACTAAAACAAAGAGGAAACAATACAATCTGAAGGCAGTAAAACTTGATCACCTCTCAATTTCTTTTGTGATTTAGGAACCACCAGCAACATCTGGTCAGCTGACCGTAGGGAACGAAGAGGCGTAGGGGTGCAGCAAGTTGGACAAATATCCTGGCGCAAGACCATTCAGAGACCTAAAAGCAAATAGCAGAACCTTAATATTGACCCTAAAATGAGTTGGAAGCCAATGCAATGAAGCCAACGCCGGAGTGATCTGGCCTCGTTTCCGTGTACTTGTTAAAAATTGTGCTGCCACATTTTGCACCAACTGAAGGCGTGATAGAGTGTCCTGGTTAATCCCTATTTAACGAGTTACTGTATGAGCGGGAGGTTATTAAAGCATGGATTACCAACTCCATGTCACGCCTTGAAAGAAAGGGTTTAACCTTTGAAAGACGTCTGAGATAACAAAAAAGGATGATTTTACCACCCCATTAACGTCACGCCATCAAACCTAAGGGCATCATCTATTTTAAATTCTATTCTTGGTGACAACAGACTCCAAGTATGGAGTCAGAGCTAAGAGATCAGCACAGGGGGCACTGGTGGAGCAGTCGGGACCAAATAAAACCACTTCAGTTTTATGTTCATTAAAATTCAAAAGGTTAAGATCTATCCTTGACTTAATATCACTAAGAAGACAGGCAAGAAACGGTTGAATAGATTGACCATCAGACTGCTTGAGGGGGAAGTAGATCTGACAGTTGTCAGCATATAAATTAATGTGAATGTAAATAATGTAATTAGGAATGTAAATAAATTAAATTAAACAATTAAAACAAATGTTTCCCATCAGAAAATAATATTGTGTAACAGAGGATGAAAGCTAAAAGAAACTAAACAATGTCTCTTTTTCTTTCTTTCTCAGCGGGCGCTCATCCCTGGGCCCCCCTTCCTGCTGGGAGCCTGCACCGTGTTCATCGCCTTCCTCGTCGCCCTCTTCATCCCTGAAAAAGTTGTTTGCTCTTCGTCGTCAGAGCTCTCCCTCAGCGAAAAGCCTCGTCCAGACAGTAAAGAATCTATGTCCTCGCTGGCTGATGTTCACATCAATACACCACTCCCTGGCAGCGACGAAGAGAGCCCTCCCATCGCCAGCGATGAGGACTTTGAGCCGCTACTGCACGACAGTATTGTTTGAAGGACAGATAGATAGACGGCAAACGTCGCGATTTTATTGACATTTTGTTACAAAAGCAGAGCAGGGTAAATTTTTTTGCCGCATGGTGGGACTAAGTGTACTTTTATTGTCAGAAGATTGTGATTAACGAGAAGAAGCTCCTTCTGCATTGTCTTATTTAACAAAACGGCAGGACTAACATTTAGGTTGAGTGGCCTGCAGACGCAACAACATCACACGGCAGTAAAGATGCTTCTTTAATGCTGAAGCGCTATCAAACAACTCCTGGATAAAGTGGAGAATATGATCATCTGATTGACTGAAAGAGGGCGGGGCCAACAGGCCGTCGTTTGATTGAAAGTGAAGGACCAACTCTGCTTTGTTTTTATGTTTTTAATCGGAAGATTTTATTACATGTTTTGGATTGTCTCACTTTAAGTTACATAAATGGAAAAAGAAGTGTAAAGTTTCTGTGGAATGATTTTTGTTCATTTTGGGTTTGAAGTTATTTTTGTGATTTAGTTGTACCTTTTGGAAGCTGTGTATAATGCTGTGGTTTATTTGGACATTTTTCAAAAGGAACATTTATGGCAGCCAGTCCATCCGTGTTGATTTATCCTGTATTATTATTATAACTTTGTTTTTTGTAAGAGTTTTTGTTTTGCAAGAGATTTTTATTCTATCAAAGTGCACTGTATCTTACTTGCTATTAGCTATCGATGCTAACAGTCTATGAATGTGATGAGCTTAGAGGTGAATCAACCTCCTGAAATTCAACATGTCACATTATCAGTTTAAGTTTCCCTACAACTCTGAAGAACAATGACGATGCCTCAAGAATGTCTGAAATACATTCTGGGGAACTCAAATGAGGACCACTTACCTTACCAGTTTCTGGTTTTTTTAGTTTGACCAGTTAATGTCTACAATAGTACCTCTACCTCTCAATGTATGCATTTAAAAAATTACATTCAACCTGAATTTTTTTTCATTTTCATCATTTTGTTATTTTTTATATCAAAGTTACTTTATGAAATTGCCACTGGCTATTGGCAGTAGAAAATCTCAGAATTGAGTGTTTTTTAGCTCGGTAGGTCAGACTAATTTGACATTAACATGTTGCTCATCTGAGGTTTTCCACCTGGTAGCAGTGATATTTCCTGTGAATAAACTTGTACCTGAAGAGATGTGTGAGAGCTTTATAGGAGATTTCAACAAGTCCTGAAAGAGTTTAAGTGAAAATAACTGCCAGAGTGAACAAAGTTAGCTGTTTCATGACTTAAAATGTAAATGCACTTTTGAATGACATCCTAGTTTGTATGTAATGCAACTTAAGTGTGAAGTTGGCTTTTCAGTGTAGATTCTTTCATCCAGGACATGGAAATCGAGTACAATTTGACTTCTTTTTCTTGTTCATGAAATCAATTCAAGAAGCCTTTCAGATGCTTCTCAGCACATGTAAATAATTCTGGTTGCCATGTAGAAGGTGGGATTAGCTTGCTTGTGGAGGCTGATATGAAGGTTTTGCTTGAGTGTGCTCTGTAGCATTGATACAGTCTTGGATGAGAGTTGAATTCCTTTTGCAGATAAACAGTTATGTAACAGCAACATTATGTCTTTTGTCCATTCAGATGACACTGACACAAAATCTCATCTGTGATTTACATTAGTTTATTTAAATAAACACTTTTTCTGTGTTTGGTGTCATTTTGGTTCATGTCATCAAGATGAAGCAAAGAAAAACTTGGATCGCTTCATCTCCTTATTTAGGAAAATTAAACTTGGATGCTAGAATGAAAATAAAATTCAAGAGCTTTTTTCGGTTCTTTTCTCCTGATGCTTAAGTCTGTAATGAGTATGTAATTTCTGTTCCACTTTTCTGTTGTTTGTGTTCCTGCAGCCTGGAACATAAGATAAATAACAGTAAATGAGCACATATTATTATTTAATTTTTCAGCTGTACACTTATTTAAACAACAATTAAACTGAGTCAACAATGTAAATATTGTATATTCTTTCTCTGTACCTGTAGAGAAATGAGATGTACATAGGTCACTGTTGATCAATTGTCTGTTGTCTCGTCTAGATGTGTCCAAGCCAATTGTTGGTTATTGGGTATTAAACAGTTCAACCACATTTTACATCTGCTTTATTAATGCCTCTTTCTTATCCTAGCTCCTCGATGTTTTTATAGAAAACTGTTTCACTTAACCCTTAAAGATCATGTGTTATAACTTGAGGACATTCTGTCATATGATCACAGATATCTATGCCACCCACACATATATTGTCTTCTTACAATAATTTCTAAATAAGTGCAATAATAATACATTTTATTTATTTCAAGACAAAGTATTTACAGTTGGAAAACACTAAAAAATATAAGCAAAATTTAAAATACATTATAAAAATATAATAGATACTAACCCCCCCGAAAAAAACGCTTTGTAAAAATAAATTATTATATTAATTATATATATATATATGTTGTAATTTTTATTTACATTTAACAATAATATATAGTATAGTATAATAAAAATTATATATAATGATAAAATATAATTCAGTATAATGTAATGTTATATAATGTATAAATAATCAAATTGATCTTACAATCCAGTACAATTACATGGCCTTTTCGCCAGTGCGCGTGAATGTGGAACGTGGATGTTCATGTCAGAGAACAACCACGATCCAACAGCGACCCCTATTGGGCAATTTGTGTCATTCCTCAAGGGTGTTTAGAAACGTCCAATCAGAGCTTCGATCGTTGGTCATGTGACCGTTTAGCAAAAAAATGTAAAGCTCAAATGGCAACAACTAACATGGAGGTGACTCCGTTCAGCTTCACGCCGGAGAGATACTGGACGGAGGAGAAAGAGAGGGCGCTAATAGCGTTTTTCTCCAGTAAGTGTGATATCCTACGTTAGCGACTTTTCATTCTGTGTCAAAACTGTTGTCGTATCTGTTTGGGTGGATTTGTTATAGGAAGCGGCAACATTTTAGGGCAACCGTTGCTGGACGAGACCGACTTGTAGCAATGAGCGATAGCGAGAGATAACAGCAATGGCGAATAGCAACTAGAGTGGAGTTAGCTGTTATTGTGTAAAGACGCGACAAATTTCTTACAACGATCTTCTGTTGTTTTCTGAACTTTCCGGCGAAAGATTTGAATATAAGTAGATAACATAAACATGAGCTTCTTTATCTTATTTAAATTACACGAGGGGTGTAGAAAATACTGTGATTTAAAATGTTATTTTGTATCAAACGTTTACTGCCAAGTATGTAACAGAATAGTTATAGTAAACAGGCTAACCAGACATACAGTTTCCTTTGCTTTATGATAGTTAATCATATGTAACGTTTTTATTTTCACCCTCCTCCTTTACGGATAAGCTATTTTCCCACAAATAGAAAGGATTTGTAAGCTTAAGAATTATTGAATATATGGGTTTTTGGATTTCTTGTGAGCAAAATCTGCCTTTTAAGTCACTAGATAGAATTTGCATCCATTAAGTATCTTCTTATTTCCCAGAGCACAGCTGCCTGTGGAACCACAAGTCAGAGACTTACAAGAACCGACAGCTGAGATGGAAAACCCTGGAACAACTGAGGATCCTCCTTTCCTCTCACTCTCCTACTGTTTCTTTCACAGGTAACGTACAGAATCAGAATGAGACTGTTTGTCCTGGGGTGGAAGAGCTATAACAAAACTAAACAGTATTTATTGGGCAATGTGTAAAAACAAGTCTTCACAAATCATGAATATAAATTTTAAGTGTGTAATGTAGGAATTTAGGGAAATACTAAGGCAGGGCAAGTTTATTTGTTTAGCAAATTTCATGTGCAAGACAATTCAAAGGGATTTACATCAAACATTAAAAGCATTACACATGGTGCAAAGAAAGCATTTAGAAGTAGTAAAAGGCAGTATCAAATAGCAAAAATTATGATAACGTGAAAATGTTATCATGCAGATTTAATGCATGAGAAAAGAAATGTTTTTAACCTGGATTAAAAAATGTCTGTTTATTCTCCACTGGCAGTTTGTTCCACTTGTTCGCAGCATAACAGCTAAATGCTGCTTCTCCATGTTTAGTCTGGACGCTGGTCTGGACTAGTTGACCAGTGTCTTTGGATCTAAGAGCTCTGATAGGTTTATATGCTCTGAACACATCACAGATTGATTGTGGGCGATTTTAAAATAAAAGGATTAAGACTGTCAAAAATAACACGTTAACTGCATTAACTAATGGCGTTAAAATATATAATGCATGCGTGGCATGTCCAATACGTCCATCATTTCTCTGTTATGATGGCAGGACATGGAGGTGTGTAGCCAACCAGCTAGATAAAAGGATTTGACCATAAAAATATAAAAAGAACATTGGTGGAACCATAGATATCTACAATAAAGGCTAGATGTCTCATCAGTGCTGTTGGCCAATGGAGCCGAACTTCTGCGCTGGCGGCCATCTTGCCACAGGGAGCTAGCTCACTCATAACATTGTTTTAATGGTGCATGCACTTTATAAATAACCATAACTTGCTCAATTTTACAGCGATTTTCAAAAGATTTGGTTTGTTATAAATGCCAGAGATGTAGCAATGACAACGCATAGTTATAACTAAAGATTCTAGAGCAGAGCTTTAACTATAGACTTTCATATGAAATATTTAATTTGATAGGTGCAGTGAATATACACACGCACAAGGTATGTTAAATATTTAGACTAATAAAACTCAGTGTACATAATTACAACATGATTTTATTATATCCATATATATATTTTAATTATTACATGTTTAGTTTAAATAATTTTATTATATTAGTACAATTTATACTATAATAACACATTATAATACTTTATTCACATTCTCTTTAACGTCTGTAAAATCTTGGACATAAAGGTGAGATTTATTTTGTAAACAGAATAGGTACAAGATTTACACACATACATCCAGGAATGAAGCTTGTTGAAATCCCCTACCCTGTACACTAATGTGGAGATATTCACATAGACAAACAACCTTAAAAAAACATGACTTGGCTAATACCCTTTGAACAGGGCTGTTTTTTTGAGCTTCTGGTGCATGTTGTTTCTCTGTAAGCTAAGTGGAGTCATCTTGGCAATGTCATGCAGCCTTAGCTTAAAACACACAACTAATGTCAGCAACATGTGGTGGTAACTGTAAATGTACAGGACCTCCAGCAGTCTGATAGGCTGCGATTGTCTGGAACTTGCTGATGCCTGGCGAATGAGCCGCTCTGATGAGATGGTCAGATCTTTCTGATGAAACACAACTATGCTACACGTTGAAGTCATTTTTCAAAAACAAAAGCTGCAATTTCAACATGTTCAAGTATCCAGAATTATAGCCATGTTAATAACTTTGTATGAAGCCAAATGTTTGAAAATCCGTCAAGAATTCAGAGAAATAAAGAGTATTTATGTTTGTGCAGCTCACTCACTTTCCCTCAGATACAAAAGATCCCATGAGAGAGCAACCCTGTGGTAAGATGGCCACCGGATGTTCAAAGCTCAGCCTTGAAGCATCTAGCCTTTATATCTGTGGGTGAAACAACCCATGGGCGTCGCCCCCATGGAGGATGATGGTGTTTTAATACCCCCACTTTTCCCGGTAAGAGGGTTCAACACCTGCACTTTTCCACGGGTTAAAAAATTTTTACCGGCCGCTCTGTGGTCCTCTCTTTGTCTGCGTTTTGCATCCTGTTGTTCCGTGACCAGCTGTTCGTGATCAGCTGAACAGCTTTGTGTTTCTGGTTCAGCTGAGCCCCTGAGCAAGGCCTTTAAACCCCAACTGCTCCCCGGTCGCTGGACTCTGGCCTGGCAGCCCACTGCTCCTAGCAACTAGGATGGATTAAATGTAGAGAAAGAATTTTCCACATGGGATTATTAAAGTAGAATAAATAAAAAAATAATAATTTAAATAAAACTAAAGGGATCATAAAATGTAAAAAGGAAAAAAAAGTTAAGAAAAATTGTTTAAAAAAAACTAGGGATGTTCCGATGCCATTTTTTTCTGTCCGAAACCGGTACCTGGGGTTTAGTTATCTGCTGATACCGAGTACGGATCTGATACCTGTTATTTTGTTACTATGTCTATATATTCTATTTCATTCTTCAGCTTCACGTGATGTGTCATGGATCTGATAGACACGAAACTGATAAATTTTTGCTATTGCTATTTAAATGAAAGAGTGCGAGTGTTGAACCGGGAAAAGTGCGGGGGATGAGGAAGCATTATTTTGGGTTAAAAAATTTACGCAATTAATGACATAAATTAGTTCCTGCTGTTAACACTATTTTTGACAGCCTTAATATTTATAATTCATGTTTTTTAACACGTGAAATCCATGATGGCCACAGAAGTGTTTTAATTATTGACTAAATAAACTCGGATCAAAGATTTTCTTTTAAAAACTATCTTGAAATTGGACGTACAGTGAACATCTTCCACAAAGAACAGGAGCTTTTAATTCAGGACAATAAATTCTAAGACGTTATTGCAGTGGCTTTCTTCTGCAACTTCTTAATGTGTGTATGCACGTGTGCATGTATATGTATATATATATATATATATATATGTATATATATATGTATGTATATATATGTATATATATATATATATATATGTATATATATATATGTATGTGTATAT
>JBAMHW010000021.1:27357740-27383137 GCA_037177495.1 Rhadinocentrus ornatus
CACATATATATATGTATATATATATATATGTGTGTGTGTGTGTATATGTGTGTGTGTGTGTGTATATATGTATATATGTGTGTGTGTGTATATATTTATATGTATATATATATATATAATGTTTATTATGTTTCTAGAAGAATTTAATGTTTTCCTTTTCTCACAGAGCACAGCTGTTTGTGGAACCACAAATCAGAGAATTACAAGAACCGTCTGTTGAGACAGAACCTGTTGCAGACGCTGAGTGGCCTCCTGTCCAACAACGAGCCTGTCTCGTTCACAGGTTTCTGATATTTTTATGCTGTTGTGATGGATACTCATCAACCTGATTTGTGTCTGAGGACCTAACTCTATTGTCCTTCCTTCTTCAGCGGAAGATATAAAGACGAAGTTCAGGAATTTGAGAACTATCTTCCAGCGGGAACACAAAGCAGTGAGCTCCAACAAAACCTGCGGCTCAGAGGACTTCTACCTCCCAAAATGGAAACACTACCACGAGCTAATGTTTCTCTGCGACTCCTGCGACGAGGAGGAGCATCCTGAAAACCTTCATTTCCATAACCAGCAGGAGTCGGGCCTCCTCCGCTTTGATGGCCAAAACCCTCCCTCCGCCTTGCACTATCGCACCTCCAACCAAACTGTCATCAATCCGACCATCACCACACGGCGCATCGAAGCCCCACCTTCACCCACTCCTCCAGACTCCCAACACTCTTCCCCTTCCTCTTCCCCCTCCACATCTTCCTCTTACACAGACAGCAGAGTGTCCGGCCGCAAACGGGTGAATCAGCGATTGACAGGGACTTCCAGCGAGTTGATGAACTTGATGAGGGCCGTTTGTCAAAACCAAACGGTGTCGCCACATGCCGGGTTCCTGAAATATGTGGAGGAGTGCCTGAATGAGACCCCACCAGACAAAGTCAAGAAACTGAAGAAGAAGATCATAGAGACTATTCACAGCGTGGTGGAGGAAGTGTAGGGTTTGTCTGTAGTGATTTTATTGATGCGTATATTCAAACATTCCCGTCAGCTGTGAAATCATTCTCTCATTCCAAGTTGCAGATTTCTGACTGCAACAAATCGTCATGTCATGTCATTTATCCCCCTTGCCTCAAGCACACCTGCTTATTTATCCAGCATCTATGATACCACAGATGAAACGGCAGAAATTTTGGTACCCTTGATTAAATCCTTCCTACATTTAGGTGCTCTCGGGTCATGCTGGTCACATGTCAATACTTGAAATGATAAAAACAAGTATGTTAGGTAAACAGGTTTCTCTTGTAAATGAGACTGTCTCAATGAGACTACCTGTATAAATCAAGTAAAAAAAGAAAAGTACTAGTAAATCTAGTGTGAATTAATTCTTTAATTCTGAAAAACTTGTCAGAAAATACGTCAGTTTTACAAGTTAAAAAATACAAGCCCTTGTCCAATAAAATGCATCTAAATATTACAAGTCCATCCATTCATCCGTTTTCTACCGCTTATCCGAGGTCGGTCGCGGGGGCAGCTGCCTAAGCAGGGAAGCCCAGACTTACCCCGGCCACATTTGCTAGCTCGCTCGGGGGGGGTCCCAAGGCGTTACCAGCCCAGCCGAGAGATGTAGCCCCTTCAGGGTCTCCTCCCGCAGAGATGTGCACAGAACACCTCACCAGGGAGGCATCCTGGCCAGATGCCTGAACCACATAATCTGGTTTCTCTCGATGTGGAGGAGCAGCGACTGTTTTCTGAGCCCCTCCTGGATCACCGAGCTTCTCACCTATCTCTAAGGGAGAGCCCGGCCACCCTGCACAGAAAACTCATTTCGGCTGCTTGTATTCGCGATCTTGTTCCTTCGGTCACTACCCACAGCTCTTGACCATAGGTGAGGGTAGGAACGTAGATCGACCGGTAAATCAAGAGCTTTGTCTTTTGGCTCAGCTCCTTCTTCACCCCGACAGACCCATGGGAGAGTCCGCATCACTGCAGACGCCGCACCGATCCGCCTGTTGGACCCTCCTCTCCAGGACCCCTAAATAGACCTTACCAGGGAGGCTGAGGAGTGTGATCCCCCTGTAGTTGGAACACACCCTCCGCTCCCCCTTTTTGAAAAGGGGGACCACCACCCCAGTCTGCCAGTCCAGGGGAACTGTCCCCGATGTCCATGCGATGCTGCATAGGTGCGTCAACCAAGACAGCCCTACAGCATCCAGAGCCTTAAGGAACTCTGGGTGGATCGTATCCACCCCGGGCCTGCCACTGAGAAGCTTTTTAACCACCTCAGCCCCACCGATCCACAACGTGCCGAGCCAAGGTCAGCCGCACCGCATCCCCACTGTACACAGTGTTGATGGAGCACTGCTTCCCCTAAAAAAACGTAAAATTCAATTTTGGACTAGTATTTTTATTCTTAGAGAATTAATTCATACTTGTAGATTTCACTTGTTCGTGTACCTGTACCTTACTACATGAAACTATTACAGGTTACACAACTAATGTCCTTATCCTAGCTCGATAGAACGATGGTTGAAACATCAGTAAACTGCACATTAAGCTGCCCTATGAGTCTGTGAAGCTCAAACACCAAAAACAAACTTGTGATGCTTCTGTGTTATTTGCATGTTTTAAGCTTTAAGGTTTATTTTTACTCTTAGCAATATATGCTCTCAGAGCCAGAGGTGTGACTGATCTGCAATATTTCTGCAATATTTGCATTTTCATCATCGCACTAAATAATTTGACACATTTTACCAAAAATGTGGTTTTTAAGTACTGAGGGTTGCAGAAGTCATGCATGTTATTCTGAATCAAGCTTGGCTGATAATAAAGTTTTAAAGGACATAGCCTTTGTAAATTTGTGCCTGTTGTCAACTAACGATCCACAAGCATCTAGCCACAAAAACACTTTCTGAAGTGCCAAACTAATAAAATGCCAAATGAACCTCTTTTTTTTTTTATGACATGCATTTCAGCACATCACAGAGCTAGTTCTGCTAATGTTGAGTTTATAGTGCTGCGCTGTCAGCTGGGAATGATGCTAGATATTACAAAAAAGTCCTGAATGTGTCTGCAACATGTTCTGATGGAATGGATAATTATATTTATGTAACATATTTAAATATTACAGTACTGAAAATGTTACATGGAGCTTTTTTTTTTTTACTTTTGAGATTTAATTACAAACAGTAAAACTGTTCAGAAATGTGATGCTTTCTTAAATGAAAAAAGAAATTATGTAAATATTTTTAAACCGTTCGGTTAAAAATGTGTTTTTGTTAAATAAAAATCTTTTGAAGCAATATTTGTTTTAGCCGTATGAACAGTTTGTTCAAACATGTATGAACTACAGATTTATACAGATACTTGGTTTGAGTTGACTCAGTGCCTTATCAGAATCACTGTAATGTTACTATAGTACATGTATTGTTTAATAAAATGCGTATGTATAAATATATTTTTCAACGCTTTTTTCCCCTGAATCTTTTGTCCTGTTTTGTCTTGAAATCAACACTTTTTAAAGCTTGATTATGATGCAAACTTGGTTTTAGTTAATCACCTGAGTGAATATGAGATGAATTATCTATATTCTATTCTATTCTATTCTACAGTCATTTGGCAGACGCTTTTATCCAAAGCGAGTTACATCTCAGAGTAAGAACACCAGCAAGAATTCATTCAGGGTGGGACACCATAATTAAGTAGAAGTCAGACTGCTGTGAGTCGAGTTGGACCCAGGTGCTGTCATGTGGTGCTAGACGCAGCGCTTTTTTTGTTTTTTCTTTTTTAAGTCTTGCAAGGCAAATTTATTTGTATAGCACATTTCATGTACAAGATCATTCAACATGCTTTGCATAAAACATTAAAAGCATTACAGCGGGTTCCAAGAAGCAATTGCAAGTGCATCAAAAACAGACTTAAAAAGTAATAAAATAAAATTATATAAAAAAAGAAAGGAAAAGACATAAATAAAATAGATAAAAAGGGACAAAATAGAGTTAATTAACAGTTGTTCTGATAAAAGGAAGCAAATAGGAAACAGATAAAAGGAAGCAAATAGGAAACAGATGACAACCTGAGGGATCTTCTGGTTCATTAAGAACCAGAAGATCCTGAATGTATTTTGGTCCTAAACCATTCAGTGCTTTGTAAACTAACAGCAAGATTTGTAAGTAAATTCTTTGACAGACAGGAAGCCAGCGTAAAGATCTGAGGACTGGAGTTATATGATCTACTTTCTTGGTCTTGGTGAGGACTCGAGCAAAATACAAGATCTAACGACAGAGCCCCGCACTAGCAATGTAAACAATAACCCGAAACCAAGACAGAAACTCAAGCAGTAACTCACCTGTACCAACCCTGATTGAAATCAGTGGTTGTTCTAGTTAATTGTGAACTAAATATTTAAAAGAAAATCTGAAGCAAAGTTTAAAGTTATTCCCGTCTAGCTTCATGCAAAAAAAAAAAAAAAAAAAAAGGTGACATGTAATATTCAGGGACAAATTATTGGAATTTTCTTACTTACCACTAGATGGCGACCTTTAATCAAGTCACAGTATTGTCTGCTGTCCAGTTACAGCACATGTTAAAAATGACCATTTTCTATGGTTTAAATTCATCTTGTCACCAAAAATGGCTTGTTTTTGCAGAAATAGCCCGCTTCATTTGGCCTGTTTTTGACCTGCAGCCATCACACTGATCTAGGTCACCCTGCCTGAAGTCCTATGGTGTTCGATGAGACACCTGGAATCTCATCTCATCTGGAAACTCATCTCCTTTTTTACATTTCCCTTTAACCACATGCCCACTAAACAGTGCAAACAGCTGTTTTTTATGTATTTGAAGTTGCTAAAAATGATCCTATTCCTTATTAAATGAAGTTTAGGCTGCAGACTCACATCTCCTAATTATTTATCCTCAGCACGATATATACTGCAGCTAGAGCACTCCCAGTTTGGAGAATCAGAATAGCTCCTGGTAGTTGTTTAATTTCTCACTTACTTTCCGAACCAGAAAACATCTGTATAGCAGTATGGTCCTAGGTTCTGGAGCATACTGCTTCTCTGTACTATGCAGATAGAACCTCAGACAAGAACAGGTGAATCCACCAAGTGCTCCTCTGCAAACAATTTTTCTACTCTTTGTTTGAGGTGTACCAAAACTTGCTGCTAGGTGGGCATTATGGGTGTCATAAGTGGCATCACTGACTTGGGGGTGTATTACTGCGTAACTAGGACATTTATGCCATAGCTGACCTGTAGCCTATGCCCTAATGTGATGCCTGGGCCTTAAACTAGGGACAGATCAGGAGCTTCTGCAGGACAAAATGGTCTTTGGTGTGAACTTTGGCCGTTTTAACTGTAAACATTTTACATCTCAATAAATAAATAACTAATTTTGTAATAAATTAAAGAGGAAATACCAAAAGCCCACACTTTCTTTAAAGTTTCAACACATAAACCTGGTCACTAAACATCATCAGGAAGTCTAATCTGGTTTCCACAGTAATCTGGTTTCAGTGTAAATGCAGACAGTCCTGCTGTGGAGGATCGGATTACCGTTTATCAGCACTCAAGTAGGAAACACGCAAAAAACATTCTGCTTTTAAATTGTCTCCTTATTCTAAGAGTTTCTCCAGTTTCCTTTTCAGGCCATAACTTTTTTCCTTCCCACTTCAGTCTTTTCTTGTCATACCTCTCCTGCCTTCTCCCACTTACCTCACTCAGTCTCACTCCTCCTCTCTCCGTCTCTTTTCTCTTTGCTCAGTGAGTCGCTGTAAATTCTTTTGTGATGCTAAACTGATTTTCGGAAGAGAGAGAGACAGGCAGACAGAGAGGGAGGTTTGGGATTTCTGTTTCAGCAAATCTGATCTTCGTTCGTCGAATCAACTTTCTTCACCTTGCTCTCCCTCAGAAAAGTTTTTCTTCTTCTTTTTAAGAGACGTGTTTCATCAAGTTTCAGTTGGAGTTTGTCCGCTGGAAGGTCCGCCGCTTCAGGAATGCAGTGTTTTCCTAACAAGAAGTTATAAATGAATGAGGGACATGCGCTCGTGAAGGATATATAGTTTAAGTAATTGCCTGTTTGAGGACAGAGGAGCCCGCTCCCACCGGCCGGTCATGGAAAGCGGTGGCCGGGCGGGGCTTCGGGCGGCGGGCGGAGGAGGAGATGGAGGTGGCTGGGTTCTGGTGGAGGCCCGGCTGCAGGGTGGAGCGCCGTGGGGCTTCACTCTACAGGGCGGTCTGGAGCACGGACAGCCGCTCATCATCTCCAAAGTAGGTGACAGCAGGGATGTGGTCATGTAATTTTATAACTTGTGATAGGCCACACATCGGACACATTGATAATGTTTTTAATAGTTAAAGGTCAGTAACAAAGTAAATGAATGCATAATTAACTGCGATTTTATTGGTATAAAATTACTTTACTAAAAAACTTTTGTGTTCATTCTTTTGGAATGAAACATTTATATCTACTTACTTTGGGTCCACTTAAGCCCTGTTTGCACCAGCAGCTCTGGGTTGGTACCAGACGGTTTGGTTTGGTAAATCCTGATCTCTGGTGTGTTTCCACAGCCAACCATGCCCAGCAGGAGCATATCAGCCACATAGCAATCAATGCATCAGCTAGTAAAAGGGTGTTGTCATAGTGGTCAGCCTTCCTTGAATTGTAATGAAGAAGAAAGCAACACAGAGACAAAGGATGGTGGACATCCAGCAGTCTGTGTTTTAACTTCTCAGGTCACACAAAAAGTGATGTTTCTCTCGACCAATCAATGGATTGCATTGTGTCAAGCTCCACAATTTGGATCGGATAGAAAAGATTGGGAAGGGTCCCAAAAAAGTGGGACAGTTTGGGTTAGATATTCTGCTACCCTTCCAGTTTTGCCTGTGGCAATCATAGACTGTGTATAAAAGATGGACGGAGCCTCCATGAAGAGCCTTCGTGGTTTCTGAAGAGCTGAATTGTAACTCATTGGGCGGTTCCCACCATCGCCATCTTGGCAGCGACGCATGTTGTCATTCTCGGAAAATCCAAAAATGGGCAAAGAGGTTGAGTTGAGAGAGAGACTGTGAAGGTGGGGGTGGATGATTGACACCCATCAAACTCCGAGCTGCCTGTAGCTAAAAGCTAACCGAGCTAACGCTAGCTAACCAGCTACCGGAGGTAGGTGCATTCTCCCTTCTTGCCATGGATATTGGATACCTGTCAATCAAAAGCACATGCCCCTAATTATGCCAAATTTCAAAATAAATTAACATCCAAACGGATGACTTAGAAAAAAATTCACCCCGTCACAGTTGTCATGAAGGTAAACTTGAACTATTAATCTAAAAAGAAAAATTTGTTCCAGGCTTTAAACATTTTTTTTTCTGCTATGAAGTTGGTCTTTTTAACATGGGAGTCTATGGGTATTGACTCTGTTTTGGAGCCAGCCACTAGTGGATGAGGGGTGAACTGCAATTTTTTGCACTTCGCATAGGCTTAACATATTACCGCCGGAAGTTGCCGCTTGGTGGCACCTAAAAAAAAAAACTGAAAAAAGAAAGAAAGAAAAAGAAAAGGGTCCAGCCAGTAACTTACAGAGATGTACTTGTCGGTATAAACCGATATGCATAGCAGCTGCCATGTTTGGGCCATGTTTTGTCTAAATACCTTCCGATACCACAGAAACAAAATCATAATTATTTTTTAATTATTGTCACTGTTGTGCAAAATTTAGCATTACCATTATGTTATTATTCATTAGAAAATCCAACCAGCAAAACAGCCACATGCCTCATATGCAGGGCTGAAGTTTCCAAATTTAACACCAGCAGCCTTAGAAAGCATAGGGGTTGCCATCACGTTAAAAAGTACAAGGCGTTTGTTGCCTCAAAGTAGTATTTCCCAAACTATAGCGGGCGTTATGCCAGGGGGTGGGGGGTACTGCAGCTACACATAGGACCTAACATGGACTATAAACCATATTTGTCATTGTATAGGAAAACTGTGTGTGATTCGTCCAGAGATATGCCTAATTTACCAAATGGGATTAAGTTGTACTTCATTGGAGAGATTTGGTGAAGCTTGGGGGACACTGTGATATTGTTGACATTGCACTATTAAAGTAGACAGGACTATGTCCTTGTGTTGGCAACTTATTTTCCCAGTCCCAGCAGTGCATATAGCCTTTGTAATTTTCTTTTTTTTATTTTCAGAAGACAGCCATAGGCGTAATCACTAGTTCATGTCATTAACTAAAAGCAGCGCACACACTCAGCAACTCAGACACACGCACACATGGTCTCACTACGGGCAGGCAGGTGACGCACCGTGTTGCTCACAACTGTCCCACATTTCTGTCTACAACAATAAACCAGAATAGAACAATTAATCATTGACAAAAAGAACTGAAATGTTTCTGCTTGATAAGAATATTTTCCATAAAATGTCTTTGCTCTAACATAGGTCGCAACAACATCTGCGTACAGTACAGGCTACTTTCATGTTCTTAGAACAAACTATCTTGTTATAATGTGATACAGTTCACGATTTTACAATAAAACTATCACCTTATAATGTGATTTTTTATTTGGGTGACAGCTCCACGGTTCCGTATTCTGTGATCAGGGATCCAGACTGTGACCAAATGGTCACATTTTGCGACTAAAATGAGACAGTACGAGTCAATTTTTCACTCGCGTTGCGCAATGGCAACCAATACATTTGCCGGTCTTTTTTTTGTAGTAGTTTTGATTGATTTTATTTTGTCACTAACAAACTTCTGCTCCCCTCTTCAGCCCAGTAGTTCACGGTAATGTGCAAATTAGTTGCTGGTTTCCCGACTCAAACTAACTTCAAAATGAGAAAAGGAGACTAACACCAACAAAGAAGATGACAGCCAATGTGCGTAGGGCCTCTGTGGCTGTGTCCGAATGTGCACCCTACTCCCTCCATAATGCCCTATATAGGGGTCACGCCATTTTGTAGGGGTGTCTGAATGCCCAGAGAGAAAAAAGTAGGGCACTCAAAATTACCCACAATGCCTCTCGAAAAGTAGTGAGCATCGATGGTCACTAGACGGGTCAATATAGACCACAATGCATTGCGGGCAGAGCTCAACATGGCGCAAGGAGTCAACAAAACATTTTTTATTGAATAGATATGCAACAAAGAATAAAATACAACATAAGAAATAAAAATATAAACATTTACACACAACTTTGGATTGGATTTAGAATGACATCTTGACTCGCGTTGTGGTTGCCGTGGTGATGGCTGGTAGTCACGTGGTCTGTGACAAGGAAAAAATAGGCAGCTTCGTGTCCGAATCGCCAAGAGAATGAGTTCACTAGGTAGTGTAATATATAGTGCAGCCCTATGTAGTGAAGGAGGGGTTAGCGAGTAGGGTGGACTTTCGGACGCAGCCTGTGACTTATTGGCTTATGTGTGAAAAGAGACGGGTCTTTTCAGACACCTCTAGCAACTTAACAAAAAGTGACTAGAGACTTTTTCTGGTATTATTGGAGACTTTTGGAGACTGACGTGAATAAATGTAGTTTACTCTTCCCAATGACGAGCGGGTGCTGTTCAGACCCCTCCCCCATCCAAAAGCACTCATTCTAGGCTTGGTCTTCTCAGAGCTCCCAGCTGCATTCACAGCAGACGATGTTCACCTCTTTTTTATGACCAGGCTGAAAATGAAACGTAATTGTTGCTATATGTTCCAGACTCCTAATTAAAAAAAGAAATACACTTTAAAAAAACTGAATTAAAAATAAAGAAAATATTGCTAGAATTATTATTTATTTTATTTTATTTTTTGCTGTTCTAAACATTTTTAGGTTGTCTTTTTATCAATTTTTGCCTTTTCCACGACATCCCTCTTTATGGCAGCATCCATTACAACTATATGTACTAGGCTGATCATGCTAATTAGTGACTTCTAGCTACTTTAAGAACAGCCAATAGCTACTTTTCTTACTGAGGAGTTGGCAACAGTGGCTGGAAAGGAGTATCAGTCCCTGAAGCTGTTTATTTCCAGGAAGTACATGGACAAGTCATACCATGCCTTATGGGGGATGATGGTGACAAAGTTGCCATTCTGCTTCGACTACAAAGTGAATATCAAATGAAATCATCAAATTTGATTGGATTTGACAAGTTCTATGTCAATGTTCTAAGTACTTGTTTTGTATTAGTACGGCCAGTATGATGTTTTTTTGTTTTT
This sequence comes from Rhadinocentrus ornatus, assembly GCA_037177495.1. Classification (NCBI taxonomy): domain Eukaryota; kingdom Metazoa; phylum Chordata; class Actinopteri; order Atheriniformes; family Melanotaeniidae; genus Rhadinocentrus; species Rhadinocentrus ornatus. The sequence continues at coordinate 27,367,930 of JBAMHW010000021.1, forward strand.
TTTTAATGTTATGGCAACTTCTGCACAAAAACCGTGAATTGTAAACACTGTAATTTCTGAATTTATTGTTCAAGTATTTATCACTAATACAGGGAAAATGAGAGGAAATGTGAATATTTGCTAGCAAGGGGATTTCAGTGTGCACCCTAAATCCTAAAAAATTAGGTTAGGGGCCAATGTGCTCCTCGTAAAAAAAGTTAGTCCGCAGCCCTGGGGATGGAGGTCACTGGGTGTAAAATAGGACAAGAATGTGAATAATGTGTTTTCGTTGGTGCTTTTGAACACAATCCTGCTTCTTTTTTGTTCTGCACTAAGATCAGTGTCAGTGCAGTTCTCTATTATTGAGCCAACAACAGCCTGACGTCTGCTTTGCTTTTTGTCTCTCAGTCCTTGCGCTTTCTGACTACATTTTTCTTCTATGTTATTTGCTCTTCAAACACCTGCTTTTAAGTTGAAAAGAACATAAATGCTTTGCTGCATCAGTAAAATAAAAATGTCCTCATGAAAATGTACATTCTTCTGCTAGATTGTGTTTTTCCTTCCTTGACTGTGAAAACACATTTTACCCACGGTGTAGCTTTCAAATCATGCTTTCAGGAGCTGATTTGGTCTGACATTTCTCGCCATTATTAGGCGACGTCAGAGGTCCCAGTGAATGTTGTGTTAATCCAGGCAGCAGAGCTTAGGTTAAAAAGTTATCATAAGTGTTAACCTGGAGGTTTCATGACTGGCAGCAAACCTCAGCAGCTTTAATTTCATTTCAGCTTTTTTTGTACAGAATCCAATTCACAACAAATTTATTTCAGGGCACAATTTACAGACAGTCCAATTCAATTCAGTTCATTACAGTCCAATTATGATCCAATTAAAACAAATCTATTATGTAATCCACATTAGCCCAGTTCATAATAATTGTGTTGATATAAACTCATTAATAAAATAATTACTTATCTATGGAAACCAGCAGATTGTATAAAATATTTTCATGGATTCAGTCCTCCATCCTAAGCTGCACAAGGAAACAGTGGTGAGGAAAACCTTCATTATAACCAGAACCAGGTAGGAAAACCTCCACCAGAACCAGAACCGGGAAGGACGGCCATATGCCTGGACCGGTTGGCAGTGGAGCGGACAAGCTAGAGGGGTCAACAGCTCCAAGCCAGAGAAACCTGCTGAGGAAGAGGAAGAGAGACACGAATGACGACAATGTCAGATATTTTTTATATGGAGAGTAAAGAGAGCAGAGAGGAGCCCAGTGCATCATGGGAGGTCCCCCAGCAGCCTCTGTAGCAGCAGGACTAAAGGGATGGATCAGGGTCACAAAGCAAGACCTACCCTAAGATTTTTCAGAAAGGAAAGTCTGAAGATGATCTGAAGGTAGAGAGGGGGTCTGAAACCTGAAGCCAAACTGAGAGCTAGTTCCACAGAGAGGTGACTGATAAGTAAAGCTTCTTCACTACCTTTGGAACCTCTAGAAACCACCAGAAAACCTGCAGTCTGAGAGTGAATGCTGTGATTGGTTTGAGACATAACAATAATCACGATTTGCAGTAGTCCAATCTGAAAGTAACATATCCATGGATTAGTTTTCCTCCATCACTCAGATTTTAAGAAGATAAAAGAAACATAGAAACCAGTTTTATATGTGAACGGACAGACCGTGGGCCAAAATAACTGGAGGTACGGGATGCCAAAGTAATGTCATGCAGACTCATTTTAAAGACAGTATATTTCTGAGGTGCTCAAATTTAAAACCCTCTGACTTCAAAAGGAGAAAATTAGTTTGACATGTTTTGCACATTGACTCAAAATGAACTTTTTATTTTTTACTTCTTTTTGTCGGTAATCTATCATTTCAAAGGGTTAAAAATGTTATATTCTACCAAGTGTACATTATCTTAATTGTCCTTGTTATGTAATTCCTTTAGTGAGAGAACAGCATCTCAAATCTTTTGTATGTTTTTGACATATGGTAAATTGACAATAAAAGTCTTAAACTGTTAATTACTGTAAAATGTGTATTTCAAGTTTTAAATAGACAGCAAGGTTGAGAACTGAACTCTGAACTGAACCCATTCCGCGCTTTTCCCTGAGGATATTCCCAAATCCAAGTCCTTTTGATTAGAGGAGGTATGTTGTTTCAGTCATGGTAAGAGCAGGCTGAGCCACTCTGTTTAGATATCTCCATCTGCAGGATAATGAATTTCAGCTGGAATACCAAAGTTACCAGAGTGTTTCTATGTGCCTTATTTGGGTATATTTATTCTTGATAAGACCAACAGTGCAGGCATGTGCACCATCCTGCAGAGCTCAGGCATGGTTAAGATTTTTCTTTCTCAGCTGATAGGATGCCACACGTCCTGCACATCAGCAGATCTCGTGTGCTTCTTTAATTTGTGTTGATTCCTTTTTTTAAATAATCAAATATAAACATCTGTGTATATAAATAGGAGTAAAACATCTTTGCCTGTGAGCAGAAATGTTCAGTTTTTACTTGTTGGAGCTGCAAAACGTAGGCAGCATGTCATGTTTTTGAAGAGAAGAAGGTCATGCTGTAATCCAGTGGAGGGACGAGCACACCCTGAAAGAAATTCTTGGTGATTATTTTAGCATTCAGAGAGTCCCAGATGAGAGGACTTTGTTGCTTCAGCCACTGGAAAACAGCTGGTGTAAGGAGTCAAACTGACTTTCCCCAACTTTAATCAGTAGGTTTCTGAGTTTGAGTTGATGAGATAGATTTATAAGATAGGAAATCCTAATTTGGGTGAAACACGGATTGGACAATGAAACAACAAGCAGAATGTATTGAAATTAGGAGACAGCGGAGAGGAAAAACTCAATTAACAAGAAGTGCATAGATTAAAAAAAAAAATCATTAATGAAATGACTGCAATCAAAGGTCAGAACATTGAAAATATGCAGAATTTTAAATGTCTGAGGAGAATTGACTAAACTAAACTTAGTTAACTCAGCACTTAGTTAACTCAGCTGCATTTTTTTCTTTCACTTTTCCATTTGCCACATTTTTGTCATTTAATCAATCTTGTCTTTGTCTTTGTTGTCATGGTTTGATCGTTTATCTATAAAAGAGAGGATTTCTTCCTTTTGTATGAGTCACATCTCACAAAACGAACTCCAACTCAGCTGCTTTTTGGAGCCACCATGCATCAGAAACGTCTTCTTGGCTTTATTCCAGCCATAGAGGAGCATTATTTTTCTTCTTTTCAGACACACATAGAACTTTCTGCTCACTTGTTGATCTTTGGCTGCTCCTGATTGGGCATATTTAAGCTCTAATTGGTAGAAAATTTGACAGCAAGTGGCTATTCATCATTTCCAAAATAAGAGGTCTCCTTGCAACATCATAGTGATGTTTTTTATGAGATGAATATTGATGTTATCATCCGTGTTGGACAATGTTACTCAAAAGTACAAAGCTTGATTGCAATGATTACTTTAAAAGTAATCAAAAACAGTAATTAGTTATTTCTTGCAAAGGTGAACAGAGTTACAGCATTATAAGAGTAATTAATTACTCGGAAAAATAATAAATTCTGTTACTTTTACTTTATTTTATATGTTCATAACACTTTAAATTTATCTGCATGGTCATCTATTCATAATAAAAACTGATTATTAGATTGGAGTATTGAATGAAATCAAAACTGATGTTGTGTTTCTGTCTCCTCTTCAAGAAAGGAACTTCTCATGATTCTAGCTGTGTACAGCCATCATGAAGAAACTGTTTCTTTCTGGTTATGCAAATTTCTGATATAGTGTAAATATAGTGTAATGCTATATGTGACTTTAGCGTAAATTCTTTTTTTGTTTTTTGTTTTTTACTTGTCCTGTCCAGCATTGTATCAAACAGAAGGTTGCCTCATCTGGTTGCCTCACAGCAAGAAGGTTTCTGGTTCGAGCCTCGGGGGGCGGTGGCCCTTCTCTGTGGAATTTGCACATTCTTCCCGTGTATGCGTGGGTTCTCTCTGGGTTATCCGGCTTCCTCCCATCGTCCAAAGACATGTATGTTAGATTAATTGGTGACTATAAATTCTCCTTAGGAGCGAGTGTGTGTGTTGTTTGTCTCTATTTGTGTTGGCCCTGTGATGGACTGGTGACCTGTCCAGGGTGTACCTGCCTCTCACCTGTTAAATGCTGGGATAGACTCCAGCTTACCCGTGACCCATAATGGATAAAGCGGTAGAAAATGAATGAATGAAAAGTTCCAATGTGAATAGCGTGAGTATAGTTTCATGTGCTTTACGGAGACATGGCTTCATTCACTCGGACCATAGCAAAGCAGTACCCAGCTGAGGCAATGAGCAGCGGAAAGAAGAAAGGTGGAGGGATTGCACTGTATGTGAGTAAAAAATGGTGTAAACTGGGACATGCAAGTGAAGGAATGTCTCTGCAGAGTAACGTCTGCTCGCACATGCGCAATAGACAGATGCATCACGTAATAATACGTCTTCGTGCATTTTGAAATAAAGCACAGATTAGAAACAAACTATTTATTTGTCAGAATTATAGTTTAAAAGTCAACCGAGTCTTTTAATGTCTATATGACATTACAGGAGCTGAAACTAAGTAGTTAGTAATTATTACGTTTAGTTTTAAAAATTGTTGTTTTTAAGCGTGTCGCGATAACAATTTTTGCTGTGCGATAAATTTCTCAGAAATTATCACGATAAGCGATAATATTGCACAAAGCGATAATGTTGCACAAAGCGATAATGTTGTCATTTTGAGTCCATTTTCAACTAATATAATTATAATGCCATAATAACGCAAGTACACCCTTTCAAAGATCAATAAACTTTAATTTCTAAAAAACATTTTACACTGGAACTGGAAAAAATTTAAATAACAAAATAAAAACAGTAAATAGAATGGACTCAGTCTCATTAACAATAAATAAAAATCAAACACAACCAAAAACAATAAGTATTATGGATAATAAAGTCTTTGTTCTGTAAACAAAATTGCCCTTCAAATAAATATCTAAAAAAATATTAAACATTGGGCTCAGACAGGAAAACCCGGCGAAACTGCCAGTTAGAACCATTGCATTAAAAAACTAGAAAAATTATACTGCGCATCGTTTGTGAAGGTGAAACATCTCCGTCATCACTGCGTGTCAGACTGATCTATGAGCAGTAAGTGAACTGCGCTGCGGCGCTTATTCACATGCCCACACGGGCCCAAAAGTAATGACACCCACTGGGAATCCTCCCGAACCTCTCCATTAGCCGGCATTGCTCTTGATGTGTATTTTGTCATATACATTAGTAAATAGACTGCCTCTATTTGTGTACAAGGCCTGCGCATTACGGAGGTTATTACGGTAGATCAGGAAGAGGGGTCTTTGTACTGACGTTGTAGGCTACGTGTGTGTTCTGCCCACATGTGGAGAGCAGCGATACAATAAATGAGAAAGTGCTCGCAGCTATTTTTCTCCATTCGACTTATTTACATGATTCAGCGAGAGAATCGAAGGTTTAGCGCGAGAGCGTGAGAAGCCACTCAAATGCGCGAGTCTCACGGCCGATGTGTAAGAGTGGGCAGCCCTGTAAAACAAATGCGGCATATCGTTTCGCACAGGTGCTTCACCACGGTCTCGTGCTGCAACATTCTGCTGTCAAGTATGACACTAGATAGATCACTTCGCAAGAAACCAGAGTGTTCAGTCGGGATCCTCCATAGTGAAACCTGTTGTCAAACACAGTCTGTGGTAAAGTAAGATAGAAAAAATGTAAGAATAAAAAAAAATAATAAAACTTTAAATTAGCGCCATGGTCCATGAGGATGTTGATGATAATCTGAAAAACAGATATCAAATTATTCAGTCTGTCCTTGTGGTGTCCTAGATACTGAACTTTTTTCCAGAACAGTAAAAGATACATTGACATGTGCACTTTGTTAATACTAATAAAGAACGGGACTTCATTAATTTCAATAATTTATTATTATTATTATTATTATTATTATTATTATTATTATTATTATTATTATTATTATTATTAATAATAATAATAATAATAATAATAATAATAATAATATTACATACATGGCAAAATCATTTCATACCCATATTTCAAGTGCATATTTGCATACATAAAAACAATAAAATCATAACATTGGAAAGAGCAACATGAAACAAACATGAAGTTGGTACCTTGAACTAAACTAAACCAATTTAGAGAAAGTATGGAGCAAATCCAAGATGGTCAGGCAAGAGCCTCTGTGGATTTGATATTGAATCACCCAATTGTGGGTTTTTTTCTAAGTCCAACATTCAAAAATTACAGTTCAAATTATGAAAATCTGCAGATATTTCCAATAAACTTACCTCGGAAACACAATGCATTTTTTTATGATCATTGAGATGCCTCTCTAGTAGGGCTGCAACTAATGACTATTCTGATAGTCGATTAGTCACCAACTTTTATAAAGCCAGGTGAGCAATCGGATTATGTATCTCATAATTAGTTAATGGCTCTTATTTCGCTTCCAGCTTTGAAATCTTGCGTGAGGTTAGATAATTCCGACGTGCCTGCTCTTTAAATGTTCGAGCATTGCGGACGTACTTCTGTGGTACGCAAGGTCCGCTTATCAAAGCTCACATGTATTTAGTTTATTTTGTAAGTTTTACGTGAAGTTATCGCAGACTTTTGGCGTCCTCTGCCGCCGTTTTGTTCGGCCACCATATTTTTCCCCTAGCGGACTCTATTGCACATGTGCAACTCTCAGAGATAGAAAAAGAAGATCATGTCTCACTCTGTAGGTTTCTCTCTTTACAAATGCGCAACTCTCAGCAGAGATAGAGGAAAAAGACGATGTCTCACTGTGTAGGTTTTTTTTTTTTTTGCCGACAATAGTCGACGGGTAAATTCGTTGTCGACTATTTATATTGTTGACTGTAGTCGACAACGTTGACTAATTGTTGCAGCCCTACTCTCTAGTGTTTGGTTCTTACGAGTCCTGAATGTGGGACATAGAGGGCTCCCCAAAAGACAATTCTAAACCAAAAAAAGAGTTTTCAAGTCAGGAGACCAGGAAGAAAAGAGGCTGTTGCAACAGGAACTCAGGGTGTCACTGAGGAGGAGTAAGGAAGCTGGAAGCCAAACTCAGCAGAATAATGTGGGACATGTGGATGGGGATGAAGGAGATCACAGACTATCGGGCAGCCAGGAGAGACCTGATGAACTGAACTGTTTTTTACCAGGTTCAGCTATCAGCTCCCTGGTATCTCCACTTTACAACCTGATCACCACACACTCCCCTCCCTCTTCTGTGGTTGGCTCTCCTGGTGTCTCAAGGAGAGTCCTGCTGAATTTAATGCAATGTTGAAGTCTCCCCCAATAATGTGGGTTCTAAGTGGTCGTAGAGTGAGATGAAACAGGAGTGAAAAGGGGTCACCAACATTTGGTCCATATATTTTAGCAATGCATAACTTCATACTTGTATGGATAATATAACTATTATAAATCTACCTTCTGGATCTATAATTGTGCTGTTAGTGGTAAAATTAACTGTTTGTTTATTAGAATGGCTACTACTGGAATTAAAACAGGCTGAATACACATGACTGCTGTAGATAGCACGTTAACTGTAGCATGACAATGTCTACCTGTAACTCCTTCTGCTGTTGTACCAATATTGTACCTTTGGGGTCATCTTCTACCCTAATTTAACAATACTGGTCTTTATAAGATAAAAATGGCAAGGGTACAAATAATTATCAACTGTTGAGGTTACAACAGCAGTAACTTTGATGGTACCACCCCAGTGACAATCCTTCGTTCAACTAAAGGTACATTAGGTGCTTTATTTTCTGAGTGTGTATCCACATGATTATCTGTGTTGCCTATACCACAGAAGCATGATCTATACGAGTTACACCTGATTGTAACGATGACTAATATACAACATCAGCTGGTGTAATTAAACGAGGGCTATAATAGCACACATTTCCTTACTTTTTGATCATTAAGCATGTAATGTTTAAACCTTTAGCTTTAAAAGTAAATGACTGATTTCCCTTAAATTGGTCAAGATTTCTGAAAAACTGTCATAGTTTGTTTTCAAATGACGTTCCAGCCTTGGGAAGTGAAATGATAAGTTTCTGCATTTTCTTGTTTTTTGTTTTAGAAAGGAGCCTAGTGCAGTAAAACCCAGAATTTGACAGGCCTGCTGGGGTTGTCCACCTGTGATGGGGAAATCATGTTTTAGGGGAAAAACACAGAAAAAAAAACAATGACAAGATCTAGTAATGAAATTTATTAAGACCTGGTGTTAAAAATAATAGAAACTGTTTTATTAGGTGCTGCAGCATGTGAGAGTCAACAATATTTAGTGTACAGATATGTCAAACTTACTTACTAAACCTACTTTGTACTTAGTACAAAGAAAGCAAGGTTATAAGTGGGACTTAAAAAAAATGCCAGCGACTGAACTTAGCAGGTAAAACGCTGTGCACTTCCAGATTTCATCTGGAGGTCAGTTAATGAACAACTGCCCTTCTAATGGACCTTTATTCATAGATCTTTTGAAAGTAGTTGGAGTAACACATGTTATGCTAGCAGAAAGGTAATTTGCGAAACAAATGCAATCACACAATCACTAATGAATACTACATCATCTTCTTGAAAGACTAAATTTTATGTGTTTGGGTTTGCAGGTAGAGGAGGGCGGGAAGGCAGCCAGTTTGGAGCAGCCTTTGCTGGTGGGGGATGAGATCATCATCATTAATGAATTGGAGTTGAGCGGATACCGACAGGAGGCCATCGCTTTGGTCAAAGGATCATACAAGACTCTGAAGCTCACCGTCCGCAGGTACAGACAGCATATATCTGTGTGTGTGTGTGTGGGGGGGGGGGGGGCTGGAAGAGCTGCAGTGTGTGTAGATGAAAACTAGAACCAAGATAGAGAGCAAATAAACATGAATAAAAAGGCTGATTTTTTAAATTCTTCTTTAGAATCGCAGGGACCATGTTGACAAAAATAAAAACAAAATTTGTGTTGAAAATGGGCTTTAGAAGACACCTAACTGAACTAACCGTCTGTATTGGGTCCACCTTGCAAGTAACAGGTTGGATCCTTTTTCCACTCAGATATGCCTTAATTATTGGTGTCATAGATTGAACAAGGTGGTGGAAACATTTCTCAGAGGGAAAGACAGCATCACACAGTTGCTGCACATTCATGGTGAGAATCTCCCGTTCCACCACATTCCAAAGTTGCTCTACTGGACTGAGATCTGGTGACTGTGGAGGCCGTTGGAGTCCAGTCAACTCATCATGTTCTAGAAAGCAGGTGGAGATGATCTGAGCTTTGTGACATGGTGCATTATCCTGCAGGAAGTAGCATCAGAAGATGCTACACTGTGGTTATAAAGGGATGGACATGGTCAGCAACAATACTTAGGTAGGCTATGCTGGTTAGACCACTTTGGGCCCCTTCCTTGAAAACAAGGAATTTGGTGAAAACATGATGGTCATGTTTCCACCAAATTCTGAGCCCAGCATCTGAATGTGGAGCTGAACTAGAGACTCATCAGACCAGCAACGTTTCTCCATCTTCCATTGTCCAGTTTTGGTGAGTCCTGTGTGAATTGTAGCCTCAGTTTCTTGTTCTTAGCTGACAGGAGACACCTGGTGTGGTCTTCTGCTGCTGTAGCCCATCTGCTTCAAGGTTCAAGGTTATGTGTGAAAATCCTAGTAGATCAGCAGTTTCTGAAATACTCAGATCACAAACTATGCAACGTTCAGAGTCTCTTAAAAACCCCTTTTTCAATAAATAAATGAAAACTTTATTGTCATTGCAACAGGTGTTTCTGTGCAACTAGTGCTTCCAAAATCAATACTTTTGGGTTAACATGTGCTGGTGTGAGCCTTGAACCACTAGTTTTCTCCTTCTCAGCTGAATGATGAACAAACGCAACAAGAGAGACGGTGCTAGCGATCAGTTGATCACCCACATGATTCACAACAGGAGAGGGAGGGGGTGAGGAGGAGGCTGCTGCAGACACGGAGAGGAAAAACTACTGAAAAGTTGTTTTCTTTGTTTTTTTCAATGCGTGAAAGTTGTTGATTCCTCTCACCGGGAAAAGCGTGAGTGTTAAAACACCCTCATCCCCCACGGGTGTGATGCCCCTGAATTCATCCATAGAGCCAGCCAGCTCATCGTTTTCCATCTTGCCAGACACCTCCATGTCTCATAAAACGCTGTGTATGCGAATGAGTTAATGCAATAATTGCATAAATTAATTACCGCCGGTAACACGTTATTTTGACAACCTTAGTTTTTATCAGTCAAGTAAAAACCAAGAAGCGATAGTAATAAAGTTCAGCTTTTATTAGCTCCGGCAGGTTGGCAGGGTGATTTTGGCCTTGAATTAAGCAAAATAATCAAACAGATGTTCCAGTTTCTGCTGTGTTCAGAGAGAGTTGTGGTCATAAACTTACTACATAAGTAAATGACTACGTCTTCCTTGTTCCTTGCTTTCCCCTACCTGCCCAGTGTAACCTGTAACTAATCAGGATTCTTCAGTACATCTCGGTTCAAGGTCCAGCTTAGAGCTTGTTGTCTGCAATCAGTACTTAGAAAAACTTTGCCACCCATCACTTTTTGAATTGTTTAGTTTACTAAGAAGCACATAGTAAAATTAAATGTCCCTTAGAACGTCCCACATTTACATCCCAGAGGCTGAAAATTAAGATCAAACTCGTGTGGCTGGTGGTGCAGGCTGACATGAATCTGAATGTTTAGACTTAGTTTTTGTACTCAAACATAATTCAGTATATTGCATCGTGATATCACAACATACCATATTGTGAACAGAATTCTCATCTACACACCCAAAAGCTGTTTATTCCCCTCCGTCTCTTTATTATTGACTTTTTTACTCAGCCATAGCACTTCGTTTCGGTTATGATTCTAGCTGCAAGTTTGCAGGAGAGATGTTGTATAATAATGTAAGCTGTACAACTAATCAAGTTAATAGGATGAAGCCATTGTTTAGTTGTAAATCCAGCAGCCCTTTTCTAGTTGCTCATTTTTCCTGTTTCCTGCACTCGGTCCTCACTTGTCTGTGTAATACTGAGTTCATGAAGAAAAACTGGTCTATGGTCAACAAGAACTGTAAAGTAAGTGTAGGAATCAGTATTTGAGAATCCAGTGTGGGAGTCAGCGGTATCTTCAGACTGATGAATTACTAGATATGTATTTGGGAATGGGGTGTGTCTGTGAGCTAGACTACTGTTGCTACAGATACTTTTTCTTCAAGACACGTGAGTTAAAACACAATACAGGACTTTAGACTTTAAAACACACACAGTGGCACAGGTGTAGAAGCACACGGTGGGAAGGCGTGGCGATGATGGAAAGCTACGCAGCAGAAGGTTTTGTCTGAACTGCTTTCCGTAGGGACCAGATGGGAAACCACGATAAGTCAACTCTACACAGGTTTGTTTGCATTTTTTTTTTTTTTTTTTATGTAAATACATACTGTGCCAATATGTGAATCATTTTCAGTTCTGAGTTGTACCGAGGTTGGAAAACTGGGCCATGGTTTCCATGCTGTGGCCATGTGCAGTCAGCTACACAGTTCGCCTGCTACACATGCACCTGCATGAGGCCATGTTTGCCTTTCCACTATTGTGTTCATGAGCACCAGCAGTCAGGAAGAGGTTTCCAAAGCTGCTTTACTTTCTTCTGAAGATTTCCTCAACAACACAGAAATTATGTGTTGTGTGTGTGCTGGGAGAATCTGATGGCTTTCATCTATCGGTTTTCAAACTGATTTTAAATTCATTTTTTAGAATAACCCAGAGTATTTCAAATGAATTCACAAGAAATGTTTTGTTTGGTAACTAATGATTCATTGAAACGTATAACTTCCTGGTTGGGTTTACACATTTGTATATCTTCAGCAGAACTAGAAACTTGTCACAGTGGCGTGGATGTGAGGACCCAAATGCAGGTTTAAGAGGCAGGAGGTAGACTGGTGCAGGTAAAGGGTTTTAATAAAATCAAAAACTAGACTTACAAAACAAAAATCCATGAAAGTAAAACTCTGACGTAGCATGAACTACATTTAACAACAGACAGACGCAATGAACTGGCCTGGAAGAACAGAAACCAATGGACTTAAATACACTGAAGGACAAGCTAGACACAGGTGACGTGAATGAGCAAATCAGACCAGGTGAAGTAATGAGCAGGAAACCAAGCAACACAGGACCAAAGGCAGGTACACACATAAGGATTATCGGGCTGTTTTTGTCCCGATTTAGCCGAGAATTGGAAATATTAAACGTTCAATATTTACGACCCGTTATCTTTCTTTGTGTGAGGACAGCTGACGACTGTGTGGACGGTGATGTGGGCCGGAATGTAACCAATCAGAGAGCGAGCTGGCTGGGGAACAAGGACGTGTATAAAGTCCGTGTTCACAGTGTGTCCAGTCTGTTATTTTATCAGTTCTGGCTTTTTCTGTTAACAATAGTCCCAAGACCACCATCATTTCCTCATCCTATATATCCTCTTCCATGCTGGGTGTTTTCTGGTTGTTACTATGTTTCTTCTTCTTAATTTTTTGCCGGTTGTTGCTATGGTTCTTCTTCTATGGTTTTGTTAGATGATGTTTGGTCACGTCAGATGTCCGGCTCAGAGGACTGGATTGTAGATCAGTTGTGGGACAGCATCATTATGTGTGTGTTCTTCTGTGATTAGATCATCGGAGCACACCACACACAGTATGATCAAAACTGTTTAATGCCTAACTTTTTTATTTCCACGTATGAGGTCTCGAACCGATAAAAAAATCTAGGAAGATTAAAAAATCCTTACGTGTGTACCAGGCTAAACATAACCCTAAATACAAGAAACCATGAACATAAAATCCCAAGGGCATGAAACAACATAACAGTAAACCAAGGAACATAAACCATGAATCATGACAGAAAAGACTCATTTTCTGAGCTAAAATGCGTTATTTTACAATGTAACCTTCACCTCCTTTTTACAGTGTTGTTTCATGAACATTGTAGACTTCTGTTTGTGTATTTCTTTACATGTGATGGAGTCAGGTTTGCAGTGTTGTATCTTTTTCACTGTTAACGCATGTTTTTTATCACCTCTTGTTGAGACGTCTCCTCTTATAAATGCACAGAAAATAATTGTAGTGACGGTTTTCACCTCACAGGACTAAAGAATCTAGTTTTACATATATGTGTTTGCGTGTGTGGGTGGGGTGTGTGTGTGTGACCTCTATTTAGCCATCTTCATGTATGTGTGTGATTCTAGCAGGTGTTTGATTGTTGGTTTTGTGTATTCGTGTGTTAGTGTGTTCTCCATCCTTGGTGTCAGTAATACAAAAGGTGCGCGATATCGCCACCAAACACACCTGTCAGACACCGCCTCACTCACCACACCTGTTTCTTCATCCACTGACTCTTTCCTCCATACCTTCCTCTGATTGGTGCGCTCAGGAGAGTTCTGATTGGCTGGAAACAAAGATATTAAGAGAGTCAGAGAGGCACACACGCACACACACTGCGTTTGCTAAGAAACTGCGCATCACGGCTGTAAGTCTGCATAGTTTTCTGTTTGTTGTATGGACCGAGAGTAATTCATCAAGGTTTTTATCACTTAGAGTAAAGATGGTTGTTAGAGACTATATTTTAGAAGTATTGTTCTGTAAGATTATATGTAAAATGGATTTCATTTAAGTCCATCTCGTTTGTTTGACTTGTTCAATGAGCTTCTTCCGCTGATGCTCATTCCAACTTTTGGAACTTGACTGAATTACAACCTCAACATGCCTCCGGACTGTTTGTTTTGACTGCGGTATTTTCTTAGGCTCTGGAAAGCATTTAAAAGATATTTTAATTAATTCTCCACAGGTTCTAACTGATAGATAATCCAATCACAGCTTCTCTCTTATCCAAACAAAATTTAAATGAACTTCCCCTGAAGCTCTTTCCTAATGGACAGCAGAGTCTTCCCTTGAGCATCCCAGTTGTGGGAATTGTATGAAAGGTGGTGATTATTTGGTAGGCATCATGTTAGTTTCTTTAGTTTGATTTCTGTTTGTGTTAAAGGTCTTAAAAAAACACCCCAAAGGTCACATCACTGAAGGCAATCCTGCTAAACTTTCTGAAACAACTTGTTTTAGTCTTTCCACGGAACGTGGAAGCAACGTGAAAGTGCAGTGGAGCGGCTACACTGAGCTTTGCGCCTGGCGCCCTGTCATACCAGAAGCGTTTCAGAGTAGAGCGTCTCTACTCCGCGGCTGGATTCGCCGATTTACTTGATAATGCAAGATTTCACTAAAGACGGCAAGTGTACAGGCCAGATACCAAGTGACAAAAGGAGACTGGGCAGCTTGTAGGAAAAAGTGAAGAAATGAGAGCAAACAGCAAAAGAAGAAGCAGAACCAGAAGCAGAAGCATTAATAAAGGCTTTGATCTAAAGTGTCATAATGTCAAGACTTTGGCCTTTGGGAGCTGCAAGAGTCGGCTCTTCTAAGGAAACCAAGCCAAAAGAGCTGAATCTTGACGATAGCCAGACCTCCCATTACTTGAGGACTATAACAGCAATATATAGTCCTCAAGAATACCTCTAAAAAACCTGGAGATGAGCCTATGGGATGAGAGTTTGAGTTTTTATTTGTGTTTTTTTAACTTGGAACAGAAATTAACTCTCAACCCTTTGCCACGAAATTTATGATAACAACCTAATCTTGATAAAAACTAATTAAATAAACTACATTCCATAGAATAAATAAGCGTTTAAAGTCCAGTATTATCAGAACCTGGTGCAGCATAGAGAGGTTTTGGAAAATAGCAAGATCCAAATAAGTGTTTTTTTTTATTTTTAAGAAGAATGATTGGTTTCTATTTCTATCTCTTGTGTGCATGCATGCATGTGTGTGTGTGCATCCTCATTTTGTTACCTCTGAGAACTACGTGGGTAAACAGTGTTTGTTGAATTAGTGTAGTTTTCATATTTTAATTGATTCCCTATACTTCAAGCTTTCCACATGAGTGAGGCAGGTGTAGCGCTTCTCGCCTGTGCGGTGTGGGTCTTTGTGTTTTTTGTGCATAGGAGTGTTAGACATTGGGTGCAACATCCATCCATCCATCCATTTTCTGTACCGCTTGTTCCCAGTAGGGGTCGCGGGGTGAGCTGGAGCCTATCCCAG
>JBAMHW010000021.1:27418025-27433804 GCA_037177495.1 Rhadinocentrus ornatus
GATGTTGCTCTAAAACCTCCATGTACTTTTCAGCATTGATGGAGCTTCACAGATGTGGAAGCTGCCCATAGGCACTAGTGCAGTCCCATACCATCAGAGATGCAGCTTTTCACCTGTCCACTGATAACAAGCTGGACGCTCCCTCTCCTCTTTACAATTTGAACCCTGATAAAAAATGAACATCTTTTCACTAGAAAGGTTAAGCTATTAAATCACATACACATTTTTAAATGATAATGCTTTTATACAAAGACACATTTCTCACATTTCAAAACTGTATCCTTGTTTTTAAAAGTTTTAGAATAGAATAGAATAGAATAGAATAGAATAGAATAGAATGCCTTTATTGTCATTATACATCAGTACAACGAGATTAAGCCATCACTAAAACAGTGCAGGATAGAATTTAAAAATAAATAAGGCAAAATAAACTAGAATTAAGGCACATATAAAATGAGAGAAGACATATTTATGTGTTCGACAAGTTGTTGGAAGACGTTTGGACATTTTAGGTTTTCAGAAAACTTTTAAAAGGTTTTGCTGCTTTTATAAAGGGGTTATTCTCATAAAGTTGACTCAGGAATATTTAAGGATACATAACAGCAAATAGAGCTCACTCCTGCATTGTGCAGCACCTGCACACTGTGTAACACTAGTTCAATAGCAGCTATCTGAGTTCCACAAACAGTTAGATAAATTTTCGATGTTAGTACGTTACTTCACTGGAAGCAACAAATAAAACCATCTTATGTAAAAGTTATTTTTTGTTAAGAGGAGAGTGTGAGGGAGAGGACGGGGCATTGACGTCCGTGCCCTCAAACACAGGCATTCTTGATACCCCTCCCCCTTGACTCTGAGTCTCCCACAGCAACACTTACCATCTACCCTCTACATATATGTGCACACGCTCTTGGCTGTGCTGCCTTGTTAGTAAAGTGGTGGCGTGTGTGAATGCTGCATGACTAAAGGTTAAGACAAAGAGGACAGAGATGGAAAGTCAAATCCAAACAGACGGACAGACACCCAAACAAAAATTAGACTTAAAGTAGCGACACAGAAAAAAAAGGAAAGAAAAATACAAACACTGTCCTCTTTTTCAGAGCATTAATTGCATTCTGTCCGGCTGAAAGACTTGCTGGGTCAAACTGTGACGTACACACTCATGCATGCACACACATTTACATTCCAGTCAGTTATTCAGTGTGAGGAAGCGGCATGCTGAGCTGCAGGGCAACAGCTTTACAACCACAACTGTAAAACACATGCACTCCTCATTAGCTTAATGCTGGGGCTGTTTAACTTGCCTATCTGCTGACAGATGAAGTGAGCTTCACTGGAAAATTATGATAACACCCTGAGTCAGTGAGACCTTCAACATAGCGACTTGAAAGACTCACAGGCTGATATAGTCACTTTATTTATTTATTTTAATCTCTGATGCTTAAAAATCTCCTGAATAAATCACCTCTGTCTGATTTCTTGTTCCTCTATGGAAGAAAAAAGGATAAAGAAGTTCATCTACCTTTAAAAGAAAGCTGATTGTCATGTTATTAATATTCAGCAAAGGGAATAAATTAATAAAAGTAGTCAAAAATTAGTACCCACATATTATTATATTTAATGTCATAAACTAGGTACCAACTACTCATTTATTTTCTTTACCGCTTAGTCCATTATGGGTCGCGGGTAAGCTGGAGCCTATCCCAGCATTAAACAGGTGAGAGGCAGGGTGCACCCTGGACAGGTCACCAGTCCATCACAGGGCCAACACAGCAGACAACCAACCTTTCACACTCACAGGGAGAATTTAGAGTGACCAATTAACCAAACATTCATGTCTTTGGATGATGGGTGGAAGCCGGAGAACATGCAAACTCCACACAGAAAGGCCTCTGTTCTCTCATGTTCGAAACCCAGCCGAGGCACGAACCAGCAACCTTCTTGCTGTGAGGCTGCGGTGCTAACCACCACACCACCATGCAGCCACCACTGGGTATCAACTACTATGGTGTTAAAGTAACAGAATATATAATACACTCATGAACACTAGGGGTGGAAATCACAAACTTGATCATGTCACACGTTTTTTTCATTACAAATAATTATTCATTAACAGTCAAACCTTTAATCCGGAAGGGGAATGCTACTGGCAGGAAAGACATCTTTCCGTCATGCAGCTTATTTGATTAAACCATACTGTTGTAAAGAATGTGAATAATTGTCCATTGTGTTTAGCAGCTTTTGCAGCATTCTTCTCTGGACAGTCAGCTCCTGGAGCTCCACATCAGTCCCCAGCAAAACCCAGCCCCCATTATTAGTTTGCCCAGTTTCTTTAAGTCTCTGGTTCTGATGATGCTGCAAAGCTGCACTTTCCAGCTTTTTTATTTTTTTATTAAATTTTTTGTACATAGCTTCTGTGTTGCTTTTCCAGTTTAGTCTGAACTTCCAGGTACTTGTACTCCTCCACCACCTCCACAAATATTAAATGTGATCTCTTTGGAGCTCTTTTTCTCTAACCCTACATGTACCTGCAATTTTGAAAACAAACTCATAGCAGATCTGTACTTAGTTTTGACATTTTGAACTACATGTGGGAGACCACTGTAAAAACAAAAGGCTACATATTAGCATTGCTGCGTTGTTATAGTGCAATTGTTAGCATGAAGCTGTTAGCTTTAATTGCTAATTATTTATTTATTTATTTATTTTTTGCCTCTTAGTGCCTCCACAACTGACCTGTCTGGTGGGTTTGACTCTGGCGGGGGCTACCTGAGGAAGAGTCCAGACCAGTACAGCTCTAGAGGCAGTATGGAGAGCCTGGACCCTTCCCATTCCTCCCAGCTTCACTCGATAGCCCAGCACCAGCATTCACTGGGTCATCATGGCCACACTGGACCCCACCCGGCTTACTCCTCCTGCCACCAGCTGTCCTCTGCCAGGTTCATACAAAAAAACTCTGCTAAACTTTCACTGTTTGAGACGTGCAATGAGACATGTTTTTTGGTTTTGGAAAACAGTAAGAAAATAATTCAGCAAGCCAAATATGTTGGCTTGCTTACAAAGAGAAATTTATTTTCCTGTTTATTAGCAAGATTGTCTTAAAAGTTGTGTTTGATAAATATTTCATGTCCTGTTCCAGGTATTTTTATTCAGCTTTGCCAGTGGTATGCAGCTTCAGACATCTTTTACTAACTGTTTTATTTAAAAGCTGTAAAATTAAAAATGTGAAAAGGGCTTAACAATGCACCACTTGCTTCTTTATAGTTTGCGTCCAAGGAGTTTTCTTGTCTTCTTTTGAAGTGGAACTGTCTGTCAGTAGGCTTTCTGAATGTCTGAATGTCTGAAACGTTGAAAGTGACCCGTCTATATATAAATTAGCAAAGAACCACAAAAAACCTGAGAATACATGACCACAATTAGATTTGTTTTATGTTCCAGGTCTTCGAACAGTATTGACCACCTGCACAGCAAACTGGATTCTGCCTATTCCTCCTTCTCCACCAGCTCCAGTATCCCAGAGTACCTTGCATCCACCCCTTCATTCAGTCCAGAGCGCTCCTACTCGTTGGAGACTATCCACCAAAAAGGAGGAGGAAGTGCAGAGATGCTTCAGGATGACATACGTTACGTCCGGACAGTTTACGACGTCCAGCAGGGCTTCTCACAAGAGCATGAGCTAAGCTCGACCTCCACTACGTTGCTAAGCAACAGCAACTCCAGAGGCAGCATGAGATCAGGACTAAGCAGAGATCTCCAAGGTAAAATCTCTATTTCACCAAAAATAAATAAATAAAAAGCTTTCAGGGATTCCCATTTTAATTTATGATATTATCTTTCTTTATGCTGTAGGTTCAGTTGGCGGCGTCTGTTACCGTGGCAGCACCAGTGGCATTAACAGCCGTGGTGCCCCAGCTTCAAACAGACACAGCGTGGGACCAATCTGGGACCCGGCAGTCAGTCACAACTCCTATGAGAGCCTGAAGGGGGCACCTGCTCTGCCGAGGCGCAGTGACAGCTATGCTGCTATCAGGAACCACGAGAGACCAAACTCCTGGTCCAGTCTGGAGCATGCTCGGTCACTACGGTGAGTAGTGGCTCAAATTGGTTTTTATTTCTCACCCAATGAGAAATTGAGATTCTTGTGTAAAAGAAATTTATTATGACTTGATTTTATCCAACCTGATGCTTTTCAATCAGGTCTCTGCAGAAAGGTTCTGGGCATCACTCCAGCGGTCCGGTTGCTTTAGGTATAGGTTTTAGTTTGATTACATCTCCAAGATAGTACTAACCAGAATCAATCTAAACCAGAATGATTAAAATACATAACCATCTCATAACCTCTAATACTGTGGTTCCAGCTAAAAGTTCATATGGTACAGAGGGTCAGCTCCACACCGTGATAGAGAAGAGTCCAGAGAGCAGTCCAACTACAAAACCACGACAGAGTGGTGGGTTTCCCCAGCCCCCTTCACCGTCTGGACCATCCTCAGGTCCTGCAGACCCCACCTCCCAGTCCAGCCGACACATCCTTCCTACAGACATGTACCCTGTTCCACAGCCTGAACCCTACTTCGTGCAGATGCCGACCTCCAGTCCAAGCCTAGGTGCCTCTGGAGTCTATCCAGCTCTGGCCAAGGAGAGCGGCCAACAGCAGGTCATCAAGGATGAAGAAGTGGTCGATAGATCGAGGGAAGAAAGGCTGTGTGGTACAGACAATGGTCACCAAAATAACACCTCTTTAACATACCCATGCTCCTCTTTTTCACTATCTTCCTCACAGCTCAGGACTCAAATACATGAGGCAGACAGGTGATTTTTTTCAGCATATTGACAACCTCCCTTTTGTTTTAGCTGCCTGTTTTAATAGTGGCCCCCAATGCTAACTCAGTTTTATACTTTCTATTAGGCATCAGCAGCAGGAGTATAAAGCTGGACTATGTAGACCACATATGAAAGCTACTGGAGGGGAATCAGAGAGTCAGACTGGGGCTCAAAGGCCCTCTACTCTCCAGCCTCCTTACAGTCAGAACTTCCAAGGATCTCATTCTCATACAAGCCAGGGATCACATCAGGATCAGAACCAGGAATTTTCCTTAACTCGTGTCCACTCAGGCTCTGACTTGACAACGCTGTCCTCACAGGAGAGGAGTGACATGGACACACTGGTTCAGTTCAGAGGAGACCGAAGCAGGTAAAGTAAGGACCTGGTTAGAGATCATCTGCTTGGATTCATGTCTGGAGTTATCACTTTGTCTTTCTGCTTCTTTCCCTTGAGATCAATGGACAAGAGCAGCGTTCATTCAGAGCAACTGTGCTCTTCCAGGCTTGCCCAGGGACAGGTGCCATCTCCTCACGTAGCTGCGTATCCACCCACCCCCACCTCGCAGCCATCTTCTCGTCATTTCAGCGACTCAGTGGTGACTCAATACCAGCACTGGAACCACAGAGACCTAGACAAAGACAGAGAGCACCCGCTGACCCGCTTGGAGCTTGCCCTTGCCGAAGTCCAGCGATGCATGAGCCCTGACAGTGTTTTCTCCAGCAGTAGCCATGACAACGGTGGTCTTAGTGATGGTGGCCAAGGGTCTGCCAGCAGTCTCTCTGTTTTGGAGAAAGTCAGTCGTTTTGAGCGTCGGGAACGTGGCGGAAAACAGCGCAGCCACAGTGCCAACACCAGCAACCCACACAACAAAGCTACCCATCTGCGGGTAACATATGATTTAATGTAATCTTTTATTTAATGGGACAGTGCATATTAATTGACGTACAATATCGCTGTAAATATACTAGATTAAGCTAAATGTTAATTTACATCATGCTTTCATTTTATGTCTATATACACAACCCCAATTCCAGGGATAAATAAAATGTAAATTAAAAAGAAATCAATGAGCTTCAAAATCTCATCAACCCATATTTTATTCCCAATAGAGCATGAACAACATATCAGCTGTTAAAGCTAAAACATTTTACCATGTGATGAAAAAAATGTGTTAATTTTGAATTTGATGGTTACTGCTGCAGTCAGAGAGCTACGTGACACAGGTAAGTGACGCTGACGCTGTAAGTGACGTAGATCCTGAGATGGCAGATTCCAACCAGGCTCGCTTCCAATATTCATTCATTCATTCCTCTGTAATTTTGCCAGTCTAATAAAAAACTCTAGAAAGTAGGAAAATAGTGTATTTTAAGGTACACTCTGGAGCACAGCGGGGAGAATTTGGCCAGTCTGATATATTTTATAGATCAATGCTACAACAGAACTGGCCCACCGAGACCTGTGCCCTGTGACTGCGGGGCGCTCTGGTTGAGGCCTTCCTCTGCCACCCTCTGGGTGGGTCTGGGGTAGTCTTCATGGTGGGGTGTCTTGGGTTTGTGCTCTGAGATTGCTGCTGATCACCTGGGTGTTCTAGTCTGCTTCTAACCTCCGTAGAGGCATGGTTGCATTTGCACGATCACGCTCATCTTTGCTCACTCCTCATTCCTCTTACTCTGCATGCTAACGCTGAGTTGTCTAGTGGGTTCATACACTAAGAGATGCTTTTGTTTAGTTTTTTGTGTGTTTCTGGTATTTTGATTGTTGTGAGTAGTTCTTTGTTTTGTTTTTTTGTGTTGTTGTCTTGGTCAGCTTAGTTTGCCTGTAAAAGCTGTAGGAAATTTGCTCTTCTGTTTCGGTACAGGTGTAGCAGTTGGTTGTCTGGTGTTAGGTTCGATTGAATGGTCGTTGCTTCCATCTGTTGTATCTTTGTTTCCTCTTTGCTTTTTTTACTCTCTTTTTTTACTTTTCTTAACTATTCTTCTTTTTCTCTGTCCCCTCCGGTCAGGTCCAGCAAGATTACATAAATTCCATATTTCAAAATAAATAAATGTGATAAAAATATATATATATATTATCAAGTGGAGCCTTGTACCCATTAGGCTCCCTTTGGCAAAGCAAATTTGTTCGGCAGACACTTTTATCCAAAGCAACTTACAATGGTTAGGCAGTAGCTTTAAGAGTCTTGCCTAAGGACCCAACTGGAAGGTGTTAATATTTGTCCTCTGGGGTAATCAAACTCTGGTCTCCCGCATGGGAGATGGGTGCTCTGCCAACTGAGCCACCCAGCCGCATCAAATCTAAAAGGTTGGAACTGGGTGATGTGTACCATGTTTACCTCAACACAGATATTCCAACTGATTGTCAGAATCTTTAGATGATATTATACACTGTAGCTTGTGGGCTCTTAAAAGTTTGGGAATAAAATGACTGATGAGATTTGCAAATCCTTGCATTGTGTTTTTATTTAAACAGCATCCCAACTTTTTGGGAGTTGGGGTTGTTAAAAATATCCATTCAGTGTCCATACTTTTGTGTATTTGTGTGCTGTCTAGACACTTCTAACGCTGAACTTAATTAGGCTTCTAAAACTGAAGATGTTACATTTTGTTAGGTCTTTCACAGATTCACTGATCTAATTTTTTCTGTTTTTGAATCAGATGGGTGAGAAAAGCTGTGGTACTCCTTGTGGAGCAGAGGACCTGAGGAATATGCTGGAGAGGAGCACCAAAGGGATCAAAGCCCACAGGACGATGAGCTACAGAGGAGGCAGCAGCGAGTACATGAAATACAGGTAAAAACACTGCCTGGGCCTGAAAATGAAAAAGATCAAGGATCATCTTTCTGGAGGCTTTAGGTATTCATGTAAATTTGCTCATTCATTGATTTTTTGTGTTTTACAGGATCCCCACAGATCCCAGTTCAGCGCTTCAGAGAAGCCGCAGTAGCTTCCAACTGGATGGTTCAAAGGAAGGAGACACCAGCAAAGATTTCTCCCTGAGGCAGGAAAACCACGAGATAATGGACCCCCTGCAGGACATGTTGTCTAACAGGTCAGAGCTCTCAGAAATTGTGAGGTCAGGGTCCTCCATCATGTCAGTCTTTTATCCCTGAAAGACATCCAGTCTAATGTCTTTTGGTCCACTTCCTTCAGACGGAGAGACCTCAGCTCCTCCGTCAGCTCTCAGTCTCCTCCTGCCATCTCCTCCTTCAACAGCCACCCACCTCCACCCGTCCCTGTACAGTACCATTCACTGGAGAAGAAAGGCCCAAAAACCATGCCCAAACCACAGGGCATCGTCATCGCACCACAGCCACAACCACAGGTCACTTCCCCTCATGCCCCAAAGGAGAGGCATGCAGTCAGTCCCGATATTCGAGGTTCAAGCCCGCCGGCTCTCCCCAGTGTTCCCCCAGTTGGACCTCCACATCTGACAAGGATCTGTGGCCGTAAGCGTCTGACAGCAGAACAGAAGAAACGTTCGTACTCAGAGCCAGAGAGCATGAACGAGGTCGGGGTTTCAGATGCCGAGACTGTTGCCCTCTTCCGCCGTGGAGGAGGTAAAAATATTTTCAAAACCTCAAAATTTATGTAATTTAGCATGTGATGACAGGACTACGGTCTCATTCGAAACGCACGGTCTTGAATCAGTTCTGAATTTACCTGCTATAGTCATTGCTTGTCTTTTCTTTGACTTTTGGCAGAAACTAGTGTAGCAGACCGGCGGAAGATGTTTGAACTTGCAGCAAGTCGTACTGGAGGCGGAGCCACTCAGAGCTCCACGTCAAGGCCTGACCTGCGACAAGTTCGGCAAGAAGCTCTGTTGGAGTATGTGGAAAGAAAAAGAGGAGTTAGGAGAGAAGACCCCGGACAGAGGAGTGGATTAAGACCTCGCAGTGCTTATGTACAGCCTGAACACAGCAGCCATGCAGGTCAGTGAAAGTTTATTAAAGCAGCCTTTCTGAAACTGAGGGTCCTGAGGGAGATAATTTCAGGAGGTCCCTGGATCATTGTAAAAAAAAAAATTCTGGCTTTTAAATGATTCAAATTTTTAATCAGACAGGATAAAATAAATAAATATAACCTTAATTATAATTATACCTGTACACAGTGGATGTACCTGAGAATGCATACTGTATAAGAACATATAATATCCCATGTAGAAAAAAATAAAACAGCGAAATAGTTAAATGAATAGTGAGGGGGAGCGTATTGTACAAATGTCCAATTATTTATTTGTTCATTTGTCTGCAGACTAGCGGGCATTTTCTTTATTGTACAGCAGGCAGGAAGGACCTGCAGTACTGCTCCTTCACACACCGTGGATGGAGCAGCCGGTCCCTGGAGGGTGGGACATGTTGTTTAACAGGGATAACAGCTTAGCCATTATCCACCATTTTCCACCCACCTCCACTGAGCCCAGGGGGCTCCTGTTCCTGTCCGTAATGCTGCTGGCCTAGCAAACTATTCCATAAAAGATGGCTGATGCCACCACAGAAAGGTCCTGAGGAGTGGTCCCTGCACTCCAAAAGACCTCAGCGTCCTGAGCAGGGCAAGTCTGCTGTTGGCCTTCTTGACTAGGGGATTGGTGTTGTCCGACCGGTCCAGATTGTCGTTTAGGTGAACACCCAGGTACTTGTAGGACTTCACATTGCCAATGTCCATTCCCTGGATGCTCACCGGTGCAGGCGGAGAGTGGCTACACCTGCAGAAATTCACCACCAGCTCCTTGGTCTTAGTGGCATTGATCTGGAGGTTGTTCCACAGGCACCAGTCCACAAAGTCCTGAATAAGTCCTCTGTATCGTTCCCATCTTTGATGAGGCCAACAACAGCAGAGTTGTCAGATAACTTCTAGAGATGACATGATGGTGTTCTGTATGAAAAGTCTGCACTGTTGAGGGTGAACAGGAAAGGAGCCTGAACTGAGCACCGAAGCTGCAGAGAAGCATCTGGTCTGCATAGGACTTCAGGAGCATTGGACAGACTGTGATGGGGGTTGCAGCAGAGGAGACTTGGCCAGGGGAGGGGCGGATGCCTAATCAAATCTGTTGAAAAATAAGTTCAGGTCACCTCTGCCCACCTCTGGTGTCCCACAGGCCCGAGATGGTCTTAAGTCCCTTCCAGACACCGCAGATGTTCTGTTGCAGCTGGTGCTCCATCTCCCTCCTGTAGCTGTTCTTCCTTCCCCCCACCCCCTCTGTCCTCCTGCCCCAGGAAACTGGGGTGTGAGAACCCCCCCGTGTGTTTTATTTGCATAACTACACGGTGTTGGGTATGAGGCCACACGGACAGTCCCACTTACCTGAACAGCCCCACCTGCCAGATACCCTGCGTCACGACCCCCAATACGACATACACGCACCTCAAAAACCTACATGTGTGGGTATGTGGTGTACTCATGCCATAATAAAATATCTGAATTTGGCAAGAGAAGCTGATTTTGGGCCTGTGGGTGCTTTGATACAGCAGTGAACCAAATTCACCAAAATACGCTTTATTCTCCTTATTTATTATTATAACAGTTTTCAAGCTTTACATTTAGTATTTTTATCATTGGGTGTCCAGATTCAAATTTATTACTGCTGCTATTTTAAAGCTGATTTTTAGCAGCTGTTAACATAATCCACAAAAAATTACTCTATCCTCCTTTTTAATATAGATTCAGACAGTTTTCAAGCCTTACATTTAGATGATGCTGCAGGATGACAGATTAGATATATATCACACAATTAACCACTCAGTCAGGAAGAAGGAATCGGGAACACCAATATATGTTATCTGTACATGGAACCACTGATTTAAAGGAATGAATGCAGGTAATTCAAGAGAAAAGAGCATTTATGAATCTTTCTTTTCTCTTCTTTCTGATTTTATTCCATCTCTTTGTTTCAGCCTCTTCCTTTTACTCAGACACTATGAGCCTCTCTTCTACCTCCAGCCTGCTCTCTCTCCAGGACTGTGGTCCAGATCATAGCTTCCTCTCTGGTGAAAGGTGTCTCTGCTCAACCCTTCCTCCTGGAACTGATCTACAGAGCTTCCAGTCTAACCTTTTCTACCCGGGGAGGGTAACAACACCAAGGCCTCCCGCTCATCCACCACCCAGGTAACCGAAACCCGACCCCAGCTCCTTCCAGCTGTTTGTTTTAGTTACTATCAGTGTGGCTGTAGGGTTGGCGTTGTTGGCCTGACTCTCCTCGGTTTCTTCCTTTCAGCATTTCTCCTGGTTCCACTATTGAGCTCCAGGCCCAGATCCACCAGGATCCCATCCCTAAAGCAGGGGCCAGCTGTCAGAGTCAGTTTCATGGCAGAGACCGGAGCTTAGGCCACCAACGGCAGATTGCTGAACCTCAAGTCAGCATGGGACTTTCCAAGCAGCTCAATGGGGCTCTTCAGAGGGTCGGGTCGTCTCACAGGTCTGTGAAGTCAGCTTCTGCCGAGGATCTCCTAGAGCGCATTCAAGACAGGTCAACCGCTCCTCAACACTACCGCTCCCGCTCATCTCCAACCGCAGACAAACTGAACCAGGTAACATACTCAGAAATTTACACTCATTGCTACAATTCAAAAATGGCTGCATTTACTTTTTTTTCTTATTATTTTTAAATCAATACCCATATTTAGTTATTTTGTTCTTTTTAGACCTAATACAATATATCTATGTCAGAGATTAACACGTCTCACTAAGACTGGTCCTTAAGGGCTACTATCCGACAGGCTATAGGTGTGTCCCTGCCCCAGCACTCCTGATTCAAATTAAAGGGATCTCCCAAGTACTTGTCAAGTTTTGCACAAGCCTGTTAACAATCCATTGATTGATGCAAGTCAGGTGTGTTACACAGGGTCTCATTTACAAGCAAATTTAGTTCCCATACCCACAGCTGGCATTTGCACTGGGCACAATGCAAAATAAAAATACAAAAACATTATATTCCAGCAGCTGAAGCAACTAGACAAAATAACTGTAAAAATCAATGATGAAAATACAGTTCATGCCTTTTAATTTTACATGGATCTTTTGTTTTATTTCAGCTTTTTAATGTTGAATGAAAGACGTTAGCAAATTTAATAACACTGAAATTGCCTGTAAATGAAGAAAAGGCCCTTCTTTGTTCCCAGTCCATGAACTTGAACATGAGTCCTCCAGTTCCAAGTTGATCTTGTTAACCTCTAGACCAACACTATAAATACATATGTATACCACATAATGGTAAAAATGTATTTACAGTAAAATATCAGTTTTAATTGTTTAATTGCCCAAAGGGAATTTTTTTTTTTATTATTTGTTTGTTTGTTTGTTTGTTTGTTTGTTTGTTTGTTTGTGCTGCTGGTTTTTGGCATGGTGAGATCTACAGACGAGCGGTGGTGTAGTCTTTCCCAGGTAGGCTTGGAACATGTGGTCTGGGTAACTGGACCAGATTGTTATTTTAGTTTGTTGTTTTTGCACCACATTTAGAGCAGTTGTCTCAGGTACACCTCAGTGGCTGGATGGGTAAGTTACCAGCTTGCTGGTTGCTTACTGGAGGGATGTCCAGTCTGCTGCATATGGGTCAGGCATGGTGGGGGTGTCAGGGGGGTGGTAGTGTGGGCTGGGCTTTGGTGCTTGGAGGAGAGAGGGGCATTGAGGGGAGGGTTAGTGGGTGTAGAGATAGTGTAGGGGAGTAGTGGTGGGTGAGGGGAGAAAGGGGAGAGTGGTCGATGGTGCCCTGGTTCCTGGAGTGTGCAGCCCACAACGAGTGGTCGTCTGGGGGGGCTCTGCCTTGGGAGGAGGAGGTGCTTCTGGGCTCTTGGAGCCCTGGGTCCTGTACTCTGACTGCCCTGAATGGCTGGTGCCCAGCAGGGTCAGTGGCTGCCAATCTTGGCCCGCCGGGGCTTGTGTTCCATGGCTGTGGGGGGCTGATGAAGATGACATTCCACATACCTAGCCGAGGATCAGACCGCCAGGGTCCTATGAGACCAGGGGAGGCGGGGCCCATGTCACCCTTTTGGGCTAAGCCCGACCTAGCCTAGCCCCCCCAGAGGGGGGCCCCGATGACCCATGTCTGGGCAAGGTGAACCTGTGTCCATGATTTGTTGTCATCTTAGGAATGTTTTGAGCCGCGCTTCATCTGGTCCCTCCCCTAGACACCTGTTTGCCATGGGTGACTCTACCAGGGGCATGAAGCCCCCGACAGCATAGCCACTAGGATAGTCAGGACGCACAAACTCCTCCGCCACGGTAAGGTGGCGGCTCAGGGAGGAGAAATTTTTTTAATGTAATTTTATATGTATATTATTAAAAAACTGTATTGGTATATGATCACTTTATCAAAACTCAGCAACGGCTAAGAGGCAGGTAAGTGGCGTTGATGCTATGAGTGACATAGTTCCGGTGAGATTCAAACAGGCACGCTCAAACATTCATTCATTCATTCACACCAGGGGCGGGCAGAGGGAGGTGGTTGCTCCAGGGCCTGACTGCGCTGATGAGGGGGCTGCTGGCCATCGGGAGGTGTACAGTCTGGGTGGGATGTGGTGGTGGGGGCTTGGTTTGGTGCTTGTTATCCTCTGGTTCACCGGAAATGTCTCCCACCATGCCCTGTGGGAGGGTCAAGTGTTCGTGGGTATGGCACAGGGGAAGCTGTGATTGAAGGATTACGTGGTGGATAGATGGTGGAAATGGATGGGTGGGAGTCAGCAGGTTGGGAGTTTCTGGTACTTTGGTTGTTGTGATACATGTTCGTCACAATGAACCATTGTTACCTCACTGTGTATTTTTTATTGATGACTGCAAAGACAGGTGGATTGTTAAACATGTTTAATCTCTTAAGATGAATATTGAATAATTACACAGTTTAGGTTAATTAGTTTATTGGATTATGGTGTGTGCATGTGTGTGTGTGTAGTAGTAGACAAAAACCAGAAATCTTCCAGGTAATGCCCACCTGCAAAGAAAAGGTAGATTTGATTGGTTTGGCTAAATTTATTAAACAGTGCACTGATGGTTTTAAGTATTATGTAAAGATACTAAAAAGTAATTTGATATTTGTACTTACCTCTTGCTGTTTTCTGTCTCCCAGGAGTGGTGCGTGGACAAAAGATGTCCCCCAGGTGTTCATGGGCCTTTTATTGGTTTTGGGGGGAGGGAATTCAAGGTGGAAAAAAGGTTAAGGGGGAGTTTATGGGGAATAATTTTCTATAGTTTGGTTGATCATTGGGTGGATAATTTAACATGATTTTTGAGTAGTTTGGGTTTATGAAAATATATGTATAGTCTCTGGGAAACCTTTAATGTACATATTTTCCATGATTTCTTTGTATATAGCTGTCCTTGTAGACCCATGTAAATGGTACAATCCAATTGAGCTTGTCTACTATATAAGCCATTCTGGTTGGGTTTTTGGTGTAGGGTATATAGTTGGGTATAGGCATGATAGTTGCCTACTGAAGCTGAAAATGTTGTTGTTGTCCTGGTAATTTTTTTTAGGAACTCCTGATGACTGTCAGCTTAGTCTACCTGTGAAAGCTGTAGGAAATTCTCTGTTGTGTTTCTGTGGAGGTGTAGCAGTAGGTTGTCTGGCGTTAGGTTGGATTGAAGGCTTGTTGCTTCTATCTACTGTATCTTTGTCTCCCCTTCATTTTTCTACTTTACTTTTTACTTCTCTTCATTATTTCTATCCCCTCTGTTCAGGTCCAGCAAGATTACATAAATTCCATAATTCAATATAAATAAATAAGATAAAAATGAATGAATGAACGAACGAACAAACGAACGAATGAATGAATACATTTTTTTTTAAATGGATAAGTTGGGTTTTTTTTAAAAGAAACAAAAACTTTCTTATTATTCTTTTAGATATTCACATTTACTTGCATCAGCTGCATACAGTAGTATCATTTTTTTAGCAGTAACCATATTTTTGACTGCGCTGCCGTCTACTAATTTATATGTGCGTGCATGTCACTTGTGAAGTCGTGGTACACACCTAAAAAAAAAGGCTCCTCCAAAGGCGCCAGTCTTCGAACCCTGTCTGGAATGAGTGGAGATTACTTTTCAGGCTTGAGGAACCTGCTGCTGTTGGGTAGTGGCGTTTATTTAAGGTGATTTGGTTGGGGGCAATCTTGGGCTCAGGCTCATGGGGTTCTAGACCCTGCACTCTGCCCTGATGTGATGTGTAATAGTGTCAAGACAACAAGCAAATATGCAACTTATCAGCTTAAACAGATGGACGTCCCTCAGACTGTTTGCAAAACACAAAATGCAGGAATTTACACTCCCTACACTTGTTGTTCTTGATCTAACAATGTGAATATATTTATAATTCTGCATCATATTATACACAAGAAATGAACTGAATTGTATCTTCTGTCTGTGTTTCAGGACTTCCATACAGCTGATGTAAAGACATTTGGTGTCTCTTTCTCTGAAATTGGGAGCTGTGCTCTGGCTGCAGACAGGTGCGTCACGTCACATGACCAAACAGCCCATAATGAGAATCCTAAGTTGCCAGGTGACCTCACATGCTTTATTTATGTGGCGAAGAACCTGTTCATGCAGCAATGGTGTTGAGTCACAGAACCCGTCACCCTTTTAGCACCAGTTCAACATGTTTGTCAGGAACAATAACTTGATTATTTTCTTGCTAACTAATGATGTCATCATGAGTCTGTGACTAATTCTACTTTTATTTGGTTAAGAGGGAAAAAAGAAAGAGGAAGGAGGTAGAGGAGGAAGAGATGAGGATGGATAGAAAGCAGGAATTAGGTGGAAACTAGTTGTAGAACTGTTGGTCTGAAAAGAGGAGAAGATGGAAGAGGAAGGCACTGCAGAAAGTTTGAAAATGAAACAAAAGATGCAGGATTTAGATTTAAGGTGAGGTGATGGAGGAAGGAGCATAGGCAGGAATTCTTTAAAGGTCCCATATTATACATTTTTTCAACAATTTCATATGGGTGTCAGAGGTCCAACAACATTGTTTTCAAA